>CM046063.1:44497525-44950268 GCA_025215515.1 Schistosoma japonicum | reverse complement strand
GCATGATTGGAGAGAATTTATAGCATAAATCCACCCTGAGTTTCTGGTAAAGTTTATTAATATCGAAACAGTCACTAAATGATCAGGCTATTAAAGTTAAGAAGGCATTGGTGAAACGATGTAAATATACAGAATAAGTGTGGGGCGATTTACGGACAAATCCACTCACTTCATGTATAAAAATATTTGGCGAATGTGTGTGATGAGTTAGGCTTTGCACTAACTTTACCGGTATTCGATACTTTAACAAGCACGACATGCTCCAGTGTTTAGAAACCTCTCATTATTACTGCATAATTAACGAAAATATTTCAGCCAGTTTATACAGTGGTCTACATACTGACATTGATCGAGTAACTATTTAAATTTGAATATTAATCGATATTAAAATAATTTAGTATATGGGATCAATCATCAACACTCATGTTAATAATAAGTTGATGAGAATCAATCAACAGACATGCACTCAAATTTAGAAGTGGTTGTTAGTGTGTGAATCTATCGATGCAACGACACTTGCCACCTAGCAGTTTTATTGCCTGCCTTACTGATTATGGGAAGCACTCCTGCTCTCTTTAATCAATACATGTCACCCCATGCGAAGTATAGGCCACGAGAGTAAGCAGCCTTGTCTAACACTAGTCTTCACTACGAATGAATCTGTGAGCTGACCTCTATGCACGATTTTACAATGTAGTCCGTTGTAAGAATTCCGTATGATGTTGACTATCTTTTCGAGTACACCATAATGTCGTAGAAGGCTCGATAATATTCTCTTATCCACACTGTCGAATGCTTTATTGTAATCGAGGAAGTTGATGTGAAGTGGTGAATTCCATTCGATTGATTGTTCAACAATGAACCAGTAGAGTAGTGATTTGGTCGATACACGATCGGTCTTTATGGAATCTGGCCTGTTGATCTCGAAGTTGGGCGTCGACTGGGTCTTTCAT
This sequence comes from Schistosoma japonicum, assembly GCA_025215515.1. Classification (NCBI taxonomy): domain Eukaryota; kingdom Metazoa; phylum Platyhelminthes; class Trematoda; order Strigeidida; family Schistosomatidae; genus Schistosoma; species Schistosoma japonicum. Next base: position 44,949,315 of record CM046063.1, on the reverse strand, counting down.
TCGGTTCAATAACAAACACACTGTTGAAGACTTCTCCTGGTATCGAGAGAACAGTGATGCCTCTGTAGTTCTCGTAATTGCTAACATCTCCTTTCTTGGGCATCTTGATGAGATATCCTTCTTTCAAGCCTGCTAGCACTTGTTCTTCCTCCCAAATCTTTCTGAAGAGAATGTGGAGTATCTCTGAAGTTGTTTCTATATCTGCCTTCAGTGCCTCAGCTGGTATGTTATCTGGCGCTGCTAACTTGCCACTCTTGATTTGTTGGATGGCCATTTTGATTTCTTCGACTGTTGGTGAGACGGTGTTTATGGGTAGATCCGTGGCTGCTGCTGCTGCTTCGATGACTGGTGGGTTCAGTGAGGCTGGTCTATTAAAGAGTTCTTCAAGGTGTTCTACACACCTGTTTCGTTGTTCACTCACTTCAATGATTAGTTTGCCAGCCTTGATCTTGATTGGCCGTTCTGGATAACTGAATATCCCAGCTAGCTTCTTCGTTGTGTTGTATAAGTGCCTCATGTTTCCTTCCCTTGCAGCTTCTTCCGCCGTCATTGCTAGGTCCTCAACAGATTTCCGTTTATCCGACCTAATGCTCCTCTTCACTCGCTTGTTGACTTCTGTGTATTCGGTCTGTGCCTTGGCTTTCTCTGTTCTTGTCCGGCTGTTATTAATTGCTAACTTTTTGCTCCTCCTCCTTTCTTGGATCTTGTCCAGAGTACGAACAGAAATCCATAGGTTTGCAAACCTCTCACCGTTCTCGTTCCTTTCTCCCAGTCCATGTTGTCTCATGATGCCTTTATATCCGGTGTTGTCCATTCCAACTTTGGCGTTGAAGTCTCCCATCAGAATGGTCAGGTCCTTGGCTGATCATTTATCGATGGTTGATCGCAGCCTCGCATAGAACTAGTCTTTGTCGTCTTCTTGGTTGTCGTTGGTGGGTGCATAGCACTGGATGATATTCACCGTACTTCCTTCCTTCTTCGTCTTGAAGGATGCTTTGATGATCCTAGGTTGTGCACGACATTGCCCCTATTTTTTCATCCACAACTCATCACCGCCAATCACTTACACCCACAACATCTCGCCATCAACTTTATATGGGGAAGAAGGTTGTGCACGACATTGCCCCCTATTTTTTCATCCACAACTCATCACCGCCAATCAACTTACACCCACAACATCTCGCCATCATCTTTAAATGGGGAAGAAGGTTGTGCACGACATTGCCCCCTATTTTTTCATCCACAACTCATCACCGCCAATCAACTTACACCCACAACATCTCGCCATCATCTTTAAATGGGGAAGAAGGTTGTGCACGACATTGCCCCCTATTTTTTCATCCACAACTCATCACCGCCAATCAACTTACACCCACAACATCTCGCCATCATCTTTAAATGGGGAAGAAGGTTGTGCACGACATTGCCCCCTTTTTTCATCCACAACTCATCACCGCCAATCAACTTACACCCACAACATCTCTCCGTCATCTTACAACTCTTAAGAAAGTTGTGAACGATAATTAAAAATTTACATGTTTATAAAACACAAATGATAGCACACTATAGAGTTTAAACCATTGCATATTTCTATATTTGGTTCCTACTACAAATCTCGCTTACATCTGCACATTAACAGTCTCCTTACTACTGAATACACTCACAAAATAGAAGTTGAATCTGTAGTAAGAATTAGCGCTAAATGCATCAATGAGATTGCGATTTAAGGTTACACGTTTTAGAATTTACCGTTTTCAAATTGAGATTTATAAATAGACTTGAAGTGTATTAAGAAGTAAGACAATTCCAAATCAATGCAAATGTTTAAATGACTTGTGTAGAAATAATACTCTTTCTAGTTGCATATTTGTTTATGTAGCACTGTAGTGCATCTACATTCAACTGACATGTAATAACCTATTCCTATTACTAAACACTGCATGAATGTCAAATGCAAATAGACAATCTTTGCAAATATATAGTAAACAATGAATAGAAATGAAGTGAACAATAAAACTCACCCAAATTTGTGCATTTATCCACTTCAGGTTGTTCTTCTAGAGTATATTTGACCAGATGGTAAACGTAGTATAAATCTAGAATTGTTCAAATAATGTATATCAGTTTGTATAGAAGTGGGTCATCAAAAATGAATGCATGATTGGAGAGAATTTATAGCATAAATCCACCCTGAGTTTCTGGTAAAGTTTATTAATATCGAAACAGTCACTAAAATGATCAGGCTATTAAAGTTAAGAAGGCATTGGTGAAACGATGTAAATATACAGAATAAGTGTGGGGCGATTTACGGACAAATCCACTCACTTCATGTATAAAAATATTTGGCGAATGTGTGATGAGTTAGGCTTTGCACTAACTTTACCGGTATTCGATACTTTAACAAGCACGACATGCTCCAGTGTTTAGAAACCTCTCATTATTACTGCATAATTAACGAAAATATTTCAGCCAGTTTATACAGTGGTCTACATACTGACATTGATCGAGTAACTATTTAAATTTGAATATTAATCGATATTAAAATAATTTAGTATATGGGATCAATCATCAACACTCATGTTAATAATAAGTTGATGAGAATCAATCAACAGACATGCACTCAAATTTAGAAGTGGTTGTTAGTGTGTGAATCTATCGATGCAACGACACTTGCCACCTAGCAGTTTTATTGCCTGCCTTACTGATTATGGGAAGCACTCCTGCTCTCTTTAATCAATACATGTCACCCCATGCGAAGTATAGGCCACGAGAGTAAGCAGCCTTGTCTAACACTAGTCTTCACTACGAATGAATCTGTGAGCTGACCTCTATGCACGATTTTACAATGTAGTCCGTTGTAAGAATTCCGTATGATGTTGACTATCTTTTCGAGTACACCATAATGTCGTAGAAGGCTCGATAATATTCTCTTATCCACACTGTCGAATGCTTTATTGTAATCGAGGAAGTTGATGTGAAGTGGTGAATTCCATTCGATTGATTGTTCAACAATGAACCGTAGAGTAGTGATTTGGTCGATACACGATCGGTCTTTATGGAATCTGGCCTGTTGATCTCGAAGTTGGGCGTCGACTGGGTCTTTCATTCGGTTCAATAACAAACACACTGTTGAAGACTTCTCCTGGTATCGAGAGAACAGTGATGCCTCTGTAGTTCTCGTAATTGCTAACATCTCCTTTCTTGGGCATCTTGATGAGATATCCTTCTTTCAAGCCTGCTAGCACTTGTTCTTCCTCCCAAATCTTTCTGAAGAGAATGTGGAGTATCTCTGAAGTTGTTTCTATATCTGCCTTCAGTGCCTCAGCTGGTATGTTATCTGGCGCTGCTAACTTGCCACTCTTGATTTGTTGGATGGCCATTTTGATTTCTTCGACTGTTGGTGAGACGGTGTTTATGGGTAGATCCGTGGCTGCTGCTGCTGCTTCGATGACTGGTGGGTTCAGTGAGGCTGGTCTATTAAAGAGTTCTTCAAGGTGTTCTACACACCTGTTTCGTTGTTCACTCACTTCAATGATTAGTTTGCCAGCCTTGATCTTGATTGGCCGTTCTGGATAACTGAATATCCCAGCTAGCTTCTTCGTTGTGTTGTATAAGTGCCTCATGTTTCCTTCCCTTGCAGCTTCTTCCGCCGTCATTGCTAGGTCCTCAACAGATTTCCGTTTATCCGACCTAATGCTCCTCTTCACTCGCTTGTTGACTTCTGTGTATTCGGTCTGTGCCTTGGCTTTCTCTGTTCTTGTCCGGCTGTTATTAATTGCTAACTTTTTGCTCCTCCTCCTTTCTTGGATCTTGTCCAGAGTACGAACAGAAATCCATAGGTTTGCAAACCTCTCACCGTTCTCGTTCCTTTCTCCCAGTCCATGTTGTCTCATGATGCCTTTATATCCGGTGTTGTCCATTCCAAACTTTGGCGTTGAAGTCTCCCATCAGAATGGTCAGGTCCTTGGCTGATCATTTATCGATGGTTGATCGCAGCCTCGCATAGAACTAGTCTTTGTCGTCTTCTTGGTTGTCGTTGGTGGGTGCATAGCACTGGATGATATTCACCGTACTTCCTTCCTTCTTCGTCTTGAAGGATGCTTTGATGATCCTAGGTTGTGCACGACATTGCCCCCTATTTTTCATCCACACTCATCAACCGCCAATCAACTTACACCCACAACCATCTCGCCATCATCTTTAAATGGGGAAGAAGGTTGTGCACGACATTGCCCCCTATTTTTTCATCCACAACTCATCACCGCCAATCAACTTACACCCACAACATCTCGCCATCATCTTTATATGGGGAAGAAGGTTGTGCACGACATTCCCCCTATTTTTTCATGCACAACTCATCACCGCCAATCAACTCACACCCACAACATCTCGCCATCATCTTTAAATGGGGAAGAAGGTTGTGCACGACATTGCCCCCTATTTTTTCATCCACAACTCATCACCGCCCAATCAACTTACACCCCCAACACCTCGCCATCATCTTTATATGGGGAAGAAGGTTGTGCACGACATTGCCCCCTATTTTTTCATCCACAACTCATCACCGCCAATCAACTTACAACCAAAACATCTCTCCATCATCTATCAACTGTTAAGAAATTTGTGAACGATAATTAAACATTTACATGTTTATAAAACACAAATGATAGCACACTATAGAGTTTAAACCATTGCATATTTCTATATTTGGTTCCTACTCAAATCTCGCTTACATCTGCACATTAACAGTCTCCTTACTACTGAATACACTCACAAAATAGAAGTTGAATCTGTAGTAAGAATTAGCGCTAAATGCATCAATGAGATTGCGATTTAAGGTTACACGTTTTAGAATTTACCGTTTTCAAATTGAGATTTATAAATAGACTTGAAGTGTATTAAGAAGTAAGACAATTCCAAATCAATGCAAATGTTTACATGACTTGTGTGGAAATAATACTCTTTCTAGTTGCATATTTGTTTATGTAGCACTGTAGTGCATCTACATTCAACTGACCATGTAATAACCTATTCCTATTACTAAACACTGCATGAATGTCAAATGCAAATAGACAATCTTTGCAAATATATAGTAAACAATGAATAGAAATGAAGTGAACAATAAAACTCACCCAAATTTGTGCATTTATCCACTTCAGGTTGTTCTTCTAGAGTATATTTGACCAGATGGTAAACGTAGTATAAATCTAGAATTGTTCAAATAATGTATATCAGTTTGTATAGAAGTGGGTCATCAAAAATGAATGCATGATTGGAGAGAATTTATAGCATAAATCCACCCTGAGTTTCTGGTAAAGTTTATTAATATCGAAACAGTCACTAAAATGATCAGGCTATTAAGTTAAGAAGGCATTGGTGAAACGATGTCAATATACAGAATAAGTGTGGAGAGATTTACGGACAAATCTACTCACTTCATGTATAAAAATATTTGGCGAATGTGTGATGAGTTAGGCTTTGCACTAACTTTACCGGTATTCGACTACTTTAACAAGTACGACATGCTCCAGTGTTTAGAAACCTCTCATTATTACTGCATAATTAACGAAAATATTTCAGCCAGTTTTTACAGTGGTCTACATACTGACATTGATCGAGTAACTATTTAAATTTGAATATTAATCGATATTAAAATAATCTAGTATATGGGATAAATCATCAACACTCATGTTAATAATAAGTTGATGAGAATCAATCAACAGACATGCACTCAAATTTAGAAGTGGTTGTTAGTGTGTGAATCTATCGATGCAACGACACTTGCCACCTAGCAGTTTTATTGCCTGCCTTACTGATTATGGGAAGCACTCCTGCTCTCTTTAATCAATACATGTCACCCCATGCGAAGTATAGGCCACGAGAGTAAGCAGCCTTGTCTAACACTAGTCTTCACTACGAATGAATCTGTGAGCTGACCTCTATGCACGATTTTACAATGTAGTCCGTGTAAGAATTTCCGTATGATGTTGACTATCTTTTCGAGTACACCATAATGTCGTAGAAGGCTCGATAATATTCTCTTATCCACACTGTCGAATGCTTTATTGTAATCGAGGAAGTTGATGTGAAGTGGTGAATTCCATTCGATTGATTGTTCAACAATGAACCGTTAGAGTAGTGATTTGGTCGATACACGATCGGTCTTTATGGAATCTGGCCTGTTGATCTCGAAGTTGGGCGTCGACTGGGTCTTTCATTCGGTTCAATAACAAACACACTGTTGAAGACTTCTCCTGGTATCCGAGAGAACAGTGATGCCTCTGTAGTTCTCGTAATTGCTAACATCTCCTTTCTTGGGCATCTTGATGAGATATCCTTCTTTCAAGCCTGCTAGCACTTGTTCTTCCTCCCAAATCTTTCTGAAGAGAATGTGGAGTATCTCTGAAGTTGTTTCTATATCTGCCTTCAGTGCCTCAGCTGGTATGTTATCTGGCGCTGCTAACTTGCCACTCTTGATTTGTTGGATGGCCATTTTGATTTCTTCGACTGTTGGTGAGACGGTGTTTATGGGTAGATCCGTGGCTGCTGCTGCTGCTTCGATGACTGGTGGGTTCAGTGAGGCTGGTCCTATAAAGAGTTCTTCAAGGTGTTCTACACACCTGTTTCGTTGTTCACTCCTTCAATGATTAGTTTGCCAGCCTTGATCTTGATTGGCCGTTCTGGATAACTGAATATCCCAGCTAGCTTCTTCGTTGTGTTGTATAAGTGCCTCATGTTTCCTTCCCTTGCAGCTTCTTCCGCCCGTCATTGCTAGGTCCTCAACAGATTTCCGTTTATCCGACCTAATGCTCCTCTTCACTCGCTTGTTGACTTCTGTGTATTCGGTCTGTGCCTTGGCTTTCTCTGTTCTTGTCCGGCTGTTATTAATTGCTAACTTTTTGCTCCTCCTCCTTTCTTGGATCTTGTCCAGAGTACGAACAGAAATCCATAGGTTTGCAAACCTCTCACCGTTCTCGTTCCTTTCTCCCAGTCCATGTTGTCTCATGATGCCTTTATATCCGGTGTTGTCCATTCCAACTTTGGCGTTGAAGTCTCCCATCAGAATGGTCAGGTCCTTGGCTGATCATTTATCGATGGTTGATCGCAGCCTCGCATAGAACTAGTCTTTGTCGTCTTCTTGGTTGTCGTTGGTGGGTGCATAGCACTGGATGATATTCACCGTACTTCCTTCCTTCTTCGTCTTGAAGGATGCTTTGATGATGCCTAGGTTGTGCACGACATTGCCCCCTATTTTTTCTTCCACAACTCATCACCGCCATCAACTTACACCCACAACATTTCGCCATCATCTTTAAATAGGGAAGAAGGTTGTGCACGACATTGCCCCCCTATTTTTTCATCCACAACTCATCACCGCCAATCAACTTACACCCACAACATCTCGCCATCATCTTTAAATGGGGAAGAAGGTTGTGCACGACATTGCCCCCTATTTTTTCATCCACAACTCATCACCGCCAATCAACTTACACCCACAACATCTCGCCATCATCTTTAAATGGGGAAGAAGGTTGTGCACGACATTGCCCCCTATTTTTTCATCCACAACTCATCACCGCCAATCAACTTACACCCACAACCATCTCGCCATCATCTTTTAAATGGGGAAGAAGGTTGTGCACGACATTGCCCCCTATTTTTTCATCCACAACTCATCACCGCCAATCAACTTACAACCAAAACATCTCTCCATCATCTATCAACTGTTAAGAAATTTGTGAACGATAATTAAACATTTACATGTTTATAAAACACAAATGATTAGCACACTATAGAGTTTTAAAACCATTGCATATTTCTATATTTGGTTCCTACTACAAATCTCGCTTACATCTGCACATTAACAGTCTCCTTACTACTGAATACACTCACAAAATAGAAGTTGAATCTGTAGTAAGAATTAGCGCTAAATGCATCAATGAGATTGCGATTTAAGGTTACACGTTTTAGAATTTACCGTTTTCAAATTGAGATTTATAAATAGACTTGAAGTGTATTAAGAAGTAAGACAATTCCAAATCAATGCAAATGTTTAAATGACTTGTGTAGAAATAATACTCTTTCTAGTTGCATATTTGTTTATGTAGCACTGTAGTGCATCTACATTCAACTGACATGTAATAACCTATTCCTATTACTAAACACTGCATGAATGTCAAATGCAAATAGACAATCTTTGCAAATATATAGTAAACAATGAATAGAAATGAAGTGAACAATAAAACTCACCCAAATTTGTGCATTTATCCACTTCAGGTTGTTCTTCTAGAGTATATTTGACCAGATGGTAAACGTAGTATAAATCTAGAATTGTTCAAATAATGTATATCAGTTTGTATAGAAGTGGGTCATCAAAAATGAATGCATGATTGGAGAGAATTTATAGCATAAATCCACCCTGAGTTTCTGGTAAAGTTTATTAATATCGAAACAGTCACTAAAATGATCAGGCTATTAAAGTTAAGAAGGCATTGGTGAAACGATGTAAATATACAGAATAAGTGTGGGGCGATTTACGGACAAATCCACTCACTTCATGTATAAAAATATTTGGCGAATGTGTGATGAGTTAGGCTTTGCACTAACTTTACCGGTATTCGATACTTTAACAAGCACGACATGCTCCAGTGTTTAGAAACCTCTCATTATTACTGCATAATTAACGAAAATATTTCAGCCAGTTTATACAGTGGTCTACATACTGACATTGATCGAGTAACTATTTAAATTTGAATATTAATCGATATTAAAATAATTTAGTATATGGGATCAATCATCAACACTCATGTTAATAATAAGTTGATGAGAATCAATCAACAGACATGCACTCAAATTTAGAAGTGGTTGTTAGTGTGTGAATCTATCGATGCAACGACACTTGCCACCTAGCAGTTTTATTGCCTGCCTTACTGATTATGGGAAGCACTCCTGCTCTCTTTAATCAATACATGTCACCCCATGCGAAGTATAGGCCACGAGAGTAAGCAGCCTTGTCTAACACTAGTCTTCACTACGAATGAATCTGTGAGCTGACCTCTATGCACGATTTTACAATGTAGTCCGTTGTAAGAATTCCGTATGATGTTGACTATCTTTTCGAGTACACCATAATGTCGTAGAAGGCTCGATAATATTCTCTTATCCACACTGTCGAATGCTTTATTGTAATCGAGGAAGTTGATGTGAAGTGGTGAATTCCATTCGATTGATTGTTCAACAATGAACCGTAGAGTAGTGATTTGGTCGATACACGATCGGTCTTTATGGAATCTGGCCTGTTGATCTCGAAGTTGGGCGTCGACTGGGTCTTTCATTCGGTTCAATAACAAACACACTGTTGAAGACTTCTCCTGGTATCGAGAGAACAGTGATGCCTCTGTAGTTCTCGTAATTGCTAACATCTCCTTTCTTGGGCATCTTGATGAGATATCCTTCTTTCAAGCCTGCTAGCACTTGTTCTTCCTCCCAAATCTTTCTGAAGAGAATGTGGAGTATCTCTGAAGTTGTTTCTATATCTGCCTTCAGTGCCTCAGCTGGTATGTTATCTGGCGCTGCTAACTTGCCACTCTTGATTTGTTGGATGGCCATTTTGATTTCTTCGACTGTTGGTGAGACGGTGTTTATGGGTAGATCCGTGGCTGCTGCTGCTGCTTCGATGACTGGTGGGTTCAGTGAGGCTGGTCTATTAAAGAGTTCTTCAAGGTGTTCTACACACCTGTTTTCGTTGTTCACTCACTTCAATGATTAGTTTGCCAGCCTTGATCTTGATTGGCCGTTCTGGATAACTGAATATCCCAGCTAGCTTCTTCGTTGTGTTGTATAAGTGCCTCATGTTTCCTTCCCTTGCAGCTTCTTCCGCCGTCATTGCTAGGTCCTCAACAGATTTCCGTTTATCCGACCTAATGCTCCTCTTCACTCGCTTGTTGACTTCTGTGTATTCGGTCTGTGCCTTGGCTTTCTCTGTTCTTGTCCGGCTGTTATTAATTGCTAACTTTTTGCTCCTCCTCCTTTCTTGGATCTTGTCCAGAGTACGAACAGAAATCCATAGGTTTGCAAACCTCTCACCGTTCTCGTTCCTTTCTCCCAGTCCATGTTGTCTCATGATGCCTTTATATCCGGTGTTGTCCATTCCAACTTTGGCGTTGAAGTCTCCCATCAGAATGGTCAGGTCCTTGGCTGATCATTTATCGATGGTTGATCGCAGCCTCGCATAGAACTAGTCTTTGTCGTCTTCTTGGTTGTCGTTGGTGGGTGCATAGCACTGGATGATATTCACCGTACTTCCTTCCTTCTTCGTCTTGAAGGATGCTTTGATGATCCTAGGTCCGTGAGATTCCCATACTATGGGGGCCTTCCATGCTTCTTGGGACAGATTAGTGCTGCTCCTTCTGTGTGTGAGGCATTTTCTTTTTCGTGTCCGGAGTATAAAAGCACTTCTCCTGAGGATAATCTTCGCTGTCCAGCTTGTAGCCAATGGGTTTCACTTATTCCAAGTATCTTCAGGTTGTATCTTTTCATTTCTTCAGTGATTTGCATGCTTCTTCCTGTCTCCCACATCGTGCAGACATTCCATGTACCAATATTCCTGATTGTTTCGGTTGTAAGAAAAAGCATCGGCCTCGTGGCTTCCGAAAAGACTCGGCTTTCACCATGAGGCATCATAACAGACTTTCCAACTCACGGGGCACAGTTAAAGTGATTATAATGGTTTTTACTGGTTAGAGTTCTTTTAGCAAAGTTGTTGTTTTACGGGATCGGGTTGCTAACCCCATGCCTAATCCTCCTCCTTTATCCGGACTCGGGACCGGGAGCAGCCCAAGATGGGCTCCTGGCGGAGTTTTCCTCAATTCTTAATTACCTTCAAATTAGTGTTCAAAATGTTTCTACATCATCTACAAAATTGTCACTCATACCATGTAATTCATTAGTAAACTACGCACAAATTGCCCCATGTTCTATCCAAATGATTGTTTGTCATATCCACCTCACAGGGACGCCGATCAACATACAATTCGAATGAGATGCATCAACTAGTGCCAATGAGAGTGTCTGTATGGATCCATGTGATTGGTTGATAGAAATGGGACAGTCATGTGTGTGAGTGTACGTAACTAAATCTATAGTATGCATATATATGTATGCACATATCACTAATCGACTTTATATATACATCTATATATACATATACATATATAAATATATATTATTTAATTATTTATTTATTTAAATAACTAGATAAATAAGTAATTAAGTAAATAAATAAGTAAATAAATGTATATATATATGTATATGTATATGTATATGCATATGTATATATGAATGCCTATGTATAATATTTTTCGTTTTAATTTGACCCTGCTTTTTTCATTTCTTCTACCAAGTAGTTTTGAAGGTTTTTCATCCTTTTCTTTTTCGTCATCCTCTTTCGTATTCTTATTCTACCGATATTTTTCGCAAGTATCTTTTTGTACCTTGTATATTGTTGTCTATTTCTTGTCCTTATCTCCTATAATTATTCTTCTCATGTTATTGGCCCCGAATATAAACAATTCTCAGTTATATACATCATTTTAGTATACTGTGTTATTATTATTATTTTATTTCTGTTATTATACTATAAATTTACTGTGTTATTATTTTAATACATATTTTAATGTTGAAGTAAGAGTCATCTTATTAATTTTCAGCTTCTTTGAATTTGACGACATTTGAAATAATTAAGTTTAATCAATCTATTGCTTATTTCCTCTTAAACACAATTAATAATTGTTTCATTGTTCTTTTATCAGTAAATCAATCGAGCATATCCATTAATAGTCTAGAACGTGTTAGTTGAATACTGGCAAATATACACGTATGTGGTAAATGCTTAAGACATTTTATTTCACCCTATGTTGATTCATATAACTGATTGTGATTTCCAGTGCTATTCGAAAGGTACGAAATGTATACTTTGTGGTTTTTTAATATGATGCAACATTTGATTTACTCTTAAATCACTCTATTATAAGCATAGCTTCAGGAATTCATCACCGAAATTCAATAACTACGATGGCTACACAACCAACGCTAACTTGCTTCGGAGTAGGTTCTCAGTAGACGTAATAACATGTCAACCGAACCTCATAGTATTCCCTTCATGATTATTACTCTTCATCCCCCCTGCCCCCATTAGGATAAGAGTTAATATTTTTCATTAACGAATAGTTTATACACCCTCCTAAAACTAGTGATTTGAATCCAAATACTGTTATTTACTCATTAGACAATTGATATAGGGCGTAGGCTGGAAAATTGATGAGGTAGGGAGGGGGGGGGGTTGGTTTGATAAGAATTGTATTCATACAAATATTCAAAGTCGTAAAATCAGTGAATTTAACCCGAATATTGTTGATTCGTGATTGGATAAATCAAGACAGTGTGTAGGCTAGAGAAATTTAGACTGATTGATAAAACATTTGTATCCATACAAAAGAGTTGTCGTGTACTGAAAGACCATCATTCTACGTGGGTAACATTGGGGTGGGTTGACAAGTATAAAATTGCCGTGATTATATCAAATACTAGACCACCAGGACACTTAGTACACTCAACTTCTTCGCCTTCCCATCCTAAGAATCAATAATTTTGACGTTCACCCATTTCTTCCCCCACAACAAATCAGTGTAAATCAACATATTGACACATCAATATTTCTTCGTTCAGATGTCTTTGTTTTAGCGTTGTAAAAGTAATTCATATGAAGGCTTATTACAATTTTTCCACCATCACGAAAGTCTTCTTCAAACATTTAAATGTTTATAAAACACAAATGATAGCACACTATAGAGTTTAAACCATTGCATATTTCTATATTTGGTTCCTACTACAAATCTCGCTTACATCTGCACATTAACAGTCTCCTTACTACTGAATACACTCACAAAATAGAAGTTGAATCTGTAGTAAGGAATTAGCGCTAAATGCATCAATGAGATTGCGATTTAAGGTTACACGTTTTAGAATTTACCGTTTTCAAGTTGAGATTATAAATAGACTTGAGTGTATTAAGAAAGTAAAATAATTTCAAATCATGCAAATGTTTGACATGACTTGTGTGGAAATAATACTCTTTCTAGTTGCATATTTGTTTATGTAGCACTGTAGTGCATCTACATTCAACTACCATGTAATAACCTATTCCTATTACTAAACACTGCATGAATATCAGGAAATAGACTATCTTTGCAAATATATCGTAAACAATGAATAGAAATGAAGTGAACAATAAAACTCACCCAAATTTGTGCATTTATCCACTTCAGGTTGTTCTTCTAGAGTATATTTGACCAGATGGTAAACGTAGTATAAATCTAGAATTGTTCAAATAATGTATATCAGTTTGTATAGAAGTGGGTCATCAAAAATGAATGTATGATTGGAGAAAATTTATAGCATAAATCCACCCTGAGTTTCTGGTCAAGTTTATTAATATCGAAACAGTCACTAAAATGATCAGGCTATTAAAGTTAAGAAGGCATTGGTGAAACGATGTCAATATACAGAATAAGTGTGGGAAGATTTACGGACAAATCCACTCACTTCATGTATAAAAATATTTGGCGAATGTGTGATGAGTTTGGCTTTGCACTAACTTTACCGGGATTCGATACTTTAACAAGCACGACATGCTCCAGTGTTTAGAAACCTCTCATTATTGCTGCATAATTAACGAAAATATTTCAGCCAGTTTATACAGTGGTCTACATACTGACATTGATCGAGTAACTATTTAAATTTGAATATTAATCGATATTAAAATAATCTAGTATATGGGATCAATCGTCAACACTCATGTTAATAATAAGTTGATGAGAATCAATCAACAGACATGCACTCAAATTTAGAAGTGGTTGTTAGTGTGTGAATCTATCGATGCAACGACACTTGCCACCTACCGGTTTTATTGCCTGCCTTACTGATTATAGGAAGCACTCCTGCGCTCTTTAATCAATACATGTCACCCCATGCGAAGTATAGGCCACGAGAGTAAGCAGCCTTGTCTAACACTAGTCTTCACTACGAATGAATCTGTGAGCTGACCTCTATGCACGATTTTACAATGTAGTCCGTCGTCAGAATTCCATATGATGTTGACTATCTTTTCGAGTACACCATAATGTCGTAGAAGGCTCGATAATATTCTCTTATCCACACTGTCGAATGCTTTATTGTAATCGAGGAAGTTGATGTGAAGTGGTGAATTCCATTCGATTGATTGTTCAACAATGAACCGTAGAGTAGTGATTTGGTCGATACACGATCGGTCTTTATGGAATCTGGCCTGTTGATCTCGAAGTTGGGCGTCGACTGGGTCTTTCATTCGGTTCAATAACAAACACACTGTTGAAGACTTCTCCTGGTATCGAGAGAACAGTGATGCCTCTGTAGTTCTCGTAATTGCTAACATCTCCTTTCTTGGGCATCTTGATGAGATATCCTTCTTTCAAGCCTGCTAGCACTTGTTCTTCCTCCCAAATCTTTCTGAAGAGAATGTGGAGTATCTCTGAAGTTGTTTCTATATCTGCCTTCAGTGCCTCAGCTGGTATGTTATCTGGCGCTGCTAACTTGCCACTCTTGATTTGTTGGATGGCCATTTTGATTTCTTCGACTGTTGGTGAGACGGTGTTTATGGGTAGATCCGTGGCTGCTGCTGCTGCTTCGATGACTGGTGGGTTCAGTGAGGCTGGTCTATTAAAGAGTTCTTCAAGGTGTTCTACACACCTGTTTCGTTGTTCACTCACTTCAATGATTAGTTTGCCAGCCTTGATCTTGATTGGCCGTTCTGGATAACTGAATATCCCAGCTAGCTTCTTCGTTGTGTTGTATAAGTGCCTCATGTTTCCTTCCCTTGCAGCTTCTTCCGCCGTCATTGCTAGGTCCTCAACAGATTTCCGTTTATCCGACCTAATGCTCCTCTTCACTCGCTTGTTGACTTCTGTGTATTCGGTCTGTGCCTTGGCTTTCTCTGTTCTTGTCCGGCTGTTATTAATTGCTAACTTTTTGCTCCTCCTCCTTTCTTGGATCTTGTCCAGAGTACGAACAGAAATCCATAGGTTTGCAAACCTCTCACCGTTCTCGTTCCTTTCTCCCAGTCCATGTTGTCTCATGATGCCTTTATATCCGGTGTTGTCCATTCCAACTTTGGCGTTGAAGTCTCCCATCAGAATGGTCAGGTCCTTGGCTGATCATTTATCGATGGTTGATCGCAGCCTCGCATAGAACTAGACATTGCCCCCTATTTTTCATCCAAATCATCACCGCCAATCAACTTACACCCACAACATCTCGCCATCATCTTTAAATGGGGAGAAGGTTGTGCACGACATTGCCCCCTATTTTTTCATCCACAACTCATCACCGCCAATCAACTTACACCCACAACATCTCGCCATCATCTTTAAATGGGGAAGAAGGTTGTGCACGACATTGCCCCCTATTTTTTCATCCACAACTCATCACCGCCAATCAACTTACACCCACAACATCTCGCCATCATCTTTAAATGGGGAAGAAGGTTGTGCACGACATTGCCCCCTTTTTTTCATGCACAACTCATCACCGCCAATCAACTTACACCCACAACATCTCGCCATCATCTTTAAATGGGGAAGAAGGTTGTGCACGACATTGCCCCCTATTTTTTCATCCACAACTCATCACCGCCAATCAACTTACAACCAAAACATCTCTCCATCATCTATCAACTGTTAAGAAATTTGTGAACGATAATTAAACATTTACATGTTTATAAAACACAAATGATAGCACACTATAGAGTTTAAACCATTGCATATTTCTATATTTGGTTCCTACTACAAATCTCGCTTACATCTGCACATTAACAGTCTCCTTACTACTGAATACACTCACAAAATAGAAGTTGAATCTGTAGTAAGAATTAGCGCTAAATGCATCAATGAGATTGCGATTTAAGGTTACACGTTTTAGAATTTACCGTTTTCAAATTGAGATTTATAAATAGACTTGAAGTGTATTAAGAAGTAAGACAATTCCAAATCAATGCAAATGTTTAAATGACTTGTGTAGAAATAATACTCTTTCTAGTTGCATATTTGTTTATGTAGCACTGTAGTGCATCTACATTCAACTGACATGTAATAACCTATTCCTATTACTAAACACTGCATGAATGTCAAATGCAAATAGACAATCTTTGCAAATATATAGTAAACAATGAATAGAAATGAAGTGAACAATAAAACTCACCCAAATTTGTGCATTTATCCACTTCAGGTTGTTCTTCTAGAGTATATTTGACCAGATGGTAAACGTAGTATAAATCTAGAATTGTTCAAATAATGTATATCAGTTTGTATAGAAGTGGGTCATCAAAAATGAATGCATGATTGGAGAGAATTTATAGCATAAATCCACCCTGAGTTTCTGGTAAAGTTTATTAATATCGAAACAGTCACTAAAATGATCAGGCTATTAAAGTTAAGAAGGCATTGGTGAAACGATGTAAATATACAGAATAAGTGTGGGGCGATTTACGGACAAATCCACTCACTTCATGTATAAAAATATTTGGCGAATGTGTGATGAGTTAGGCTTTGCACTAACTTTACCGGTATTCGATACTTTAACAAGCACGACATGCTCCAGTGTTTAGAAACCTCTCATTATTACTGCATAATTAACGAAAATATTTCAGCCAGTTTATACAGTGGTCTACATACTGACATTGATCGAGTAACTATTTAAATTTGAATATTAATCGATATTAAAATAATTTAGTATATGGGATCAATCATCAACACTCATGTTAATAATAAGTTGATGAGAATCAATCAACAGACATGCACTCAAATTTAGAAGTGGTTGTTAGTGTGTGAATCTATCGATGCAACGACACTTGCCACCTAGCAGTTTTATTGCCTGCCTTACTGATTATGGGAAGCACTCTGCTCTCTTTAATCAATACATGTCACCCCATGCGAAGTATAGGCCACGAGAGTAAGCAGCCTTGTCTAACACTAGTCTTCACTACGAATGAATCTGTGAGCTGACCTCTATGCACGATTTTACAATGTAGTCCGTTGTAAGAATTCCGTATGATGTTGACTATCTTTTCGAGTACACCATAATGTCGTAGAAGGCTCGATAATATTCTCTTATCCACACTGTCGAATGCTTTATTGTAATCGAGGAAGTTGATGTGAAGTGGTGAATTCCATTCGATTGATTGTTCAACAATGAACCGTAGAGTAGTGATTTGGTCGATACACGATCGGTCTTTATGGAATCTGGCCTGTTGATCTCGAAGTTGGGCGTCGACTGGGTCTTTCATTCGGTTCAATAACAAACACACTGTTGAAGACTTCTCCTGGTATCGAGAGAACAGTGATGCCTCTGTAGTTCTCGTAATTGCTAACATCTCCTTTCTTGGGCATCTTGATGAGATATCCTTCTTTCAAGCCTGCTAGCACTTGTTCTTCCTCCCAAATCTTTCTGAAGAGAATGTGGAGTATCTCTGAAGTTGTTTCTATATCTGCCTTCAGTGCCTCAGCTGGTATGTTATCTGGCGCTGCTAACTTGCCACTCTTGATTTGTTGGATGGCCCATTTTGATTTCTTCGACTGTTGGGTGAGACGGTGTTTATGGGTAGATCCGTGGCTTGCTGCATGCTGCTTCGATGACTGGTGGGTTCAGTGAGGCTGGTCCTATAAAGAGTTCTTCAAGGTGCTTCTACACACCTGTTTCGTTGTTCACTCACTTCAATGATTAGTTTGCCAGCCTTGATCTTGATTGGCCGTTCTGGATAACTGAATATCCAGCTAGCTTCTTCGTTGTGTTGTATAAGTGCCTCATGTTTCCTTCCCTTGCAGCTTCTTCC
Source organism: Schistosoma japonicum (assembly GCA_025215515.1). Taxonomy (NCBI): domain Eukaryota; kingdom Metazoa; phylum Platyhelminthes; class Trematoda; order Strigeidida; family Schistosomatidae; genus Schistosoma; species Schistosoma japonicum. The sequence goes on along the minus strand of CM046063.1, from coordinate 44,931,395 downwards.
GCCGTCATGCTAGGATCCTCAACAGATTTCCGTTTATCCGACCTAATGCTCCTCTTCACTCGCTTGTTGACTTCTGTGTATTCGGTCTGTGCCTTGGCTTTTCTCTGTTCTTGTCCGGCTGTTATTAATTGCTAACTTTTTGCTCCTCCTCCTTTCTTGGATCTTGTCCAGAGTACGAACAGAAATCAATAGGTTTGCAAACCTCTCACCGTTCTCGTTCCCTTTCTCCCAGTCCATGTTGTCTCATGATGCCTTTATATCCGGTGTTGTCCATTCCAACTTTGCGTTGAAGTCTCCCATCAGAATGGTAGGTCCTTGGCTGATCATTTATCGATGGTTGATCGCAGCCCTCGCATAGAACTAGTCTTTGTCGTCTTCTTGGTTGTCGTTGGTGGGTGCATAGCAACTGGATCGATATTCACCGTACTTCCTTCCTTCTTCGTCTTGAAGGATAGCTTTGATGAATCCCTAGGTTGTGCACGACATTGCCCCCTAATTTTTCATCCACAACTCATCACCGCCAATCAACTTACACCCACAACATCTCGCCATCATCTTTAAATGGGGAAGAAGGTGTGCACGACATTGCCCCCTATTTTTCATCCACAACTCATCACCGCCAATCACTTACACCCACAACATCTCGCCATCATCTTTAAATGGGGAAGAAGGTTGTGCACGACATTGCCCCCCTATTTTTTCATCCACAACTCATCACCGCCAATCAACTTACACCCACAACATCTCGCCATCATCATTTAAATGGGGAAGAGGTTTGTGCCCCCCGACATATGCCCCCCCCCCTATTTTTTCATCCACAACTCATCACCGCCAATCAACTTACACCCACAACATCCTCGCCATCATCTTTAAATGGGGAAGAAGGTTGTGCACGACATTGCCCCCCCTATTTTTTCATCCACAACTCATCACCGCCAATCAACTTACAACCAAAACATCTCTCCATCATCTATCAACTGTTAAGAAATTTGTGAACGATAATTAAACATTTACATGTTTATACAACACAAATGATTAGCACACTATAGAGTTTAAACCATTGCATATTTCTATATTTGGTTCCTACTACACAATCTCGCTTACATCTGCACATTAACAGTCTCCCTACTACTGAATACACTCACAAAATAGAAGTTGAATCTGTAGTAAGAATTAAGCGCCTAAATGCATCAATGAGATGGACGATTTAAGGTTACACGTTTAGATTTACCGTTTTCAAATTGAGATTTATAAATAGACTTGAAGTGTATTAAGAAGTAAGACAATTCCAAATCAATGCAAATGTTTAAATGACTTGTGTAGAAATAATACTCTTTCTAGTTGCATATTTGTTTATGTAGCACTGTAGTGCATCTACATTCAACTGACATGTAATAACCTATTCCTATTACTAAACACTGCATGAATGTCAAATGCAAATAGACAATCTTTGCAAATATATAGTAAACAATGAATAGAAATGAAGTGAACAATAAAACTCACCCAAATTTGTGCATTTATCCACTTCAGGTTGTTCTTCTAGAGTATATTTGACCAGATGGTAAACGTATAAATCTAGAATTGTTCAAATAATGTATATCAGTTTGTATAGAAGTGGGTCATCAAAAATGAATGCATGATTGGAGAGAATTTATAGCATAAATCCACCCTGAGTTTCTGGTAAAGTTTATTAATATCGAAACAGTCACTAAAATGATCAGGCTATTAAAGTTAAGAAGGCATTGGTGAAACGATGTAAATATACAGAATAAGTGTGGGGCGATTTACGGACAAATCCACTCACTTCATGTATAAAAATATTTGGCGAATGTGTGATGAGTTAGGCTTTGCACTAACTTTACCGGTATTCGATACTTTAACAAGCACGACATGCTCCAGTGTTTAGAAACCTCTCATTATTACTGCATAATTAACGAAAATATTTCAGCCAGTTTATACAGTGGTCTACATACTGACATTGATCGAGTAACTATTTAAATTTGAATATTAATCGATATTAAAATAATTTAGTATATGGGATCAATCATCAACACTCATGTTAATAATAAGTTGATGAGAATCAATCAACAGACATGCACTCAAATTTAGAAGTGGTTGTTAGTGTGTGAATCTATCGATGCAACGACACTTGCCACCTAGCAGTTTTATTGCCTGCCTTACTGATTATGGGAAGCACTCCTGCTCTCTTTAATCAATACATGTCACCCCATGCGAAGTATAGGCCACGAGAGTAAGCAGCCTTGTCTAACACTAGTCTTCACTACGAAATGAATCTGTGAGCTGACCTCTATGCACGATTTTACAATGTAGTCCGTTGTAAGAATTCCGTATGATGTTGACTATCTTTTCGAGTACACCATAATGTCGTAGAAGGCTCGATAATATTCTCTTATCCACACTGTCGAATGCTTTATTGTAATCGAGGAAGTTGATGTGAAGTGGTGAATTCCATTCGATTGATTGTTCAACAATGAACCGTAGAGTAGTGATTTGGTCGATACACGATCGGTCTTTATGGAATCTGGCCTGTTGATCTCGAAGTTGGGCGTCGACTGGGTCTTTCATTCGGTTCAATAACAAACACACTGTTGAAGACTTCTCCTGGTATCGAGAGAACAGTGATGCCTCTGTAGTTCTCGTAATTGCTAACATCTCCTTTCTTGGGCATCTTGATGAGATATCCTTCTTTCAAGCCTGCTAGCACTTGTTCTTCCTCCCAAATCTTTCTGAAGAGAATGTGGAGTATCTCTGAAGTTGTTTCTATATCTGCCTTCAGTGCCTCAGCTGGTATGTTATCTGGCGCTGCTAACTTGCCACTCTTGATTTGTTGGATGGCCATTTTGATTTCTTCGACTGTTGGTGAGACGGTGTTTATGGGTAGATCCGTGGCTGCTGCTGCTGCTTCGATTGACTGGTGGGTTCAGTGAGGCTGGTCTATTAAAGAGTTCTTCAAGGTGTTCTACACACCTGTTTCGTTGTTCACTCACTTCAATGATTAGTTTGCCAGCCTTGATCTTGATTGGCCGTTCTGGATAACTGAATATCCCAGCTAGCTGCTTCTTCGTTGTGTTGTATAAGTGCCTCATGTTTCCTTCCCTTGCAGCTTCTTCCGCCGTCATTGCTAGGTCCTCAACAGATTTCCGTTTATCCGACCTAATGGCTCCTCTTCACTCGCTTGTTGACTTCTGTGTATTCGGGTCTGTGCCTTGGCTTTCTCTGTTCTTGTCCGGCTGTTATTAATTGCTAACTTTTTGCTCCTCCTCCTTTCTTGGATCTTGTCCAGAGTACGAACAGAAATCCATAGGTTTGCAAACCTCTCACCGTTCTCGTTCCTTTCTCCCAGTCCATGTTGTCTCATGATGCCTTTATATCCGGTGTTGTCCATTCCAACTTTGGCGTTGAAGTCTCCCATCAGAATGGTCAGGTCCTTGGCTGATCATTTATCGATGGTTGATCGCAGCCTCGCATAGAACTAGTCTTTGTCGTCTTCTTGGTTGTCGTTGGTGGGTGCATAGCACTGGATGATATTCACCGTACTTCCTTCCTTCTTCGTCTTGAAGGATGCTTTGATGATCCTAGGTTGTGCACGACATTGCCCCCTATTTTTTCATCCACAACTCATCACCGCCAATCAACTTACACCCACAACATCTCGCCATCATCTTTAAATGGGGAAGAAGGTTGTGCACGACATTGCCCCCTATTTTTTCATCCACAACTCATCACCGCCAATCAACTTACACCCACAACATCTCGCCATCATCTTTAAATGGGGAAGAAGGTTGTGCACGACATTGCCCCCTATTTTTTCATCCACAACTCATCACCGCCAATCAACTTACACCCACAACATCTCGCCATCATCTTTAAAATGGGGAAGAAGGTTGTGCACGACATTGCCCCCTATTTTTTCATCCACAACTCATCACCGCCAATCAACTTACACCCACAACATCTCGCCATCATCTTTAAATGGGGAAGAAGGTTGTGCACGACATTGCCCCCTATTTTTTCATCCACAACTCATCACCGCCAATCAACTTACAACCAAAACATCTCTCCATCATCTATCAACTGTTAAGAAATTTGTGAACGATAATTAAACATTTACATGTTTATAAAACACAAATGATAGCACACTATAGAGTTTAAACCATTGCATATTTCTATATTTGGTTCCTACTACAAATCTCGCTTACATCTGCACATTAACAGTCTCCTTACTACTGAATACACTCACAAAATAGAAGTTGAATCTGTAGTAAGAATTAGCGCTAAATGCATCAATGAGATTGCGATTTAAGGTTACACGTTTTAGAATTTACCGTTTCAAATTGAGATTTATAAATAGACTTGAAGTGTATTAAGAAGTAAGACAATTCCAAATCAATGCAAATGTTTAAATGACTTGTGTAGAAATAATACTCTTTCTAGTTGCATATTTGTTTATGTAGCACTGTAGTGCATCTACATTCAACTGACATGTAATAACCTATTCCTATTACTAAACACTGCATGAATGTCAAATGCAAATAGACAATCTTTGCAAATATATAGTAAACAATGAATAGAAATGAAGTGAACAATAAAACTCACCCAAATTTGTGCATTTATCCACTTCAGGTTGTTCTTCTAGAGTATATTTGACCAGATGGTAAACGTAGTATAAATCTAGAATTGTTCAAATAATGTATATCAGTTTGTATAGAAGTGGGTCATCAAAAATGAATGCATGATTGGAGAGAATTTATAGCATAAATCCACCCTGAGTTTCTGGTAAAGTTTATTAATATCGAAACAGTCACTAAAATGATCAGGCTATTAAAGTTAAGAAGGCATTGGTGAAACGATGTAAATATACAGAATAAGTGTGGGGCGATTTACGGACAAATCCACTCACTTCATGTATAAAAATATTTGGCGAATGTGTGATGAGTTAGGCTTTGCACTAACTTTACCGGTATTCGATACTTTAACAAGCACGACATGCTCCAGTGTTTAGAAACCTCTCATTATTACTGCATAATTAACGAAAATATTTCAGCCAGTTTATACAGTGGTCTACATACTGACATTGATCGAGTAACTATTTAAATTTGAATATTAATCGATATTAAAATAATTTAGTATATGGGATCAATCATCAACACTCATGTTAATAATAAGTTGATGAGAATCAATCAACAGACATGCACTCAAATTTAGAAGTGGTTGTTAGTGTGTGAATCTATCGATGCAACGACACTTGCCACCTAGCAGTTTTATTGCCTGCCTTACTGATTATGGGAAGCACTCCTGCTCTCTTTAATCAATACATGTCACCCCATGCGAAGTATAGGCCACGAGAGTAAGCAGCCTTGTCTAACACTAGTCTTCACTACGAATGAATCTGTGAGCTGACCTCTATGCACGATTTTACAATGTAGTCCGTTGTAAGAATTCCGTATGATGTTGACTATCTTTTCGAGTACACCATAATGTCGTAGAAGGCTCGATAATATTCTCTTATCCACACTGTCGAATGCTTTATTGTAATCGAGGAAGTTGATGTGAAGTGGTGAATTCCATTCGATTGATTGTTCAACAATGAACCGTAGAGTAGTGATTTGGTCGATACACGATCGGTCTTTATGGAATCTGGCCTGTTGATCTCGAAGTTGGGCGTCGACTGGGTCTTTCATTCGGTTCAATAACAAACACACTGTTGAAGACTTCTCCTGGTATCGAGAGAACAGTGATGCCTCTGTAGTTCTCGTAATTGCTAACATCTCCTTTCTTGGGCATCTTGATGAGATATCCTTCTTTCAAGCCTGCTAGCACTTGTTCTTCCTCCCAAATCTTTCTGAAGAGAATGTGGAGTATCTCTGAAGTTGTTTCTATATCTGCCTTCAGTGCCTCAGCTGGTATGTTATCTGGCGCTGCTAACTTGCCACTCTTGATTTGTTGGATGGCCATTTTGATTTCTTCGACTGTTGGTGAGACGGTGTTTATGGGTAGATCCGTGGCTGCTGCTGCTGCTTCGATGACTGGTGGGTTCAGTGAGGCTGGTCTATTAAAGAGTTCTTCAAGGTGTTCTACACACCTGTTTCGTTGTTCACTCACTTCAATGATTAGTTTGCCAGCCTTGATCTTGATTGGCCGTTCTGGATAACTGAATATCCCAGCTAGCTTCTTCGTTGTGTTGTATAAGTGCCTCATGTTTCCTTCCCTTGCAGCTTCTTCCGCCGTCATTGCTAGGTCCTCAACAGATTTCCGTTTATCCGACCTAATGCTCCTCTTCACTCGCTTGTTGACTTCTGTGTATTCGGTCTGTGCCTTGGCTTTCTCTGTTCTTGTCCGGCTGTTATTAATTGCTAACTTTTTGCTCCTCCTCCTTTCTTGGATCTTGTCCAGAGTACGAACAGAAATCCATAGGTTTGCAAACCTCTCACCGTTCTCGTTCCTTTCTCCCAGTCCATGTTGTCTCATGATGCCTTTATATCCGGTGTTGTCCATTCCAACTTTGGCGTTGAAGTCTCCCATCAGAATGGTCAGGTCCTTGGCTGATCATTTATCGATGGTTGATCGCAGCCTCGCATAGAACTAGTCTTTGTCGTCTTCTTGGTTGTCGTTGGTGGGTGCATAGCACTGGATGATATTCACCGTACTTCCTTCCTTCTTCGTCTTGAAGGATGCTTTGATGATCCTAGGTTGTGCACGACATTGCCCCCTATTTTTTCATCCACAACTCATCACCGCCAATCAACTTACACCCACAACATCTCGCCATCATCTTTAAATGGGGAAGAAGGTTGTGCACGACATTGCCCCCTATTTTTTCATCCACAACTCATCACCGCCAATCAACTTACACCCACAACATCTCGCCATCATCTTTAAATGGGGAAGAAGGTTGTGCACGACATTGCCCCCTATTTTTTCATCCACAACTCATCACCGCCAATCAACTTACACCCACAACATCTCGCCATCATCTTTAAATGGGGAAGAAGGTTGTGCACGACATTGCCCCCTATTTTTTCATCCACAACTCATCACCGCCAATCAACTTACACCCACAACATCTCGCCATCATCTTTAAATGGGGAAGAAGGTTGTGCACGACATTGCCCCCTATTTTTTCATCCACAACTCATCACCGCCAATCAACTTACAACCAAAACATCTCTCCATCATCTATCAACTGTTAAGAAATTTGTGAACGATAATTAAACATTTACATGTTTATAAAACACAAATGATAGCACACTATAGAGTTTAAACCATTGCATATTTCTATATTTGGTTCCTACTACAAATCTCGCTTACATCTGCACATTAACAGTCTCCTTACTACTGAATACACTCACAAAATAGAAGTTGAATCTGTAGTAAGAATTAGCGCTAAATGCATCAATGAGATTGCGATTTAAGGTTACACGTTTTAGAATTTACCGTTTTCAAATTGAGATTTATAAATAGACTTGAAGTGTATTAAGAAGTAAGACAATTCCAAATCAATGCAAATGTTTAAATGACTTGTGTAGAAATAATACTCTTTCTAGTTGCATATTTGTTTATGTAGCACTGTAGTGCATCTACATTCAACTGACATGTAATAACCTATTCCTATTACTAAACACTGCATGAATGTCAAATGCAAATAGACAATCTTTGCAAATATATAGTAAACAATGAATAGAAATGAAGTGAACAATAAAACTCACCCAAATTTGTGCATTTATCCACTTCAGGTTGTTCTTCTAGAGTATATTTGACCAGATGGTAAACGTAGTATAAATCTAGAATTGTTCAAATAATGTATATCAGTTTGTATAGAAGTGGGTCATCAAAATGAATGCATGATTGGAGAGAATTTATAGCATAAATCCACCCTGAGTTTCTGGTAAAGTTTATTAATATCGAAACAGTCACTAAAATGATCAGGCTATTAAAGTTAAGAAGGCATTGGTGAAACGATGTAAATATACAGAATAAGTGTGGGGCGATTTACGGACAAATCCACTCACTTCATGTATAAAAATATTTGGCGAATGTGTGATGAGTTAGGCTTTGCACTAACTTTACCGGTATTCGATACTTTAACAAGCACGACATGCTCCAGTGTTTAGAAACCTCTCATTATTACTGCATAATTAACGAAAATATTTCAGCCAGTTTATACAGTGGTCTACATACTGACATTGATCGAGTAACTATTTAAATTTGAATATTAATCGATATTAAAATAATTTAGTATATGGGATCAATCATCAACACTCATGTTAATAATAAGTTGATGAGAATCAATCAACAGACATGCACTCAAATTTAGAAGTGGTTGTTAGTGTGTGAATCTATCGATGCAACGACACTTGCCACCTAGCAGTTTTATTGCCTGCCTTACTGATTATGGGAAGCACTCCTGCTCTCTTTAATCAATACATGTCACCCCATGCGAAGTATAGGCCACGAGAGTAAGCAGCCTTGTCTAACACTAGTCTTCACTACGAATGAATCTGTGAGCTGACCTCTATGCACGATTTTACAATGTAGTCCGTTGTAAGAATTCCGTATGATGTTGACTATCTTTTCGAGTACACCATAATGTCGTAGAAGGCTCGATAATATTCTCTTATCCACACTGTCGAATGCTTTATTGTAATCGAGGAAGTTGATGTGAAGTGGTGAATTCCATTCGATTGATTGTTCAACAATGAACCGTAGAGTAGTGATTTGGTCGATACACGATCGGTCTTTATGGAATCTGGCCTGTTGATCTCGAAGTTGGGCGTCGACTGGGTCTTTCATTCGGTTCAATAACAAACACACTGTTGAAGACTTCTCCTGGTATCGAGAGAACAGTGATGCCTCTGTAGTTCTCGTAATTGCTAACATCTCCTTTCTTGGGCATCTTGATGAGATATCCTTCTTTCAAGCCTGCTAGCACTTGTTCTTCCTCCCAAATCTTTCTGAAGAGAATGTGGAGTATCTCTGAAGTTGTTTCTATATCTGCCTTCAGTGCCTCAGCTGGTATGTTATCTGGCGCTGCTAACTTGCCACTCTTGATTTGTTGGATGGCCATTTTGATTTCTTCGACTGTTGGTGAGACGGTGTTTATGGGTAGATCCGTGGCTGCTGCTGCTGCTTCGATGACTGGTGGGTTCAGTGAGGCTGGTCTATTAAAGAGTTCTTCAAGGTGTTCTACACACCTGTTTCGTTGTTCACTCACTTCAATGATTAGTTTGCCAGCCTTGATCTTGATTGGCCGTTCTGGATAACTGAATATCCCAGCTAGCTTCTTCGTTGTGTTGTATAAGTGCCTCATGTTTCCTTCCCTTGCAGCTTCTTCCGCCGTCATTGCTAGGTCCTCAACAGATTTCCGTTTATCCGACCTAATGCTCCTCTTCACTCGCTTGTTGACTTCTGTGTATTCGGTCTGTGCCTTGGCTTTCTCTGTTCTTGTCCGGCTGTTATTAATTGCTAACTTTTTGCTCCTCCTCCTTTCTTGGATCTTGTCCAGAGTACGAACAGAAATCCATAGGTTTGCAAACCTCTCACCGTTCTCGTTCCTTTCTCCCAGTCCATGTTGTCTCATGATGCCTTTATATCCGGTGTTGTCCATTCCAACTTTGGCGTTGAAGTCTCCCATCAGAATGGTCAGGTCCTTGGCTGATCATTTATCGATGGTTGATCGCAGCCTCGCATAGAACTAGTCTTTGTCGTCTTCTTGGTTGTCGTTGGTGGGTGCATAGCACTGGATGATATTCACCGTACTTCCTTCCTTCTTCGTCTTGAAGGATGCTTTGATGATCCTAGGTTGTGCACGACATTGCCCCCTATTTTTTCATCCACAACTCATCACCGCCAATCAACTTACACCCACAACATCTCGCCATCATCTTTAAATGGGGAAGAAGGTTGTGCACGACATTGCCCCCTATTTTTTCATCCACAACTCATCACCGCCAATCAACTTACACCCACAACATCTCGCCATCATCTTTAAATGGGGAAGAAGGTTGTGCACGACATTGCCCCCTATTTTTTCATCCACAACTCATCACCGCCAATCAACTTACACCCACAACATCTCGCCATCATCTTTAAATGGGGAAGAAGGTTGTGCACGACATTGCCCCCTATTTTTTCATCCACAACTCATCACCGCCAATCAACTTACACCCACAACATCTCGCCATCATCTTTAAATGGGGAAGAAGGTTGTGCACGACATTGCCCCCTATTTTTTCATCCACAACTCATCACCGCCAATCAACTTACAACCAAAACATCTCTCCATCATCTATCAACTGTTAAGAAATTTGTGAACGATAATTAAACATTTACATGTTTATAAAACACAAATGATAGCACACTATAGAGTTTAAACCATTGCATATTTCTATATTTGGTTCCTACTACAAATCTCGCTTACATCTGCACATTAACAGTCTCCTTACTACTGAATACACTCACAAAATAGAAGTTGAATCTGTAGTAAGAATTAGCGCTAAATGCATCAATGAGATTGCGATTTAAGGTTACACGTTTTAGAATTTACCGTTTTCAAATTGAGATTTATAAATAGACTTGAAGTGTATTAAGAAGTAAGACAATTCCAAATCAATGCAAATGTTTAAATGACTTGTGTAGAAATAATACTCTTTCTAGTTGCATATTTGTTTATGTAGCACTGTAGTGCATCTACATTCAACTGACATGTAATAACCTATTCCTATTACTAAACACTGCATGAATGTCAAATGCAAATAGACAATCTTTGCAAATATATAGTAAACAATGAATAGAAATGAAGTGAACAATAAAACTCACCCAAATTTGTGCATTTATCCACTTCAGGTTGTTCTTCTAGAGTATATTTGACCAGATGGTAAACGTAGTATAAATCTAGAATTGTTCAAATAATGTATATCAGTTTGTATAGAAGTGGGTCATCAAAAATGAATGCATGATTGGAGAGAATTTATAGCATAAATCCACCCTGAGTTTCTGGTAAAGTTTATTAATATCGAAACAGTCACTAAAATGATCAGGCTATTAAAGTTAAGAAGGCATTGGTGAAACGATGTAAATATACAGAATAAGTGTGGGGCGATTTACGGACAAATCCACTCACTTCATGTATAAAAATATTTGGCGAATGTGTGATGAGTTAGGCTTTGCACTAACTTTACCGGTATTCGATACTTTAACAAGCACGACATGCTCCAGTGTTTAGAAACCTCTCATTATTACTGCATAATTAACGAAAATATTTCAGCCAGTTTATACAGTGGTCTACATACTGACATTGATCGAGTAACTATTTAAATTTGAATATTAATCGATATTAAAATAATTTAGTATATGGGATCAATCATCAACACTCATGTTAATAATAAGTTGATGAGAATCAATCAACAGACATGCACTCAAATTTAGAAGTGGTTGTTAGTGTGTGAATCTATCGATGCAACGACACTTGCCACCTAGCAGTTTTATTGCCTGCCTTACTGATTATGGGAAGCACTCCTGCTCTCTTTAATCAATACATGTCACCCCATGCGAAGTATAGGCCACGAGAGTAAGCAGCCTTGTCTAACACTAGTCTTCACTACGAATGAATCTGTGAGCTGACCTCTATGCACGATTTTACAATGTAGTCCGTTGTAAGAATTCCGTATGATGTTGACTATCTTTTCGAGTACACCATAATGTCGTAGAAGGCTCGATAATATTCTCTTATCCACACTGTCGAATGCTTTATTGTAATCGAGGAAGTTGATGTGAAGTGGTGAATTCCATTCGATTGATTGTTCAACAATGAACCGTAGAGTAGTGATTTGGTCGATACACGATCGGTCTTTATGGAATCTGGCCTGTTGATCTCGAAGTTGGGCGTCGACTGGGTCTTTCATTCGGTTCAATAACAAACACACTGTTGAAGACTTCTCCTGGTATCGAGAGAACAGTGATGCCTCTGTAGTTCTCGTAATTGCTAACATCTCCTTTCTTGGGCATCTTGATGAGATATCCTTCTTTCAAGCCTGCTAGCACTTGTTCTTCCTCCCAAATCTTTCTGAAGAGAATGTGGAGTATCTCTGAAGTTGTTTCTATATCTGCCTTCAGTGCCTCAGCTGGTATGTTATCTGGCGCTGCTAACTTGCCACTCTTGATTTGTTGGATGGCCATTTTGATTTCTTCGACTGTTGGTGAGACGGTGTTTATGGGTAGATCCGTGGCTGCTGCTGCTGCTTCGATGACTGGTGGGTTCAGTGAGGCTGGTCTATTAAAGAGTTCTTCAAGGTGTTCTACACACCTGTTTCGTTGTTCACTCACTTCAATGATTAGTTTGCCAGCCTTGATCTTGATTGGCCGTTCTGGATAACTGAATATCCCAGCTAGCTTCTTCGTTGTGTTGTATAAGTGCCTCATGTTTCCTTCCCTTGCAGCTTCTTCCGCCGTCATTGCTAGGTCCTCAACAGATTTCCGTTTATCCGACCTAATGCTCCTCTTCACTCGCTTGTTGACTTCTGTGTATTCGGTCTGTGCCTTGGCTTTCTCTGTTCTTGTCCGGCTGTTATTAATTGCTAACTTTTTGCTCCTCCTCCTTTCTTGGATCTTGTCCAGAGTACGAACAGAAATCCATAGGTTTGCAAACCTCTCACCGTTCTCGTTCCTTTCTCCCAGTCCATGTTGTCTCATGATGCCTTTATATCCGGTGTTGTCCATTCCAACTTTGGCGTTGAAGTCTCCCATCAGAATGGTCAGGTCCTTGGCTGATCATTTATCGATGGTTGATCGCAGCCTCGCATAGAACTAGTCTTTGTCGTCTTCTTGGTTGTCGTTGGTGGGTGCATAGCACTGGATGATATTCACCGTACTTCCTTCCTTCTTCGTCTTGAAGGATGCTTTGATGATCCTAGGTTGTGCACGACATTGCCCCCTATTTTTTCATCCACAACTCATCACCGCCAATCAACTTACACCCACAACATCTCGCCATCATCTTTAAATGGGGAAGAAGGTTGTGCACGACATTGCCCCCTATTTTTTCATCCACAACTCATCACCGCCAATCAACTTACACCCACAACATCTCGCCATCATCTTTAAATGGGGAAGAAGGTTGTGCACGACATTGCCCCCTATTTTTTCATCCACAACTCATCACCGCCAATCAACTTACACCCACAACATCTCGCCATCATCTTTAAATGGGGAAGAAGGTTGTGCACGACATTGCCCCCTATTTTTTCATCCACAACTCATCACCGCCAATCAACTTACACCCACAACATCTCGCCATCATCTTTAAATGGGGAAGAAGGTTGTGCACGACATTGCCCCCTATTTTTTCATCCACAACTCATCACCGCCAATCAACTTACAACCAAAACATCTCTCCATCATCTATCAACTGTTAAGAAATTTGTGAACGATAATTAAACATTTACATGTTTATAAAACACAAATGATAGCACACTATAGAGTTTAAACCATTGCATATTTCTATATTTGGTTCCTACTACAAATCTCGCTTACATCTGCACATTAACAGTCTCCTTACTACTGAATACACTCACAAAATAGAAGTTGAATCTGTAGTAAGAATTAGCGCTAAATGCATCAATGAGATTGCGATTTAAGGTTACACGTTTTAGAATTTACCGTTTTCAAATTGAGATTTATAAATAGACTTGAAGTGTATTAAGAAGTAAGACAATTCCAAATCAATGCAAATGTTTAAATGACTTGTGTAGAAATAATACTCTTTCTAGTTGCATATTTGTTTATGTAGCACTGTAGTGCATCTACATTCAACTGACATGTAATAACCTATTCCTATTACTAAACACTGCATGAATGTCAAATGCAAATAGACAATCTTTGCAAATATATAGTAAACAATGAATAGAAATGAAGTGAACAATAAAACTCACCCAAATTTGTGCATTTATCCACTTCAGGTTGTTCTTCTAGAGTATATTTGACCAGATGGTAAACGTAGTATAAATCTAGAATTGTTCAAATAATGTATATCAGTTTGTATAGAAGTGGGTCATCAAAAATGAATGCATGATTGGAGAGAATTTATAGCATAAATCCACCCTGAGTTTCTGGTAAAGTTTATTAATATCGAAACAGTCACTAAAATGATCAGGCTATTAAAGTTAAGAAGGCATTGGTGAAACGATGTAAATATACAGAATAAGTGTGGGGCGATTTACGGACAAATCCACTCACTTCATGTATAAAAATATTTGGCGAATGTGTGATGAGTTAGGCTTTGCACTAACTTTACCGGTATTCGATACTTTAACAAGCACGACATGCTCCAGTGTTTAGAAACCTCTCATTATTACTGCATAATTAACGAAAATATTTCAGCCAGTTTATACAGTGGTCTACATACTGACATTGATCGAGTAACTATTTAAATTTGAATATTAATCGATATTAAAATAATTTAGTATATGGGATCAATCATCAACACTCATGTTAATAATAAGTTGATGAGAATCAATCAACAGACATGCACTCAAATTTAGAAGTGGTTGTTAGTGTGTGAATCTATCGATGCAACGACACTTGCCACCTAGCAGTTTTATTGCCTGCCTTACTGATTATGGGAAGCACTCCTGCTCTCTTTAATCAATACATGTCACCCCATGCGAAGTATAGGCCACGAGAGTAAGCAGCCTTGTCTAACACTAGTCTTCACTACGAATGAATCTGTGAGCTGACCTCTATGCACGATTTTACAATGTAGTCCGTTGTAAGAATTCCGTATGATGTTGACTATCTTTTCGAGTACACCATAATGTCGTAGAAGGCTCGATAATATTCTCTTATCCACACTGTCGAATGCTTTATTGTAATCGAGGAAGTTGATGTGAAGTGGTGAATTCCATTCGATTGATTGTTCAACAATGAACCGTAGAGTAGTGATTTGGTCGATACACGATCGGTCTTTATGGAATCTGGCCTGTTGATCTCGAAGTTGGGCGTCGACTGGGTCTTTCATTCGGTTCAATAACAAACACACTGTTGAAGACTTCTCCTGGTATCGAGAGAACAGTGATGCCTCTGTAGTTCTCGTAATTGCTAACATCTCCTTTCTTGGGCATCTTGATGAGATATCCTTCTTTCAAGCCTGCTAGCACTTGTTCTTCCTCCCAAATCTTTCTGAAGAGAATGTGGAGTATCTCTGAAGTTGTTTCTATATCTGCCTTCAGTGCCTCAGCTGGTATGTTATCTGGCGCTGCTAACTTGCCACTCTTGATTTGTTGGATGGCCATTTTGATTTCTTCGACTGTTGGTGAGACGGTGTTTATGGGTAGATCCGTGGCTGCTGCTGCTGCTTCGATGACTGGTGGGTTCAGTGAGGCTGGTCTATTAAAGAGTTCTTCAAGGTGTTCTACACACCTGTTTCGTTGTTCACTCACTTCAATGATTAGTTTGCCAGCCTTGATCTTGATTGGCCGTTCTGGATAACTGAATATCCCAGCTAGCTTCTTCGTTGTGTTGTATAAGTGCCTCATGTTTCCTTCCCTTGCAGCTTCTTCCGCCGTCATTGCTAGGTCCTCAACAGATTTCCGTTTATCCGACCTAATGCTCCTCTTCACTCGCTTGTTGACTTCTGTGTATTCGGTCTGTGCCTTGGCTTTCTCTGTTCTTGTCCGGCTGTTATTAATTGCTAACTTTTTGCTCCTCCTCCTTTCTTGGATCTTGTCCAGAGTACGAACAGAAATCCATAGGTTTGCAAACCTCTCACCGTTCTCGTTCCTTTCTCCCAGTCCATGTTGTCTCATGATGCCTTTATATCCGGTGTTGTCCATTCCAACTTTGGCGTTGAAGTCTCCCATCAGAATGGTCAGGTCCTTGGCTGATCATTTATCGATGGTTGATCGCAGCCTCGCATAGAACTAGTCTTTGTCGTCTTCTTGGTTGTCGTTGGTGGGTGCATAGCACTGGATGATATTCACCGTACTTCCTTCCTTCTTCGTCTTGAAGGATGCTTTGATGATCCTAGGTCCGTGAGATTCCCATACTATGGGGGCCTTCCATGCTTCTTGGGACAAGATTAGTGCTGCTCCTTCTGTGTGTGAGGCATTTTCTTTTTCGTGTCCGGAGTATAAAAGCACTTCTCCTGAGGATAATCTTCGCTGTCCAGCTTGTAGCCAATGGGTTTCACTTATTCCAAGTATCTTCAGGTTGTATCTTTTCATTTCTTCAGTGATTTGCATGCTTCTTCCTGTCTCCCACATCGTGCAGACATTCCATGTACCAATATTCCTGATTGTTTCGGTTGTAAGAAAAAGCATCGGCCTCGTGGCTTCCGAAAAGACTCGGCTTTCACCATGAGGCATCATAACAGACTTTCCAACTCACGGGGCACAGTTAAAGTGATTATAATGGTTTTTACTGGTTAGAGTTCTTTTAGCAAAGTTGTTGTTTTACGGGATCGGGTTGCTAACCCCATGCCTAATCCTCCTCCTTTATCCGGACTCGGGACCGGGAGCAGCCCAAGATGGGCTCCTGGCGGAGTTTTCCTCAATTCTTAATTACCTTCAAATTAGTGTTCAAAATGTTTCTACATCATCTACAAAATTGTCACTCATACCATGTAATTCATTAGTAAACTACGCACAAATTGCCCCATGTTCTATCCAAATGATTGTTTGTCATATCCACCTCACAGGGACGCCGATCAACATACAATTCGAATGAGATGCATCAACTAGTGCCAATGAGAGTGTCTGTATGGATCCATGTGATTGGTTGATAGAAATGGGACAGTCATGTGTGTGAGTGTACGTAACTAAATCTATAGTATGCATATATATGTATGCACATATCACTAATCGACTTTATATATACATCTATATATACATATACATATATAAATATATATTATTTAATTATTTATTTATTTAAATAACTAGATAAATAAGTAATTAAGTAAATAAATAAGTAAATAAATGTATATATATATGTATATGTATATGTATATGCATATGTATATATGAATGCCTATGTATAATATTTTTCGTTTTAATTTGACCCTGCTTTTTTCATTTCTTCTACCAAGTAGTTTTGAAGGTTTTTCATCCTTTTCTTTTTCGTCATCCTCTTTCGTATTCTTATTCTACCGATATTTTTCGCAAGTATCTTTTTGTACCTTGTATATTGTTGTCTATTTCTTGTCCTTATCTCCTATAATTATTCTTCTCATGTTATTGGCCCCGAATATAAACAATTCTCAGTTATATACATCATTTTAGTATACTGTGTTATTATTATTATTTTTATTTCTGTTATTATACTATAAATTTACTGTGTTATTATTTTAATACATATTTTAATGTTGAAGTAAGAGTCATCTTATTAATTTTCAGCTTCTTTGAATTTGACGACATTTGAAATAATTAAGTTTAATCAAATCTATTGCTTATTTCCTCTTAAACACAATTAATAATTGTTCATTGTTCTTTTTATCAGTAAATCAATCGAGCATATCCATTAATAGTCTAGAACGTGTTAGTTGAATACTGGCAAATATACACGTATGTGGTAAATGCTTAAGACATTTTATTTCACCCTATGTTGATTCATATAACTGATTGTGATTTCCAGTGCTATTCGAAAGGTACGAAATGTATACTTTGTGGTTTTTTAATATGATGCAACATTTGATTTACTCTTAAATCACTCTATTATAAGCATAGCTTCAGGAATTCATCACCGAAATTCAATAACTACGATGGCTACACAACCAACGCTAACTTGCTTCGGAGTAGGTTCTCAGTAGACGTAATAACATGTCAACCGAACCTCATAGTATTCCCTTCATGATTATTACTCTTCATCCCCCCTGCCCCCATTAGGATAAGAGTTAATATTTTTCATTAACGAATAGTTTATACACCCTCCTAAAACTAGTGATTTGAATCCAAATACTGTTATTTACTCATTAGACAATTGATATAGGGCGTAGGCTGGAAAAATTGATGAGGTAGGGAGGGGGGGGGGTTGGTTTGATAAGAATTGTATTCATACAAATATTCAAAGTCGTAAAATCAGTGAATTTAACCCGAATATTGTTGATTCGTGATTGGATAAATCAAGACAGTGTGTAGGCTAGAGAAATTTAGACTGATTGATAAAACATTTGTATCCATACAAAAGAGTTGTCGTGTACTGAAAGACCATCATTCTACGTGGGTAACATTGGGGTGGGTTGACAAGTATAAAATTGCCGTGATTATATCAAATACTAGACCACCAGGACACTTAGTACACTCAACTTCTTCGCCTTCCCATCCTAAGAATCAATAATTTTGACGTTCACCCATTTCTTCCCCCACAACAAATCAGTGTAAATCAACATATTGACACATCAATATTTCTTCGTTCAGATGTCTTTGTTTTAGCGTTGTAAAAGTAATTCATATGAAGGCTTATTACAATTTTCCACCATCACGAAAGTCTTCTTCAAACATTTAAATGTTTATAAAACACAAATGATAGCACACTATAGAGTTTAAACCATTGCATATTTCTATATTTGGTTCCTACTACAAATCTCGCTTACATCTGCACATTAACAGTCTCCTTACTACTGAATACACTCACAAAATAGAAGTTGAATCTGTAGTAAGAATTAGCGCTAAATGCATCAATGAGATTGCGATTTAAGGTTACACGTTTTAGAATTTACCGTTTTCAAATTGAGATTTATAAATAGACTTGAAGTGTATTAAGAAGTAAGACAATTCCAAATCAATGCAAATGTTTAAATGACTTGTGTAGAAATAATACTCTTTCTAGTTGCATATTTGTTTATGTAGCACTGTAGTGCATCTACATTCAATTGACATGTAATAACCTATTCCTATTACTAAACACTGCATGAATGTCAAATGCAAATAGACAATCTTTGCAAATATATAGTAAACAATGAATAGAAATGAAGTGAACAATAAAACTCACCCAAATTTGTGCATTTATCCACTTCAGGTTGTTCTTCTAGAGTATATTTGACCAGATGGTAAACGTAGTATAAATCTAGAATTGTTCAAATAATGTATATCAGTTTGTATAGAAGTGGGTCATCAAAAATGAATGCATGATTGGAGAGAATTTATAGCATAAATCCACCCTGAGTTTCTGGTAAAGTTTATTAATATCGAAACAGTCACTAAAATGATCAGGCTATTAAAGTTAAGAAGGCATTGGTGAAACGATGTAAATATACAGAATAAGTGTGGGGCGATTTACGGACAAATCCACTCACTTCATGTATAAAAATATTTGGCGAATGTGTGATGAGTTAGGCTTTGCACTAACTTTACCGGTATTCGATACTTTAACAAGCACGACATGCTCCAGTGTTTAGAAACCTCTCATTATTACTGCATAATTAACGAAAATATTTCAGCCAGTTTATACAGTGGTCTACATACTGACATTGATCGAGTAACTATTTAAATTTGAATATTAATCGATATTAAAATAATTTAGTATATGGGATCAATCATCAACACTCATGTTAATAATAAGTTGATGAGAATCAATCAACAGACATGCACTCAAATTTAGAAGTGGTTGTTAGTGTGTGAATCTATCGATGCAACGACACTTGCCACCTAGCAGTTTTATTGCCTGCCTTACTGATTATGGGAAGCACTCCTGCTCTCTTTAATCAATACATGTCACCCCATGCGAAGTATAGGCCACGAGAGTAAGCAGCCTTGTCTAACACTAGTCTTCACTACGAATGAATCTGTGAGCTGACCTCTATGCACGATTTTACAATGTAGTCCGTTGTAAGAATTCCGTATGATGTTGACTATCTTTTCGAGTACACCATAATGTCGTAGAAGGCTCGATAATATTCTCTTATCCACACTGTCGAATGCTTTATTGTAATCGAGGAAGTTGATGTGAAGTGGTGAATTCCATTCGATTGATTGTTCAACAATGAACCGTAGAGTAGTGATTTGGTCGATACACGATCGGTCTTTATGGAATCTGGCCTGTTGATCTCGAAGTTGGGCGTCGACTGGGTCTTTCATTCGGTTCAATAACAAACACACTGTTGAAGACTTCTCCTGGTATCGAGAGAACAGTGATGCCTCTGTAGTTCTCGTAATTGCTAACATCTCCTTTCTTGGGCATCTTGATGAGATATCCTTCTTTCAAGCCTGCTAGCACTTGTTCTTCCTCCCAAATCTTTCTGAAGAGAATGTGGAGTATCTCTGAAGTTGTTTCTATATCTGCCTTCAGTGCCTCAGCTGGTATGTTATCTGGCGCTGCTAACTTGCCACTCTTGATTTGTTGGATGGCCATTTTGATTTCTTCGACTGTTGGTGAGACGGTGTTTATGGGTAGATCCGTGGCTGCTGCTGCTGCTTCGATGACTGGTGGGTTCAGTGAGGCTGGTCTATTAAAGAGTTCTTCAAGGTGTTCTACACACCTGTTTCGTTGTTCACTCACTTCAATGATTAGTTTGCCAGCCTTGATCTTGATTGGCCGTTCTGGATAACTGAATATCCCAGCTAGCTTCTTCGTTGTGTTGTATAAGTGCCTCATGTTTCCTTCCCTTGCAGCTTCTTCCGCCGTCATTGCTAGGTCCTCAACAGATTTCCGTTTATCCGACCTAATGCTCCTCTTCACTCGCTTGTTGACTTCTGTGTATTCGGTCTGTGCCTTGGCTTTCTCTGTTCTTGTCCGGCTGTTATTAATTGCTAACTTTTTGCTCCTCCTCCTTTCTTGGATCTTGTCCAGAGTACGAACAGAAATCCATAGGTTTGCAAACCTCTCACCGTTCTCGTTCCTTTCTCCCAGTCCATGTTGTCTCATGATGCCTTTATATCCGGTGTTGTCCATTCCAACTTTGGCGTTGAAGTCTCCCATCAGAATGGTCAGGTCCTTGGCTGATCATTTATCGATGGTTGATCGCAGCCTCGCATAGAACTAGTCTTTGTCGTCTTCTTGGTTGTCGTTGGTGGGTGCATAGCACTGGATGATATTCACCGTACTTCCTTCCTTCTTCGTCTTGAAGGATGCTTTGATGATCCTAGGTTGTGCACGACATTGCCCCCTATTTTTTCATCCACAACTCATCACCGCCAATCAACTTACACCCACAACATCTCGCCATCATCTTTAAATGGGGAAGAAGGTTGTGCACGACATTGCCCCCTATTTTTTCATCCACAACTCATCACCGCCAATCAACTTACACCCACAACATCTCGCCATCATCTTTAAATGGGGAAGAAGGTTGTGCACGACATTGCCCCCTATTTTTTCATCCACAACTCATCACCGCCAATCAACTTACACCCACAACATCTCGCCATCATCTTTAAATGGGGAAGAAGGTTGTGCACGACATTGCCCCCTATTTTTTCATCCACAACTCATCACCGCCAATCAACTTACAACCAAAACATCTCTCCATCATCTATCAACTGTTAAGAAATTTGTGAACGATAATTAAACATTTACATGTTTATAAAACACAAATGATAGCACACTATAGAGTTTAAACCATTGCATATTTCTATATTTGGTTCCTACTACAAATCTCGCTTACATCTGCACATTAACAGTCTCCTTACTACTGAATACACTCACAAAATAGAAGTTGAATCTGTAGTAAGAATTAGCGCTAAATGCATCAATGAGATTGCGATTTAAGGTTACACGTTTTAGAATTTACCGTTTTCAAATTGAGATTTATAAATAGACTTGAAGTGTATTAAGAAGTAAGACAATTCCAAATCAATGCAAATGTTTAAATGACTTGTGTAGAAATAATACTCTTTCTAGTTGCATATTTGTTTATGTAGCACTGTAGTGCATCTACATTCAACTGACATGTAATAACCTATTCCTATTACTAAACACTGCATGAATGTCAAATGCAAATAGACAATCTTTGCAAATATATAGTAAACAATGAATAGAAATGAAGTGAACAATAAAACTCACCCAAATTTGTGCATTTATCCACTTCAGGTTGTTCTTCTAGAGTATATTTGACCAGATGGTAAACGTAGTATAAATCTAGAATTGTTCAAATAATGTATATCAGTTTGTATAGAAGTGGGTCATCAAAAATGAATGCATGATTGGAGAGAATTTATAGCATAAATCCACCCTGAGTTTCTGGTAAAGTTTATTAATATCGAAACAGTCACTAAAATGATCAGGCTATTAAAGTTAAGAAGGCATTGGTGAAACGATGTAAATATACAGAATAAGTGTGGGGCGATTTACGGACAAATCCACTCACTTCATGTATAAAAATATTTGGCGAATGTGTGATGAGTTAGGCTTTGCACTAACTTTACCGGTATTCGATACTTTAACAAGCACGACATGCTCCAGTGTTTAGAAACCTCTCATTATTACTGCATAATTAACGAAAATATTTCAGCCAGTTTATAC
The DNA here is from genome assembly GCA_025215515.1 of Schistosoma japonicum. Classification (NCBI taxonomy): domain Eukaryota; kingdom Metazoa; phylum Platyhelminthes; class Trematoda; order Strigeidida; family Schistosomatidae; genus Schistosoma; species Schistosoma japonicum. The sequence goes on along the minus strand of CM046063.1, from coordinate 44,908,928 downwards.
AGTGGTCTACATACTGACATTGATCGAGTAACTATTTAAATTTGAATATTAATCGATATTAAAATAATTTAGTATATGGGATCAATCATCAACACTCATGTTAATAATAAGTTGATGAGAATCAATCAACAGACATGCACTCAAATTTAGAAGTGGTTGTTAGTGTGTGAATCTATCGATGCAACGACACTTGCCACCTAGCAGTTTTATTGCCTGCCTTACTGATTATGGGAAGCACTCCTGCTCTCTTTAATCAATACATGTCACCCCATGCGAAGTATAGGCCACGAGAGTAAGCAGCCTTGTCTAACACTAGTCTTCACTACGAATGAATCTGTGAGCTGACCTCTATGCACGATTTTACAATGTAGTCCGTTGTAAGAATTCCGTATGATGTTGACTATCTTTTCGAGTACACCATAATGTCGTAGAAGGCTCGATAATATTCTCTTATCCACACTGTCGAATGCTTTATTGTAATCGAGGAAGTTGATGTGAAGTGGTGAATTCCATTCGATTGATTGTTCAACAATGAACCGTAGAGTAGTGATTTGGTCGATACACGATCGGTCTTTATGGAATCTGGCCTGTTGATCTCGAAGTTGGGCGTCGACTGGGTCTTTCATTCGGTTCAATAACAAACACACTGTTGAAGACTTCTCCTGGTATCGAGAGAACAGTGATGCCTCTGTAGTTCTCGTAATTGCTAACATCTCCTTTCTTGGGCATCTTGATGAGATATCCTTCTTTCAAGCCTGCTAGCACTTGTTCTTCCTCCCAAATCTTTCTGAAGAGAATGTGGAGTATCTCTGAAGTTGTTTCTATATCTGCCTTCAGTGCCTCAGCTGGTATGTTATCTGGCGCTGCTAACTTGCCACTCTTGATTTGTTGGATGGCCATTTTGATTTCTTCGACTGTTGGTGAGACGGTGTTTATGGGTAGATCCGTGGCTGCTGCTGCTGCTGCTTCGATGACTGGTGGGTTCAGTGAGGCTGGTCTATTAAAGAGTTCTTCAAGGTGTTCTACACACCTGTTTCGTTGTTCACTCACTTCAATGATTAGTTTGCCAGCCTTGATCTTGATTGGCCGTTCTGGATAACTGAATATCCCAGCTAGCTTCTTCGTTGTGTTGTATAAGTGCCTCATGTTTCCTTCCCTTGCAGCTTCTTCCGCCGTCATTGCTAGGTCCTCAACAGATTTCCGTTTATCCGACCTAATGCTCCTCTTCACTCGCTTGTTGACTTCTGTGTATTCGGTCTGTGCCTTGGCTTTCTCTGTTCTTGTCCGGCTGTTATTAATTGCTAACTTTTTGCTCCTCCTCCTTTCTTGGATCTTGTCCAGAGTACGAACAGAAATCCATAGGTTTGCAAACCTCTCACCGTTCTCGTTCCTTTCTCCCAGTCCATGTTGTCTCATGATGCCTTTATATCCGGTGTTGTCCATTCCAACTTTGGCGTTGAAGTCTCCCATCAGAATGGTCAGGTCCTTGGCTGATCATTTATCGATGGTTGATCGCAGCCTCGCATAGAACTAGTCTTTGTCGTCTTCTTGGTTGTCGTTGGTGGGTGCATAGCACTGGATGATATTCACTGTACTTCCTTCCTTCTTCGTCTTGAAGGATGCTTTGATGATCCTAGGTCCGTGAGATTCCCATACTATGGGGGCCTTCCATGCTTCTTGGGACAAGATTAGTGCTGCTCCTTCTGTGTGTGAGGCATTTTCTTTTTCGTGTCCGGAGTATAAAAGCACTTCTCCTGAGGATAATCTTCGCTGTCCAGCTTGTAGCCAATGGGTTTCACTTATTCCAAGTATCTTCAGGTTGTATCTTTTCATTTCTTCAGTGATTTGCATGCTTCTTCCTGTCTCCCACATCGTGCAGACATTCCATGTACCAATATTCCTGATTGTTTCGGTTGTAAGAAAAAGCATCGGCCTCGTGGCTTCCGAAAAGACTCGGCTTTCACCATGAGGCATCATAACAGACTTTCCAACTCACGGGGCACAGTTAAAGTGATTATAATGGTTTTTACTGGTTAGAGTTCTTTTAGCAAAGTTGTTGTTTTACGGGATCGGGTTGCTAACCCCATGCCTAATCCTCCTCCTTTATCCGGACTCGGGACCGGGAGCAGCCCAAGATGGGCTCCTGGCGGAGTTTTCCTCAATTCTTAATTACCTTCAAATTAGTGTTCAAAATGTTTCTACATCATCTACAAAATTGTCACTCATACCATGTAATTCATTAGTAAACTACGCACAAATTGCCCCATGTTCTATCCAAATGATTGTTTGTCATATCCACCTCACAGGGACGCCGATCAACGTACAATTCGAATGAGATGCATCAACTAGTGCCAATGAGAGTGTCTGTATGGATCCATGTGATTGGTTGATAGAAATGGGACAGTCATGTGTGTGAGTGTACGTAACTAAATCTATAGTATGCATATATATGTATGCACATATCACTAATCGACTTTATATATACATCTATATATACATATACATATATATATATATATTATTATTATTTATTTATTTAAATAACTAGATAAATAAGTAATTAAGTAAATAAATAAGTAAATAAATGTATATGTATATGTATATGTATATGTATATGCATATGTATATATGAATGCCTATGTATAATATTTTTCGTTTTAATTTGACCCTGCTTTTTTCATTTCTTCTACCAAGTAGTTTTGAAGGTTTTTCATCCTTTTCTTTTTCGTCATCCTCTTTCGTATTCTTATTCTACCGATATTTTTCGCAAGTATCTTTTTGTACCTTGTATATTGTTGTCTATTTCTTGTCCTTATCTCCTATAATTATTCTTCTCATGTTATTGGCCCCGAATATAAACAATTCTCAGTTATATACATCATTTTAGTATACTGTGTTATTATTATTATTTTTATTTCTGTTATTATACTATAAATTTACTGTGTTATTATTTTAATACATATTTTAATGTTGAAGTAAGAGTCATCTTATTAATTTTCAGCTTCTTTGAATTTGACGACATTTGAAATAATTAAGTTTAATCAAATCTATTGCTTATTTCCTCTTAAACACAATTAATAATTGTTCATTGTTCTTTTTATCAGTAAATCAATCGAGCATATCCATTAATAGTCTAGAACGTGTTAGTTGAATACTGGCAGATATACACGTATGTGGTAAATGCTTAAGACATTTTATTTCACCCTATGTTGATTCATATAACTGATTGTGATTTCCAGTGCTATTCGAAAGGTACGAAATGTATACTTTGTGGTTTTTTAATATGATGCAACATTTGATTTACTCTTAAATCACTCTATTATAAGCATAGCTTCAGGAATTCATCACCGAAATTCAATAACTACGATGGCTACACAACCAACGCTAACTTGCTTCGGAGTAGGTTCTCAGTAGACGTAATAACATGTCAACCGAACCTCATAGTATTCCCTTCATGATTATTACTGTTCATCCCCCCTGCCCCCATTAGGATAAGAGTTAATATTTTTCATTAACGATTAGTTTATACACCCTCCTAAAACTAGTGATTTGAATCCAAATACTGTTATTTACTCATTAGACAATTGATATAGGGCGTAGGCTGGAAAAATTGATGAGGTAGGGAGGGGGGTTGGTTTGATAAGAATTGTATTCATACAAATATTCAAAGTCGTAAAATCAGTGAATTTAACCCGAATATTGTTGATTCGTGATTGGATAAATCAAGACAGTGTGTAGGCTAGAGAAATTTAGACTGATTGATAAAACATTTGTATCCATACAAAAGAGTTGTCGTGTACTGAAAGACCATCATTCTACGTGGGTAACATTGGGGTGGGTTGACAAGTATAAAATTGCCGTGATTATATCAAATACTAGACCACCAGGACACTTAGTACACTCAACTTCTTCGCCTTCCCATCCTAAGAATCAATAATTTTGACGTTCACCCATTTCTTCCCCCACAACAAATCAGTGTAAATCAACATATTGACACATCAATATTTCTTCGTTCAGATGTCTTTGTTTTAGCGTTTTAAAAGTAATTCATATGAAGGCTTATTACAATTTTCCACCATCACGAAAGTCTTCTTCAAACATTTAAATGTTTATAAAACACAAATGATAGCACACTATAGAGTTTAAACCATTGCATATTTCTATATTTGGTTCCTACTACAAATCTCGCTTACATCTGCACATTAACAGTCTCCTTACTACTGAATACACTCACAAAATAGAAGTTGAATCTGTAGTAAGAATTAGCGCTAAATGCATCAATGAGATTGCGATTTAAGGTTACACGTTTTAGAATTTACCGTTTTCAAATTGAGATTTATAAATAGACTTGAAGTGTATTAAGAAGTAAGACAATTCCAAATCAATGCAAATGTTTAAATGACTTGTGTAGAAATAATACTCTTTCTAGTTGCATATTTGTTTATGTAGCACTGTAGTGCATCTACATTCAACTGACATGTAATAACCTATTCCTATTACTAAACACTGCATGAATGTCAAATGCAAATAGACAATCTTTGCAAATATATAGTAAACAATGAATAGAAATGAAGTGAACAATAAAACTCACCCAAATTTGTGCATTTATCCACTTCAGGTTGTTCTTCTAGAGTATATTTGACCAGATGGTAAACGTAGTATAAATCTAGAATTGTTCAAATAATGTATATCAGTTTGTATAGAAGTGGGTCATCAAAAATGAATGTATGATTGGAGAGAATTTATAGCATAAATCCACCCTGAGTTTCTGGTAAAGTTTATTAATATCGAAACAGTCACTAAAATGATCAGGCTATTAAAGTTAAGAAGGCATTGGTGAAACGATGTAAATATACAGAATAAGTGTGGGGCGATTTACGGACAAATCCACTCACTTCATGTATAAAAATATTTGGCGAATGTGTGATGAGTTAGGCTTTGCACTAACTTTACCGGTATTCGATACTTTAACAAGCACGACATGCTCCAGTGTTTAGAAACCTCTCATTATTACTGCATAATTAACGAAAATATTTCAGCCAGTTTATACAGTGGTCTACATACTGACATTGATCGAGTAACTATTTAAATTTGAATATTAATCGATATTAAAATAATTTAGCATATGGGATCAATCATCAACACTCATGTTAATAATAAGTTGATGAGTATCAATCAACAGACATGCACTCAAATTTAGAAGTGGTTGTTAGTGTGTGAATCTATCGATGCAACGACACTTGCCACCTAGCAGTTTTATTGCCTGCCTTACTGATTATGGGAAGCACTCCTGCTCTCTTTAATCAATACATGTCACCCCATGCGAAGTATAGGCCACGAGAGTAAGCAGCCTTGTCTAACACTAGTCTTCACTACGAATGAATCTGTGAGCTGACCTCTATGCACGATTTTACAATGTAGTCCGTTGTAAGAATTCCGTATGATGTTGACTATCTTTTCGAGTACACCATAATGTCGTAGAAGGCTCGATAATATTCTCTTATCCACACTGTCGAATGCTTTATTGTAATCGAGGAAGTTGATGTGAAGTGGTGAATTCCATTCGATTGATTGTTCAACAATGAACCGTAGAGTAGTGATTTGGTCGATACACGATCGGTCTTTATGGAATCTGGCCTGTTGATCTCGAAGTTGGGCGTCGACTGGGTCTTTCATTCGGTTCAATAACAAACACACTGTTGAAGACTTCTCCTGGTACCGAGAGAACAGTGATGCCTCTGTAGTTCTCGTAATTGCTAACATCTCCTTTCTTGGGCATCTTGATGAGATATCCTTCTTTCAAGCCTGCTAGCACTTGTTCTTCCTCCCAAATCTTTCTGAAGAGAATGTGGAGTATCTCTGAAGTTGTTTCTATATCTGCCTTCAGTGCCTCAGCTGGTATGTTATCTGGCGCTGCTAACTTGCCACTCTTGATTTGTTGGATGGCCATTTTGATTTCTTCGACTGTTGGTGAGACGGTGTTTATGGGTAGATCCGTGGCTGCTGCTGCTGCTGCTTCGATGACTGGTGGGTTCAGTGAGGCTGGTCTATTAAAGAGTTCTTCAAGGTGTTCTACACACCTGTTTCGTTGTTCACTCACTTCAATGATTAGTTTGCCAGCCTTGATCTTGATTGGCCGTTCTGGATAACTGAATATCCCAGCTAGCTTCTTCGTTGTGTTGTATAAGTGCCTCATGTTTCCTTCCCTTGCAGCTTCTTCCGCCGTCATTGCTAGGTCCTCAACAGATTTCCGTTTATCCGACCTAATGCTCCTCTTCACTCGCTTGTTGACTTCTGTGTATTCGGTCTGTGCCTTGGCTTTCTCTGTTCTTGTCCGGCTGTTATTAATTGCTAACTTTTTGCTCCTCCTCCTTTCTTGGATCTTGTCCAGAGTACGAACAGAAATCCATAGGTTTGCAAACCTCTCACCGTTCTCGTTCCTTTCTCCCAGTCCATGTTGTCTCATGATGCCTTTATATCCGGTGTTGTCCATTCCAACTTTGGCGTTGAAGTCTCCCATCAGAATGGTCAGGTCCTTGGCTGATCATTTATCGATGGTTGATCGCAGCCTCGCATAGAACTAGTCTTTGTCGTCTTCTTGGTTGTCGTTGGTGGGTGCATAGCACTGGATGATATTCACTGTACTTCCTTCCTTCTTCGTCTTGAAGGATGCTTTGATGATCCTAGGTCCGTGAGATTCCCATACTATGGGGGCCTTCCATGCTTCTTGGGACAAGATTAGTGCTGCTCCTTCTGTGTGTGAGGCATTTTCTTTTTCGTGTCCGGAGTATAAAAGCACTTCTCCTGAGGATAATCTTCGCTGTCCAGCTTGTAGCCAATGGGTTTCACTTATTCCAAGTATCTTCAGGTTGTATCTTTTCATTTCTTCAGTGATTTGCATGCTTCTTCCTGTCTCCCACATCGTGCAGACATTCCATGTACCAATATTCCTGATTGTTTCGGTTGTAAGAAAAAGCATCGGCCTCGTGGCTTCCGAAAAGACTCGGCTTTCACCATGAGGCATCATAACAGACTTTCCAACTCACGGGGCACAGTTAAAGTGATTATAATGGTTTTTACTGGTTAGAGTTCTTTTAGCAAAGTTGTTGTTTTACGGGATCGGGTTGCTAACCCCATGCCTAATCCTCCTCCTTTATCCGGACTCGGGACCGGGAGCAGCCCAAGATGGGCTCCTGGCGGAGTTTTCCTCAATTCTTAATTACCTTCAAATTAGTGTTCAAAATGTTTCTACATCATCTACAAAATTGTCACTCATACCATGTAATTCATTAGTAAACTACGCACAAATTGCCCCATGTTCTATCCAAATGATTGTTTGTCATATCCACCTCACAGGGACGCCGATCAACGTACAATTCGAATGAGATGCATCAACTAGTGCCAATGAGAGTGTCTGTATGGATCCATGTGATTGGTTGATAGAAATGGGACAGTCATGTGTGTGAGTGTACGTAACTAAATCTATAGTATGCATATATATGTATGCACATATCACTAATCGACTTTATATATACATCTATATATACATATACATATATATATATATATATATATTTATTTATTTAAATAACTAGATAAATAAGTAATTAAGTAAATAAATAAGTAAATAAATGTATATGTATATGTATATGTATATGTATATGCATATGTATATATGAATGCCTATGTATAATATTTTTCGTTTTAATTTGACCCTGCTTTTTTCATTTCTTCTACCAAGTAGTTTTGAAGGTTTTTCATCCTTTTCTTTTTCGTCATCCTCTTTCGTATTCTTATTCTACCGATATTTTTCGCAAGTATCTTTTTGTACCTTGTATATTGTTGTCTATTTCTTGTCCTTATCTCCTATAATTATTCTTCTCATGTTATTGGCCCCGAATATAAACAATTCTCAGTTATATACATCATTTTAGTATACTGTGTTATTATTATTATTTTTATTTCTGTTATTATACTATAAATTTACTGTGTTATTATTTTAATACATATTTTAATGTTGAAGTAAGAGTCATCTTATTAATTTTCAGCTTCTTTGAATTTGACGACATTTGAAATAATTAAGTTTAATCAAATCTATTGCTTATTTCCTCTTAAACACAATTAATAATTGTTCATTGTTCTTTTTATCAGTAAATCAATCGAGCATATCCATTAATAGTCTAGAACGTGTTAGTTGAATACTGGCAGATATACACGTATGTGGTAAATGCTTAAGACATTTTATTTCACCCTATGTTGATTCATATAACTGATTGTGATTTCCAGTGCTATTCGAAAGGTACGAAATGTATACTTTGTGGTTTTTTAATATGATGCAACATTTGATTTACTCTTAAATCACTCTATTATAAGCATAGCTTCAGGAATTCATCACCGAAATTCAATAACTACGATGGCTACACAACCAACGCTAACTTGCTTCGGAGTAGGTTCTCAGTAGACGTAATAACATGTCAACCGAACCTCATAGTATTCCCTTCATGATTATTACTGTTCATCCCCCCTGCCCCCATTAGGATAAGAGTTAATATTTTTCATTAACGATTAGTTTATACACCCTCCTAAAACTAGTGATTTGAATCCAAATACTGTTATTTACTCATTAGACAATTGATATAGGGCGTAGGCTGGAAAAATTGATGAGGTAGGGAGGGGGGTTGGTTTGATAAGAATTGTATTCATACAAATATTCAAAGTCGTAAAATCAGTGAATTTAACCCGAATATTGTTGATTCGTGATTGGATAAATCAAGACAGTGTGTAGGCTAGAGAAATTTAGACTGATTGATAAAACATTTGTATCCATACAAAAGAGTTGTCGTGTACTGAAAGACCATCATTCTACGTGGGTAACATTGGGGTGGGTTGACAAGTATAAAATTGCCGTGATTATATCAAATACTAGACCACCAGGACACTTAGTACACTCAACTTCTTCGCCTTCCCATCCTAAGAATCAATAATTTTGACGTTCACCCATTTCTTCCCCCACAACAAATCAGTGTAAATCAACATATTGACACATCAATATTTCTTCGTTCAGATGTCTTTGTTTTAGCGTTTTAAAAGTAATTCATATGAAGGCTTATTACAATTTTCCACCATCACGAAAGTCTTCTTCAAACATTTAAATGTTTATAAAACACAAATGATAGCACACTATAGAGTTTAAACCATTGCATATTTCTATATTTGGTTCCTACTACAAATCTCGCTTACATCTGCACATTAACAGTCTCCTTACTACTGAATACACTCACAAAATAGAAGTTGAATCTGTAGTAAGAATTAGCGCTAAATGCATCAATGAGATTGCGATTTAAGGTTACACGTTTTAGAATTTACCGTTTTCAAATTGAGATTTATAAATAGACTTGAAGTGTATTAAGAAGTAAGACAATTCCAAATCAATGCAAATGTTTAAATGACTTGTGTAGAAATAATACTCTTTCTAGTTGCATATTTGTTTATGTAGCACTGTAGTGCATCTACATTCAACTGACATGTAATAACCTATTCCTATTACTAAACACTGCATGAATGTCAAATGCAAATAGACAATCTTTGCAAATATATAGTAAACAATGAATAGAAATGAAGTGAACAATAAAACTCACCCAAATTTGTGCATTTATCCACTTCAGGTTGTTCTTCTAGAGTATATTTGACCAGATGGTAAACGTAGTATAAATCTAGAATTGTTCAAATAATGTATATCAGTTTGTATAGAAGTGGGTCATCAAAAATGAATGTATGATTGGAGAGAATTTATAGCATAAATCCACCCTGAGTTTCTGGTAAAGTTTATTAATATCGAAACAGTCACTAAAATGATCAGGCTATTAAAGTTAAGAAGGCATTGGTGAAACGATGTAAATATACAGAATAAGTGTGGGGCGATTTACGGACAAATCCACTCACTTCATGTATAAAAATATTTGGCGAATGTGTGATGAGTTAGGCTTTGCACTAACTTTACCGGTATTCGATACTTTAACAAGCACGACATGCTCCAGTGTTTAGAAACCTCTCATTATTACTGCATAATTAACGAAAATATTTCAGCCAGTTTATACAGTGGTCTACATACTGACATTGATCGAGTAACTATTTAAATTTGAATATTAATCGATATTAAAATAATTTAGTATATGGGATCAATCATCAACACTCATGTTAATAATAAGTTGATGAGTATCAATCAACAGACATGCACTCAAATTTAGAAGTGGTTGTTAGTGTGTGAATCTATCGATGCAACGACACTTGCCACCTAGCAGTTTTATTGCCTGCCTTACTGATTATGGGAAGCACTCCTGCTCTCTTTAATCAATACATGTCACCCCATGCGAAGTATAGGCCACGAGAGTAAGCAGCCTTGTCTAACACTAGTCTTCACTACGAATGAATCTGTGAGCTGACCTCTATGCACGATTTTACAATGTAGTCCGTTGTAAGAATTCCGTATGATGTTGACTATCTTTTCGAGTACACCATAATGTCGTAGAAGGCTCGATAATATTCTCTTATCCACACTGTCGAATGCTTTATTGTAATCGAGGAAGTTGATGTGAAGTGGTGAATTCCATTCGATTGATTGTTCAACAATGAACCGTAGAGTAGTGATTTGGTCGATACACGATCGGTCTTTATGGAATCTGGCCTGTTGATCTCGAAGTTGGGCGTCGACTGGGTCTTTCATTCGGTTCAATAACAAACACACTGTTGAAGACTTCTCCTGGTACCGAGAGAACAGTGATGCCTCTGTAGTTCTCGTAATTGCTAACATCTCCTTTCTTGGGCATCTTGATGAGATATCCTTCTTTCAAGCCTGCTAGCACTTGTTCTTCCTCCCAAATCTTTCTGAAGAGAATGTGGAGTATCTCTGAAGTTGTTTCTATATCTGCCTTCAGTGCCTCAGCTGGTATGTTATCTGGCGCTGCTAACTTGCCACTCTTGATTTGTTGGATGGCCATTTTGATTTCTTCGACTGTTGGTGAGACGGTGTTTATGGGTAGATCCGTGGCTGCTGCTGCTGCTGCTTCGATGACTGGTGGGTTCAGTGAGGCTGGTCTATTAAAGAGTTCTTCAAGGTGTTCTACACACCTGTTTCGTTGTTCACTCACTTCAATGATTAGTTTGCCAGCCTTGATCTTGATTGGCCGTTCTGGATAACTGAATATCCCAGCTAGCTTCTTCGTTGTGTTGTATAAGTGCCTCATGTTTCCTTCCCTTGCAGCTTCTTCCGCCGTCATTGCTAGGTCCTCAACAGATTTCCGTTTATCCGACCTAATGCTCCTCTTCACTCGCTTGTTGACTTCTGTGTATTCGGTCTGTGCCTTGGCTTTCTCTGTTCTTGTCCGGCTGTTATTAATTGCTAACTTTTTGCTCCTCCTCCTTTCTTGGATCTTGTCCAGAGTACGAACAGAAATCCATAGGTTTGCAAACCTCTCACCGTTCTCGTTCCTTTCTCCCAGTCCATGTTGTCTCATGATGCCTTTATATCCGGTGTTGTCCATTCCAACTTTGGCGTTGAAGTCTCCCATCAGAATGGTCAGGTCCTTGGCTGATCATTTATCGATGGTTGATCGCAGCCTCGCATAGAACTAGTCTTTGTCGTCTTCTTGGTTGTCGTTGGTGGGTGCATAGCACTGGATGATATTCACTGTACTTCCTTCCTTCTTCGTCTTGAAGGATGCTTTGATGATCCTAGGTCCGTGAGATTCCCATACTATGGGGGCCTTCCATGCTTCTTGGGACAAGATTAGTGCTGCTCCTTCTGTGTGTGAGGCATTTTCTTTTTCGTGTCCGGAGTATAAAAGCACTTCTCCTGAGGATAATCTTCGCTGTCCAGCTTGTAGCCAATGGGTTTCACTTATTCCAAGTATCTTCAGGTTGTATCTTTTCATTTCTTCAGTGATTTGCATGCTTCTTCCTGTCTCCCACATCGTGCAGACATTCCATGTACCAATATTCCTGATTGTTTCGGTTGTAAGAAAAAGCATCGGCCTCGTGGCTTCCGAAAAGACTCGGCTTTCACCATGAGGCATCATAACAGACTTTCCAACTCACGGGGCACAGTTAAAGTGATTATAATGGTTTTTACTGGTTAGAGTTCTTTTAGCAAAGTTGTTGTTTTACGGGATCGGGTTGCTAACCCCATGCCTAATCCTCCTCCTTTATCCGGACTCGGGACCGGGAGCAGCCCAAGATGGGCTCCTGGCGGAGTTTTCCTCAATTCTTAATTACCTTCAAATTAGTGTTCAAAATGTTTCTACATCATCTACAAAATTGTCACTCATACCATGTAATTCATTAGTAAACTACGCACAAATTGCCCCATGTTCTATCCAAATGATTGTTTGTCATATCCACCTCACAGGGACGCCGATCAACGTACAATTCGAATGAGATGCATCAACTAGTGCCAATGAGAGTGTCTGTATGGATCCATGTGATTGGTTGATAGAAATGGGACAGTCATGTGTGTGAGTGTACGTAACTAAATCTATAGTATGCATATATATGTATGCACATATCACTAATCGACTTTATATATACATCTATATATACATATACATATATATATATATATATATATATTATTTATTTAAATAACTAGATAAATAAGTAATTAAGTAAATAAATAAGTAAATAAATGTATATGTATATGTATATGTATATGTATATGCATATGTATATATGAATGCCTATGTATAATATTTTTCGTTTTAATTTGACCCTGCTTTTTTCATTTCTTCTACCAAGTAGTTTTGAAGGTTTTTCATCCTTTTCTTTTTCGTCATCCTCTTTCGTATTCTTATTCTACCGATATTTTTCGCAAGTATCTTTTTGTACCTTGTATATTGTTGTCTATTTCTTGTCCTTATCTCCTATAATTATTCTTCTCATGTTATTGGCCCCGAATATAAACAATTCTCAGTTATATACATCATTTTAGTATACTGTGTTATTATTATTATTTTTATTTCTGTTATTATACTATAAATTTACTGTGTTATTATTTTAATACATATTTTAATGTTGAAGTAAGAGTCATCTTATTAATTTTCAGCTTCTTTGAATTTGACGACATTTGAAATAATTAAGTTTAATCAAATCTATTGCTTATTTCCTCTTAAACACAATTAATAATTGTTCATTGTTCTTTTTATCAGTAAATCAATCGAGCATATCCATTAATAGTCTAGAACGTGTTAGTTGAATACTGGCAAATATACACGTATGTGGTAAATGCTTAAGACATTTTATTTCACCCTATGTTGATTCATATAACTGATTGTGATTTCCAGTGCTATTCGAAAGGTACGAAATGTATACTTTGTGGTTTTTTAATATGATGCAACATTTGATTTACTCTTAAATCACTCTATTATAAGCATAGCTTCAGGAATTCATCACCGAAATTCAATAACTACGATGGCTACACAACCAACGCTAACTTGCTTCGGAGTAGGTTCTCAGTAGACGTAATAACATGTCAACCGAACCTCATAGTATTCCCTTCATGATTATTACTGTTCATCCCCCCTGCCCCCATTAGGATAAGAGTTAATATTTTTCATTAACGATTAGTTTATACACCCTCCTAAAACTAGTGATTTGAATCCAAATACTGTTATTTACTCATTAGACAATTGATATAGGGCGTAGGCTGGAAAAATTGATGAGGTGGGTGGGGGGAGGGGAGGCTAGTTTGATCAGAAATGTATCTATACAAATATTCAAAGTCGTAAAATCAGTGAATTTAACCCGAATATTGTTGATTCGTGATTGGATAAATCAAGACAGTGTGTAGGCTAGAGAAATTTAGACTGATTGATAAAACATTTGTATCCATACAAAAGAGTTGTCGTGTACTGAAAGACCATCATTCTACGTGGGTAACATTGGGGTGGGTTGACAAGTATAAAATTGCCGTGATTATATCAAATACTAGACCACCAGGACACTTAGTACACTCAACTTCTTCGCCTTCCCATCCTAAGAATCAATAATTTTGACGTTCACCCATTTCTTCCCCCACAACAAATCAGTGTAAATCAACATATTGACACATCAATATTTCTTCGTTCAGATGTCTTTGTTTTAGCGTTTTAAAAGTAATTCATATGAAGGCTTATTACAATTTTCCACCATCACGAAAGTCTTCTTCAAACATTTAAATGTTTATAAAACACAAATGATAGCACACTATAGAGTTTAAACCATTGCATATTTCTATATTTGGTTCCTACTACAAATCTCGCTTACATCTGCACATTAACAGTCTCCTTACTACTGAATACACTCACAAAATAGAAGTTGAATCTGTAGTAAGAATTAGCGCTAAATGCATCAATGAGATTGCGATTTAAGGTTACACGTTTTAGAATTTACCGTTTTCAAATTGAGATTTATAAATAGACTTGAAGTGTATTAAGAAGTAAGACAATTCCAAATCAATGCAAATGTTTAAATGACTTGTGTAGAAATAATACTCTTTCTAGTTGCATATTTGTTTATGTAGCACTGTAGTGCATCTACATTCAACTGACATGTAATAACCTATTCCTATTACTAAACACTGCATGAATGTCAAATGCAAATAGACAATCTTTGCAAATATATAGTAAACAATGAATAGAAATGAAGTGAACAATAAAACTCACCCAAATTTGTGCATTTATCCACTTCAGGTTGTTCTTCTAGAGTATATTTGACCAGATGGTAAACGTAGTATAAATCTAGAATTGTTCAAATAATGTATATCAGTTTGTATAGAAGTGGGTCATCAAAAATGAATGTATGATTGGAGAGAATTTATAGCATAAATCCACCCTGAGTTTCTGGTAAAGTTTATTAATATCGAAACAGTCACTAAAATGATCAGGCTATTAAAGTTAAGAAGGCATTGGTGAAACGATGTAAATATACAGAATAAGTGTGGGGCGATTTACGGACAAATCCACTCACTTCATGTATAAAAATATTTGGCGAATGTGTGATGAGTTAGGCTTTGCACTAACTTTACCGGTATTCGATACTTTAACAAGCACGACATGCTCCAGTGTTTAGAAACCTCTCATTATTACTGCATAATTAACGAAAATATTTCAGCCAGTTTATACAGTGGTCTACATACTGACATTGATCGAGTAACTATTTAAATTTGAATATTAATCGATATTAAAATAATTTAGTATATGGGATCAATCATCAACACTCATGTTAATAATAAGTTGATGAGAATCAATCAACAGACATGCACTCAAATTTAGAAGTGGTTGTTAGTGTGTGAATCTATCGATGCAACGACACTTGCCACCTAGCAGTTTTATTGCCTGCCTTACTGATTATGGGAAGCACTCCTGCTCTCTTTAATCAATACATGTCACCCCATGCGAAGTATAGGCCACGAGAGTAAGCAGCCTTGTCTAACACTAGTCTTCACTACGAATGAATCTGTGAGCTGACCTCTATGCACGATTTTACAATGTAGTCCGTTGTAAGAATTCCGTATGATGTTGACTATCTTTTCGAGTACACCATAATGTCGTAGAAGGCTCGATAATATTCTCTTATCCACACTGTCGAATGCTTTATTGTAATCGAGGAAGTTGATGTGAAGTGGTGAATTCCATTCGATTGATTGTTCAACAATGAACCGTAGAGTAGTGATTTGGTCGATACACGATCGGTCTTTATGGAATCTGGCCTGTTGATCTCGAAGTTGGGCGTCGACTGGGTCTTTCATTCGGTTCAATAACAAACACACTGTTGAAGACTTCTCCTGGTATCGAGAGAACAGTGATGCCTCTGTAGTTCTCGTAATTGCTAACATCTCCTTTCTTGGGCATCTTGATGAGATATCCTTCTTTCAAGCCTGCTAGCACTTGTTCTTCCTCCCAAATCTTTCTGAAGAGAATGTGGAGTATCTCTGAAGTTGTTTCTATATCTGCCTTCAGTGCCTCAGCTGGTATGTTATCTGGCGCTGCTAACTTGCCACTCTTGATTTGTTGGATGGCCATTTTGATTTCTTCGACTGTTGGTGAGACGGTGTTTATGGGTAGATCCGTGGCTGCTGCTGCTGCTTCGATGACTGGTGGGTTCAGTGAGGCTGGTCTATTAAAGAGTTCTTCAAGGTGTTCTACACACCTGTTTCGTTGTTCACTCACTTCAATGATTAGTTTGCCAGCCTTGATCTTGATTGGCCGTTCTGGATAACTGAATATCCCAGCTAGCTTCTTCGTTGTGTTGTATAAGTGCCTCATGTTTCCTTCCCTTGCAGCTTCTTCCGCCGTCATTGCTAGGTCCTCAACAGATTTCCGTTTATCCGACCTAATGCTCCTCTTCACTCGCTTGTTGACTTCTGTGTATTCGGTCTGTGCCTTGGCTTTCTCTGTTCTTGTCCGGCTGTTATTAATTGCTAACTTTTTGCTCCTCCTCCTTTCTTGGATCTTGTCCAGAGTACGAACAGAAATCCATAGGTTTGCAAACCTCTCACCGTTCTCGTTCCTTTCTCCCAGTCCATGTTGTCTCATGATGCCTTTATATCCGGTGTTGTCCATTCCAACTTTGGCGTTGAAGTCTCCCATCAGAATGGTCAGGTCCTTGGCTGATCATTTATCGATGGTTGATCGCAGCCTCGCATAGAACTAGTCTTTGTCGTCTTCTTGGTTGTCGTTGGTGGGTGCATAGCACTGGATGATATTCACCGTACTTCCTTCCTTCTTCGTCTTGAAGGATGCTTTGATGATCCTAGGTTGTGCACGACATTGCCCCCTATTTTTTCATCCACAACTCATCACCGCCAATCAACTTACACCCACAACATCTCGCCATCATCTTTAAATGGGGAAGAAGGTTGTGCACGACATTGCCCCCTATTTTTTCATCCACAACTCATCACCGCCAATCAACTTACACCCACAACATCTCGCCATCATCTTTAAATGGGGAAGAAGGTTGTGCACGACATTGCCCCCTATTTTTTCATCCACAACTCATCACCGCCAATCAACTTACACCCACAACATCTCGCCATCATCTTTAAATGGGGAAGAAGGTTGTGCACGACATTGCCCCCTATTTTTTCATCCACAACTCATCACCGCCAATCAACTTACAACCAAAACATCTCTCCATCATCTATCAACTGTTAAGAAATTTGTGAACGATAATTAAACATTTACATGTTTATAAAACACAAATGATAGCACACTATAGAGTTTAAACCATTGCATATTTCTATATTTGGTTCCTACTACAAATCTCGCTTACATCTGCACATTAACAGTCTCCTTACTACTGAATACACTCACAAAATAGAAGTTGAATCTGTAGTAAGAATTAGCGCTAAATGCATCAATGAGATTGCGATTTAAGGTTACACGTTTTAGAATTTACCGTTTTCAAATTGAGATTTATAAATAGACTTGAAGTGTATTAAGAAGTAAGACAATTCCAAATCAATGCAAATGTTTAAATGACTTGTGTAGAAATAATACTCTTTCTAGTTGCATATTTGTTTATGTAGCACTGTAGTGCATCTACATTCAACTGACATGTAATAACCTATTCCTATTACTAAACACTGCATGAATGTCAAATGCAAATAGACAATCTTTGCAAATATATAGTAAACAATGAATAGAAATGAAGTGAACAATAAAACTCACCCAAATTTGTGCATTTATCCACTTCAGGTTGTTCTTCTAGAGTATATTTGACCAGATGGTAAACGTAGTATAAATCTAGAATTGTTCAAATAATGTATATCAGTTTGTATAGAAGTGGGTCATCAAAAATGAATGCATGATTGGAGAGAATTTATAGCATAAATCCACCCTGAGTTTCTGGTAAAGTTTATTAATATCGAAACAGTCACTAAAATGATCAGGCTATTAAAGTTAAGAAGGCATTGGTGAAACGATGTAAATATACAGAATAAGTGTGGGGCGATTTACGGACAAATCCACTCACTTCATGTATAAAAATATTTGGCGAATGTGTGATGAGTTAGGCTTTGCACTAACTTTACCGGTATTCGATACTTTAACAAGCACGACATGCTCCAGTGTTTAGAAACCTCTCATTATTACTGCATAATTAACGAAAATATTTCAGCCAGTTTATACAGTGGTCTACATACTGACATTGATCGAGTAACTATTTAAATTTGAATATTAATCGATATTAAAATAATTTAGTATATGGGATCAATCATCAACACTCATGTTAATAATAAGTTGATGAGAATCAATCAACAGACATGCACTCAAATTTAGAAGTGGTTGTTAGTGTGTGAATCTATCGATGCAACGACACTTGCCACCTAGCAGTTTTATTGCCTGCCTTACTGATTATGGGAAGCACTCCTGCTCTCTTTAATCAATACATGTCACCCCATGCGAAGTATAGGCCACGAGAGTAAGCAGCCTTGTCTAACACTAGTCTTCACTACGAATGAATCTGTGAGCTGACCTCTATGCACGATTTTACAATGTAGTCCGTTGTAAGAATTCCGTATGATGTTGACTATCTTTTCGAGTACACCATAATGTCGTAGAAGGCTCGATAATATTCTCTTATCCACACTGTCGAATGCTTTATTGTAATCGAGGAAGTTGATGTGAAGTGGTGAATTCCATTCGATTGATTGTTCAACAATGAACCGTAGAGTAGTGATTTGGTCGATACACGATCGGTCTTTATGGAATCTGGCCTGTTGATCTCGAAGTTGGGCGTCGACTGGGTCTTTCATTCGGTTCAATAACAAACACACTGTTGAAGACTTCTCCTGGTATCGAGAGAACAGTGATGCCTCTGTAGTTCTCGTAATTGCTAACATCTCCTTTCTTGGGCATCTTGATGAGATATCCTTCTTTCAAGCCTGCTAGCACTTGTTCTTCCTCCCAAATCTTTCTGAAGAGAATGTGGAGTATCTCTGAAGTTGTTTCTATATCTGCCTTCAGTGCCTCAGCTGGTATGTTATCTGGCGCTGCTAACTTGCCACTCTTGATTTGTTGGATGGCCATTTTGATTTCTTCGACTGTTGGTGAGACGGTGTTTATGGGTAGATCCGTGGCTGCTGCTGCTGCTTCGATGACTGGTGGGTTCAGTGAGGCTGGTCTATTAAAGAGTTCTTCAAGGTGTTCTACACACCTGTTTCGTTGTTCACTCACTTCAATGATTAGTTTGCCAGCCTTGATCTTGATTGGCCGTTCTGGATAACTGAATATCCCAGCTAGCTTCTTCGTTGTGTTGTATAAGTGCCTCATGTTTCCTTCCCTTGCAGCTTCTTCCGCCGTCATTGCTAGGTCCTCAACAGATTTCCGTTTATCCGACCTAATGCTCCTCTTCACTCGCTTGTTGACTTCTGTGTATTCGGTCTGTGCCTTGGCTTTCTCTGTTCTTGTCCGGCTGTTATTAATTGCTAACTTTTTGCTCCTCCTCCTTTCTTGGATCTTGTCCAGAGTACGAACAGAAATCCATAGGTTTGCAAACCTCTCACCGTTCTCGTTCCTTTCTCCCAGTCCATGTTGTCTCATGATGCCTTTATATCCGGTGTTGTCCATTCCAACTTTGGCGTTGAAGTCTCCCATCAGAATGGTCAGGTCCTTGGCTGATCATTTATCGATGGTTGATCGCAGCCTCGCATAGAACTAGTCTTTGTCGTCTTCTTGGTTGTCGTTGGTGGGTGCATAGCACTGGATGATATTCACCGTACTTCCTTCCTTCTTCGTCTTGAAGGATGCTTTGATGATCCTAGGTCCGTGAGATTCCCATACTATGGGGGCCTTCCATGCTTCTTGGGACAAGATTAGTGCTGCTCCTTCTGTGTGTGAGGCATTTTCTTTTTCGTGTCCGGAGTATAAAAGCACTTCTCCTGAGGATAATCTTCGCTGTCCAGCTTGTAGCCAATGGGTTTCACTTATTCCAAGTATCTTCAGGTTGTATCTTTTCATTTCTTCAGTGATTTGCATGCTTCTTCCTGTCTCCCACATCGTGCAGACATTCCATGTACCAATATTCCTGATTGTTTCGGTTGTAAGAAAAAGCATCGGCCTCGTGGCTTCCGAAAAGACTCGGCTTTCACCATGAGGCATCATAACAGACTTTCCAACTCACGGGGCACAGTTAAAGTGATTATAATGGTTTTTACTGGTTAGAGTTCTTTTAGCAAAGTTGTTGTTTTACGGGATCGGGTTGCTAACCCCATGCCTAATCCTCCTCCTTTATCCGGACTCGGGACCGGGAGCAGCCCAAGATGGGCTCCTGGCGGAGTTTTCCTCAATTCTTAATTACCTTCAAATTAGTGTTCAAAATGTTTCTACATCATCTACAAAATTGTCACTCATACCATGTAATTCATTAGTAAACTACGCACAAATTGCCCCATGTTCTATCCAAATGATTGTTTGTCATATCCACCTCACAGGGACGCCGATCAACATACAATTCGAATGAGATGCATCAACTAGTGCCAATGAGAGTGTCTGTATGGATCCATGTGATTGGTTGATAGAAATGGGACAGTCATGTGTGTGAGTGTACGTAACTAAATCTATAGTATGCATATATATGTATGCACATATCACTAATCGACTTTATATATACATCTATATATACATATACATATATAAATATATATTATTTAATTATTTATTTATTTAAATAACTAGATAAATAAGTAATTAAGTAAATAAATAAGTAAATAAATGTATATATATATGTATATGTATATGTATATGCATATGTATATATGAATGCCTATGTATAATATTTTTCGTTTTAATTTGACCCTGCTTTTTTCATTTCTTCTACCAAGTAGTTTTGAAGGTTTTTCATCCTTTTCTTTTTCGTCATCCTCTTTCGTATTCTTATTCTACCGATATTTTTCGCAAGTATCTTTTTGTACCTTGTATATTGTTGTCTATTTCTTGTCCTTATCTCCTATAATTATTCTTCTCATGTTATTGGCCCCGAATATAAACAATTCTCAGTTATATACATCATTTTAGTATACTGTGTTATTATTATTATTTTTATTTCTGTTATTATACTATAAATTTACTGTGTTATTATTTTAATACATATTTTAATGTTGAAGTAAGAGTCATCTTATTAATTTTCAGCTTCTTTGAATTTGACGACATTTGAAATAATTAAGTTTAATCAAATCTATTGCTTATTTCCTCTTAAACACAATTAATAATTGTTCATTGTTCTTTTTATCAGTAAATCAATCGAGCATATCCATTAATAGTCTAGAACGTGTTAGTTGAATACTGGCAAATATACACGTATGTGGTAAATGCTTAAGACATTTTATTTCACCCTATGTTGATTCATATAACTGATTGTGATTTCCAGTGCTATTCGAAAGGTACGAAATGTATACTTTGTGGTTTTTTAATATGATGCAACATTTGATTTACTCTTAAATCACTCTATTATAAGCATAGCTTCAGGAATTCATCACCGAAATTCAATAACTACGATGGCTACACAACCAACGCTAACTTGCTTCGGAGTAGGTTCTCAGTAGACGTAATAACATGTCAACCGAACCTCATAGTATTCCCTTCATGATTATTACTCTTCATCCCCCCTGCCCCCATTAGGATAAGAGTTAATATTTTTCATTAACGAATAGTTTATACACCCTCCTAAAACTAGTGATTTGAATCCAAATACTGTTATTTACTCATTAGACAATTGATATAGGGCGTAGGCTGGAAAAATTGATGAGGTAGGGAGGGGGGGGGTTGGTTTGATAAGAATTGTATTCATACAAATATTCAAAGTCGTAAAATCAGTGAATTTAACCCGAATATTGTTGATTCGTGATTGGATAAATCAAGACAGTGTGTAGGCTAGAGAAATTTAGACTGATTGATAAAACATTTGTATCCATACAAAAGAGTTGTCGTGTACTGAAAGACCATCATTCTACGTGGGTAACATTGGGGTGGGTTGACAAGTATAAAATTGCCGTGATTATATCAAATACTAGACCACCAGGACACTTAGTACACTCAACTTCTTCGCCTTCCCATCCTAAGAATCAATAATTTTGACGTTCACCCATTTCTTCCCCCACAACAAATCAGTGTAAATCAACATATTGACACATCAATATTTCTTCGTTCAGATGTCTTTGTTTTAGCGTTGTAAAAGTAATTCATATGAAGGCTTATTACAATTTTCCACCATCACGAAAGTCTTCTTCAAACATTTAAATGTTTATAAAACACAAATGATAGCACACTATAGAGTTTAAACCATTGCATATTTCTATATTTGGTTCCTACTACAAATCTCGCTTACATCTGCACATTAACAGTCTCCTTACTACTGAATACACTCACAAAATAGATGTTGAATCTGTAGTAAGAATTAGCGCTAAATGCATCAATGAGATTGCGATTTAAGGTTACACGTTTTAGAATTTACCGTTTTCAAATTGAGATTTATAAATAGACTTGAAGTGTATTAAGAAGTAAGACAATTCCAAATCAATGCAAATGTTTAAATGACTTGTGTAGAAATAATACTCTTTCTAGTTGCATATTTGTTTATGTAGCACTGTAGTGCATCTACATTCAACTGACATGTAATAACCTATTCCTATTACTAAACACTGCATGAATGTCAAATGCAAATAGACAATCTTTGCAAATATATAGTAAGCAATGAATAGAAATGAAGTGAACAATAAAACTCACCCAAATTTGTGCATTTATCCACTTCAGGTTGTTCTTCTAGAGTATATTTGACCAGATGGTAAACGTAGTATAAATCTAGAATTGTTCAAATAATGTATATCAGTTTGTATAGAAGTGGGTCATCAAAAATGAATGTATGATTGGAGAGAATTTATAGCATAAATCCACCCTGAGTTTCTGGTAAAGTTTATTAATATCGAAACAGTCACTAAAATGATCAGGCTATTAAAGTTAAGAAGGCATTGGTGAAACGATGTAAATATACAGAATAAGTGTGGGGCGATTTACGGACAAATCCACTCACTTCATGTATAAAAATATTTGGCGAATGTGTGATGAGTTAGGCTTTGCACTAACTTTACCGGTATTCGATACTTTAACAAGCACGACATGCTCCAGTGTTTAGAAACCTCTCATTATTACTGCATAATTAACGAAAATATTTCAGCCAGTTTATACAGTGGTCTACATACTGACATTGATCGAGTAACTATTTAAATTTGAATATTAATCGATATTAAAATAATTTAGTATATGGGATCAATCATCAACACTCATGTTAATAATAAGTTGATGAGAATCAATCAACAGACATGCACTCAAATTTAGAAGTGGTTGTTAGTGTGTGAATCTATCGATGCAACGACACTTGCCACCTAGCAGTTTTATTGCCTGCCTTACTGATTATGGGAAGCACTCCTGCTCTCTTTAATCAATACATGTCACCCCATGCGAAGTATAGGCCACGAGAGTAAGCAGCCTTGTCTAACACTAGTCTTCACTACGAATGAATCTGTGAGCTGACCTCTATGCACGATTTTACAATGTAGTCCGTTGTAAGAATTCCGTATGATGTTGACTATCTTTTCGAGTACACCATAATGTCGTAGAAGGCTCGATAATATTCTCTTATCCACACTGTCGAATGCTTTATTGTAATCGAGGAAGTTGATGTGAAGTGGTGAATTCCATTCGATTGATTGTTCAACAATGAACCGTAGAGTAGTGATTTGGTCGATACACGATCGGTCTTTATGGAATCTGGCCTGTTGATCTCGAAGTTGGGCGTCGACTGGGTCTTTCATTCGGTTCAATAACAAACACACTGTTGAAGACTTCTCCTGGTATCGAGAGAACAGTGATGCCTCTGTAGTTCTCGTAATTGCTAACATCTCCTTTCTTGGGCATCTTGATGAGATATCCTTCTTTCAAGCCTGCTAGCACTTGTTCTTCCTCCCAAATCTTTCTGAAGAGAATGTGGAGTATCTCTGAAGTTGTTTCTATATCTGCCTTCAGTGCCTCAGCTGGTATGTTATCTGGCGCTGCTAACTTGCCACTCTTGATTT
This sequence comes from Schistosoma japonicum, assembly GCA_025215515.1. Taxonomy (NCBI): domain Eukaryota; kingdom Metazoa; phylum Platyhelminthes; class Trematoda; order Strigeidida; family Schistosomatidae; genus Schistosoma; species Schistosoma japonicum. Next base: position 44,884,828 of record CM046063.1, on the reverse strand, counting down.
GTTGGATGGCCATTTTGATTTCTTCGACTGTTGGTGAGACGGTGTTTATGGGTAGATCCGTGGCTGCTGCTGCTGCTGCTTCGATGACTGGTGGGTTCAGTGAGGCTGGTCTATTAAAGAGTTCTTCAAGGTGTTCTACACACCTGTTTCGTTGTTCACTCACTTCAATGATTAGTTTGCCAGCCTTGATCTTGATTGGCCGTTCTGGATAACTGAATATCCCAGCTAGCTTCTTCGTTGTGTTGTATAAGTGCCTCATGTTTCCTTCCCTTGCAGCTTCTTCCGCCGTCATTGCTAGGTCCTCAACAGATTTCCGTTTATCCGACCTAATGCTCCTCTTCACTCGCTTGTTGACTTCTGTGTATTCGGTCTGTGCCTTGGCTTTCTCTGTTCTTGTCCGGCTGTTATTAATTGCTAACTTTTTGCTCCTCCTCCTTTCTTGGATCTTGTCCAGAGTACGAACAGAAATCCATAGGTTTGCAAACCTCTCACCGTTCTCGTTCCTTTCTCCCAGTCCATGTTGTCTCATGATGCCTTTATATCCGGTGTTGTCCATTCCAACTTTGGCGTTGAAGTCTCCCATCAGAATGGTCAGGTCCTTGGCTGATCATTTATCGATGGTTGATCGCAGCCTCGCATAGAACTAGTCTTTGTCGTCTTCTTGGTTGTCGTTGGTGGGTGCATAGCACTGGATGATATTCACCGTACTTCCTTCCTTCTTCGTCTTGAAGGATGCTTTGATGATCCTAGGTCCGTGAGATTCCCATACTATGGGGGCCTTCCATGCTTCTTGGGACAAGATTAGTGCTGCTCCTTCTGTGTGTGAGGCATTTTCTTTTTCGTGTCCGGAGTATAAAAGCACTTCTCCTGAGGATAATCTTCGCTGTCCAGCTTGTAGCCAATGGGTTTCACTTATTCCAAGTATCTTCAGGTTGTATCTTTTCATTTCTTCAGTGATTTGCATGCTTCTTCCTGTCTCCCACATCGTGCAGACATTCCATGTACCAATATTCCTGATTGTTTCGGTTGTAAGAAAAAGCATCGGCCTCGTGGCTTCCGAAAAGACTCGGCTTTCACCATGAGGCATCATAACAGACTTTCCAACTCACGGGGCACAGTTAAAGTGATTATAATGGTTTTTACTGGTTAGAGTTCTTTTAGCAAAGTTGTTGTTTTACGGGATCGGGTTGCTAACCCCATGCCTAATCCTCCTCCTTTATCCGGACTCGGGACCGGGAGCAGCCCAAGATGGGCTCCTGGCGGAGTTTTCCTCAATTCTTAATTACCTTCAAATTAGTGTTCAAAATGTTTCTACATCATCTACAAAATTGTCACTCATACCATGTAATTCATTAGTAAACTACGCACAAATTGCCCCATGTTCTATCCAAATGATTGTTTGTCATATCCACCTCACAGGGACGCCGATCAACAGTACAATTCGAATGAGATGCATCAACTAGTGCCAATGAGAGTGTCTGTATGGATCCATGTGATTGGTTGATAGAAATGGGACAGTCATGTGTGTGAGTGTACGTAACTAAATCTATAGTATGCATATATATGTATGCACATATCACTAATCGACTTTATATATACATCTATATATACATATACATATATATATATATATATATATATATATTTATTTAAACAACTAGATAAATAAGTAATTAAGTAAATAAATAAGTAAATAAATGTATATGTATATGTATATGTATATGCATATGTATATATGAATGCCTATGTATAATATTTTTCGTTTTAATTTGACCCTGCTTTTTTCATTTCTTCTACCAAGTAGTTTTGAAGGTTTTTCATCCTTTTCTTTTTCGTCATCCTCTTTCGTATTCTTATTCTACCGATATTTTTCGCAAGTATCTTTTTGTACCTTGTATATTGTTGTCTATTTCTTGTCCTTATCTCCTATAATTATTCTTCTCATGTTATTGGCCCCGAATATAAACAATTCTCAGTTATATACATCATTTTAGTATACTGTGTTATTATTATTATTTTTATTTCTGTTATTATACTATAAATTTACTGTGTTATTATTTTAATACATATTTTAATGTTGAAGTAAGAGTCATCTTATTAATTTTCAGCTTCTTTGAATTTGACGACATTTGAAATAATTAAGTTTAATCAAATCTATTGCTTATTTCCTCTTAAACACAATTAATAATTGTTCATTGTTCTTTTTATCAGTAAATCAATCGAGCATATCCATTAATAGTCTAGAACGTGTTAGTTGAATACTGGCAAATATACACGTATGTGGTAAATGCTTAAGACATTTTATTTCACCCTATGTTGATTCATATAACTGATTGTGATTTCCAGTGCTATTCGAAAGGTACGAAATGTATACTTTGTGGTTTTTTAATATGATGCAACATTTGATTTACTCTTAAATCACTCTATTATAAGCATAGCTTCAGGAATTCATCACCGAAATTCAATAACTACGATGGCTACACAACCAACGCTAACTTGCTTCGGAGTAGGTTCTCAGTAGACGTAATAACATGTCAACCGAACCTCATAGTATTCCCTTCATGATTATTACTGTTCATCCCCCCTGCCCCCATTAGGATAAGAGTTAATATTTTTCATTAACGATTAGTTTATACACCCTCCTAAAACTAGTGATTTGAATCCAAATACTGTTATTTACTCATTAGACAATTGATATAGGGCGTAGGCTGGAAAAATTGATGAGGTAGGGAGGGGGGGGTTGGTTTGATAAGAATTGTATTCATACAAATATTCAAAGTCGTAAAATCAGTGAATTTAACCCGAATATTGTTGATTCGTGATTGGATAAATCAAGACAGTGTGTAGGCTAGAGAAATTTAGACTGGTTGATAAAACATTTGTATCCATACAAAAGAGTTGTCGTGTACTGAAAGACCATCATTCTACGTGGGTAACATTGGGGTGGGTTGACAAGTATAAAATTGCCGTGATTATATCAAATACTAGACCACCAGGACACTTAGTACACTCAACTTCTTCGCCTTCCCATCCTAAGAATCAATAATTTTGACGTTCACCCATTTCTTCCCCCACAACAAATCAGTGTAAATCAACATATTGACACATCAATATTTCTTCGTTCAGATGTCTTTGTTTTAGCGTTTTAAAAGTAATTCATATGAAGGCTTATTACAATTTTCCACCATCACGAAAGTCTTCTTCAAACATTTAAATGTTTATAAAACACAAATGATAGCACACTATAGAGTTTAAACCATTGCATATTTCTATATTTGGTTCCTACTACAAATCTCGCTTACATCTGCACATTAACAGTCTCCTTACTACTGAATACACTCACAAAATAGAAGTTGAATCTGTAGTAAGAATTAGCGCTAAATGCATCAATGAGATTGCGATTTAAGGTTACACGTTTTAGAATTTACCGTTTTCAAATTGAGATTTATAAATAGACTTGAAGTGTATTAAGAAGTAAGACAATTCCAAATCAATGCAAATGTTTAAATGACTTGTGTAGAAATAATACTCTTTCTAGTTGCATATTTGTTTATGTAGCACTGTAGTGCATCTACATTCAACTGACATGTAATAACCTATTCCTATTACTAAACACTGCATGAATGTCAAATGCAAATAGACAATCTTTGCAAATATTAATAATTAGGTAAAAGGGGCATTTATTCGGCCAACCACCTTTACGCCTCATTATTCTCTCGTCATAACACTATGTGTCTCCCTATCGATGCATGTATATTTTGTAATTTGCCTCGGATATTCGTATGGCAGCATGTGACTGGATGGTGTTAATGGGACATTAATGTGTCCGAGTGAACGTGATGTAAGAATTAGTCTCAGTGATCCATTGATATAGCGCTGATTGCAGAGCCAGAGAGTCATGGGTTTGATCCCGTGAGGTGTCGTGGATGCGCACTGCTGAAGAGTCCCGTACTAGCACGAAACAGCTGTCCAGTGATTCCAGGTGATCAATGGTTGCCTGATTCAGATCAGTTCGTTATATCAAGATTGACAAATTAACTATCTCCGCAACAAAACCCTAATTATTTTTTGATTGATTGATTTATTAGTTTGTTATTTATTTCTTGATATCCGAAGCAAGCCATTTTTAAATACAAGATCAACATTTATATGTATTTGTATATACATATATGTACATATATATACCTATGTATATTTGTATATTTAATGAAGCATTTGATGCTTGATCAACGAGTTGGATATTTGTATTCGAGCAGAAGACTTAGGCAAGTACGGAAATAACAATTAGCTATTGTGTGACGCGAACGAGTACATGAATTGAAACACCCATGCAACATACGCAAGATTATCACGTGTTATAGTGCCGATTGACGAACACTACGGACGATCTAGAGCCAATGAAGAGAACTCAAATGAAACTAACTATTTTGTATTACGGGATGAATTAATTTGTAGGATATAAACTGTGTAAATTTTGTCAACAAACTTCCGAATGTTGGCATTATATCACCAGATGTCCGGGAATCAGGAGTTTTGTTCTATGACCTGGGAAACACTATCACATACATGATTGAACACCTATATGAGGATTGAAAGGGGGCTCAATTAACGAAGATAGGGGGAGACGAGGATGAACTGACAGATAATAAGGTAGACAAATCGAGGGGGAAATAGATGAAAAGGGGGAGTTCGATTCTACCTTCGTCAGCGAATCAACCCCTTATTGTTTTGGTGTAGATATAATAACCAAGGCAAAATCTACGCTTATCCACAGCTATACTGACTGCCTTACATTAATGTAGAACGGCAGACCAGTGAAAGTAACATAAGTCCCGGCTACTTTATCTTATACGAAGTTGCGTCTATTTAGGGGTTCAGATGAGAGCAAATTTGATATTGATCTACTGTAAGGCGACTGAAAGTACTTTACGAGGTTTGATTATTACACAATGCATTATTCAACCCGCGATGAGGCAAAGGTGATTACCAACGATGGGCAGTCGAAAACGGAAACCAAAATGATACAAAAATGTGAGCATAGATCGAATGAGCGAGAGGAGAAGCGGAGGAGCTCGCAGATTGAGGAGGAGCTAGGAGCCAGGAGCAGCGAGCGAGAATCGAAGGAGAACAAAAAGGAGACGAAAAAAGCGAAGCAGCATCGACGAGCGCACTAACGCTAGCGACGAGCTAGCTATCTATCGACGAGCAGCGAATCTAGCGAGCGATCGATCAGCGAGCTATCGAGCGAGCGACTCGATCTATCAGCGAGCTACTATCAGCTATCGATCTACTCTATCAGAATCTATCACGACTCATCTACTCTATCAGCGATCTATCTATCTATCTATCTATCTATCTATCTATCTATCTATCTATCTATCTATCTATCTATCTATCTATCTATCTATCTATCTATCTATCTATCTCTATCTATCTATCTATCTATCTATCTATCTATCTATCTATCTATCTATCTATCTATCTATCTATCTATCTATCTATCTATCTATCTATCTATCTATCTATCTATCTATCTATCTATCTATCTATCTATCTATCTATCTATCTATCTATCTATCTATCTATCTATCTATCTATCTATCTATCTATCTATCTATCTATCTATCTATCTTCTATCTATCTATCTATCTATCTATCTATCATATCTATCTATCTATCTATCTATCTATCTATATCTATCTATCTATCTATCTATCTATCTATCTATCTATCTATCTATCTATCTATCTATCTATCTATCTATCTACGATGCGTGTATAATTTGTAATTTACACTCGGATGTTCGTATGGAGGCATGTGACTGGATGGTGTTAATGGGACATTAATGTGTCCGAGTGAACGTGACGTTAGGAGTGGACTCAGTGATCCATTGGTAAAGCGCTGATTGCAGAGCCAGAGAGTCATGGGTTTGATCCCGTGAGGTGTCGTGGATGCGCACTGCTGAAGAGTCCCGTACTAGCACGAAACAGCTGTCCAGTGATTCCAGGTGATCAATGGTTGCCTGATTCAGATCAGTTCGTTATATCAAGATTGACAAATTAACTATCTCCGCAACGAAACCCTAATTATTTTTTGATTGATTGATTTATTAGTTTGTTATTTATTTCTTGATATCCGAAGCAAGCCATTTTTCAATACAAGGTAAACATCTTATATTAATATAAATATATAAATATATATATATATATATATATATACTTATGTATATTTGTTTGTATAATTTTGATTATATTCCTCATCATTTGCATATATTCTTGCCGCAAACTTAAATTTCTGCAAAACTTTCGTGACCTTTTTAATATTGCGGATTTAACCGTTATGAGTAGTGCAGGGGCGTTAGGTAACGCTAGATAATTTTTCATGCTAATAAATGAATCTGGGATTGAAAAATCATGCCTTAGTGAGACGATACCTGATATTGATGGTTCGCTGATCTGTTTTTTTTGGTACAATGTACCTAACACTTCCAGGAGGAATTCAGTTGACCCTTAGCTGCTTCAGAAATATCTACCGTTCCCGGGCAGCACGCCAACCACTTCACTTATTTGGAAGTCTGGCTAGCCCTAATGAGTGCGCCTTTAACTAGATCTCAGTAAGAATTCAAAAAGCCTGTTTGGTTTTTGCCAACTTACGTCACCTATGGAGTAGACGAGGTAATCGTCTCACAACAAAGGGAAGAGTGTACGGTGTAGCAGTTGGCTCTGTCTTACTGTGTGGGTGCGAGACGTGATCACTAAGAGTAGAGCACATTCGAAAGTTTATAGGTTTTGACAATCAATGTCTTCGAAACATCGCTAGCACCAGCTGGGATCACTGAGGAAGTAATAACGAGGTTGGACAACCGGTGTTAGGCAAAGGTGGTAAATCAGTCGATGAATCTTTATCGACTGACATGCCTAACTACTGTCTGCCTCAACACTGAGTGACATGGCCACGAATAGTTTACAATGGCGCAGATGTACCCACTTATTGCCTACCCTTAAATCTTGAGCTTTAAATTATTCCATAACTTTCTTTCCACACTCCCTGAACCATATTCTGGGTGTTCACACACCTCGTTATTATTATCACTCAATTAACTTTTACCATGTGATGCTTATCTTGGCGTGTTCTAAAGATATGGCAACATGGAACGACGCACACATGTGCCAGGTTCTATGTTGACCATACAGGCATATATGTATGTGTTTTCTATTGCAAATCAAGCTATATTTACTTCTACAAGAAAGACATAATGGATCTTGTTTCACTATGATACAAAAAAGCTATTTCAAAATAATAATTAATCGCGAATATTATTTTTTTAATTCACTTGGGTTATAACCACAATTGTATTGTTAAATCCGTACTTTACAATGAATTCAAAACCCTAAATATTAATTTTGAAAATTTTCTAAAGTTCTGCTGTTTCTTAGATTTTATGGATTCCATGCTATTTTTTACTACAATTTCTACATTCCGTTGCTAATATTATCCCATACTATAAATGCTGCTACTAAGCTTAAATCCCTAACTTATTCCTAGAATCGAGTTCAAGAGTGCTTTAAGACTAAGATAAACGTATTTCTTGGTTCGACAGAAGCAGAATAACTTTGGGCAAAATACCAAAATACAATAGACTAAGTCCGACAAAAAATGTCGTGTTAAAAAGTCTTGTCTATCATACATTTTGACTAGTGTTTCAAATATTATTATCTTCAACTTTATGTCATTCGACACCAAACTCTTTTATGACTGTATTAGTTTTGATTTCAACAATAAAACCTATTTCTTACCCATAACTTTAGCCAAAATTATATACCTAAAATTAAGACCTGATTTTGACCGGAACTTAATTTTAGTCGAAATATTAAACGAATCTATGACAAATTGTCTGCGGTATACATCATTCAAAATTCACAACCATCAGACCGATAGAGCGTCCTCATTTAGTCATTTGGGAAAATCAACGTGGCTATCCATGTACAGCGCTTGTTCTCTGTAACATGCGATCTAGCGACATTTTGCCTCAGAATACGCACAGAAGATAAAAATGGGTTTCGCAATAAGGATCAGTGCTAAATTCGGCAATAAGATTAGGATTTAAGATTACACCATTTTAAATTTACTGTTTGATAACTGATATTTATAAACATACTTAAAGCATACCAGCAACTAAGACTTAGTTTCTAGTAGAGTTAAATCTCGAGGTTTTTTTGTGTGTAAGCCTCATGCTTTTATATTAGCATATGAATATATGTAGCTCTGTAGTGCATCCACATTCACCTAGAATTCAGTAACTAGACCCTATTAATAGATGCTACATGAAATTGAAGAAATTGGCATAAACTAGTCAGTATATCGTGAACAATAAATTAGTATAAGTATAATCATGAGACTCACCCAGCTTTCTACTATTCTTTTGAATTATATATAGCGAGGAGGTCAACGAAGTATAAATCTAAAATCAAATAAATAATATACATTAGTCATTGATAAAGTGGACATCCTTAAATAAATTTGAGACTGCGGAGAACTTATAGAGTAGACCCACATTCATTATCTGATACACTTAAATGTTATCAAATGAGTAGTCAACAACATTTAACTAATGAAGTAAAGCATGCAGTGGACAAAAAAGTAAATACATAGAATACGAGTAGAAAGAATAAAGAACACATTTAACTTACATTATTAATGAATTGTATCAATGATCGACGATAAATTAGCATTTACATTAATTTAAAGACAGTTAACACTTTGCGAACATAATGCTCTACATCATTTAGTAAGAGATCGTAAATACTCGTTAGAAAACTAAATAGGTTTCAGACAGTATATATAGTGGACTAATTACTGACCTCGATTATGTGGGTCGGATTTGAAATGTAATCAATGTTAAAATAAATTAGCTTAGAAAATCGATTATTAACACTCATGTTAATAGTAAGTTGATGAGAATCAATCAACAGACATACATTCTCCATTAGATTATCAAAGTAAGGGAGGGTGAGACAATTATGCATTGTTTTAGTGTCTCACGTCTATGTGATCACTGATCTGTTATTTAATAATTTAAGTAAATATGACGCAATGTAGCATAGATGATCAGCTTGAAGCAATTGAGAATTTCAAACAGAATGCAAAATAAAGTTGACTGATTCTATCACGCTGCAGACAAAACATGAAGTTTAATCAATGTTAAAATAACTTAGCTTGGAAAATCGATTATTAACACTCTTGTTAATAATAAGTTGATGAGAATTAATCAACAGACATACACTCTCCATTAAATTATCAAAGTAAGGGAGGGTGAGACAATTATGAATTGTCTTAGTGTCTCACGCATTCTCGTACTTACTATGTTTGTTGATTTATTTGACTGTCAAATTGTCTTTGTGAAAATCTATGTGAAGCCGAACATGTGTGTGTTCATTTGCATATACGAGCGGTTATTGCTGTTTGTGACCTCGTTGATGCAACTACGTTTTCCGCCTCCCAGCCTAACTGCCTTGCTTACTATTGTTAGAATGCGTTTCTGTCTTCTTGAACTTATTCGCACTCGCTTATACTTCTTTTATTTTGCGATTATTTTTATTTTAACATGTTCTATATAAATTATTCATTAAATTCAGCTTAAATTTTTTCTGTTAGCTTCAATAATCTTCTTTCTTTAGTCGTTTGTTTTTGAGATTTTTATATATCGTAAACATCGGTTTTCAGCTGTTTATCTGACAAAGGATTACAAAAGATGTGTCTGGATCTTCCTGTTGATTTGCCATGGTCTGTAATTGATCAGTTTATGTTGCCACATGTGCATCCTGAGCTGATTTTCTAGATATAGCGATTGTTCACAAGTACTGTTTGAGTTGGATTATGGCCAGCAAGAGGAATTCAGAACGCTCTTTTTGTCTTATTTAGAACTTACCGGCTGGATGTACTTGCATCCCAGTTTTCATGTTCGCATTGACTGATGAGTCTCAAATAAGACGAAACGAGTGTTCTGGGCCCCACTTAACAGCTACAATCCAACTCCATTATTGCGAAGAAGATAAAAAGTCGCTGACTCCTGATTATATTAATTTTCGCTGCTGTACTAATCAGAGACGAGATATCAGCTATAGAATGATACTTGGGATTTAAATAACATCAAGTAAAATACATTTACGTCTATCTCTGTTGTCGTAGTCAGTTTGGGAATATTGATGATCCTCTTGGTATTTAGACAAACGAAGATTCTGAACTGTAATGACATGCAAAACTGTTCATTTGAGGAAGAGACAGAAAAATAGAAAGTAATCTAAGGACTGCATTCTTGGTGTGACTGATATTAAATGGTTGAGAAGACCTGACAGTATGCTCTCAAGAAGCAATTAGGATAAAAATCATATACAAAAGAGCATCATAGATAAAAATAAAAGCCAAAATACCCCCAAAAATAATTACAATAATCCATTCAAATTTAAGAAAACAGGTATAAGGGGTAAAGATAACATGACATAATTCGGTAAAAACAAATAAGGAACATGACAAAAAATGTGATTTAGGGTAATGGATAAAACCAAAGCAAAGCCCACAGAAAGCAATGCAGTACGATCCCATTAAAGTAATCCTAGAGATGGTGCAAACTGGTTATTAGAGACTATCATATATTAGCACTGGATAGCTGTTTAGTTACAGTATGGGACTCCTCAGTGGCAATGTGGAACTATGGCATATCAAGAATCGAACGCAGTATCTACACGTTCTACGGTAAACGTTTAACTTACAATGCCACTTGTCGGCGTCATATAGTGGGATTTTCACTTTAGTCAACTTGAAATATAAAAAAATGATCATCCAATGGAAATGTTGAGGCAGCTATCCAGTTGTCATTGGTTTTCATGAATACTCAAAAGAAATCAACGAATTAAAAAATCGTTTCCATAAAACAACTTCAATCGAAATATAGTCTTCAGGGGTGTGTTTATTGACTGAAGATTGAATTAGACATACACAAATATTCTTTAAATTCCCCAAATCTTAAGTGAGGACAGTTTCTTAATCGAATTCATATCCACGGTTTTCTGTGTACATTTATACTAGTATTTTTTTATTTTAATCGCTAATTTCTATTAGTCAATGCGTAGATTAGAGGGAAAACGGTGTCAATTTGTCTAATATATTATTTCTCGGAAACTAATTGAATTTTCTATGAAGATGATGTTGCGATTATCTTTTCATGCTGTTATACAACTTTAGCAGCAATCTAGTGAAACAAAGTAACTTTGCTAACAAATAAGCTACTTTGATTTCGGAAGGCTTCTTGATTTAACTTCTACATACATTTCGAACTTGATATGCACTTTGTTTTCATCCTCATGGAATAAACAGACTCTAAATGTAACACTGAAATACAACTATTAGGTGGATACCAGTGTATTCGTATCTACACAGATGTTTAAAAACAAACGGCAAAGTAAAAATTGCAAATAATCACGTGTTCGTGATCTAGTTATGATACCCTAATATGGTTTATCTCTCCTTATCGTTTTCACACGAGGTCATGTTTACACTGGAAACCACGAATGACTACTAAAAATACCTTTCATTTATCTAGTTATCCTCGTTTCACGCTTAAGACTTTCCTTACTTTGATCGATTGCATTTATTAATAAATTATTCTTATTCACGTGTCTCTAAACTTTCAGGATTTCCAAACACCTTCCGGCTGGTGACGAACTGTTACACATTCTCACGTAACGTCCCTAAACCTGCAGCTTGTATAATGTAAATGCTGTTGTTATCCATGCACTTATTTCCATCAAATTTGTTCTTTTGTGTAACAGATAACACTTCTATATCATTGTAACCATGGCTGTGAACTGGAGTAAATTCTGCTGGAATTTTTAGAATGTAATAATTGTCAAACTAAACAAGAAAACTTGGAACAGCTGAGCAGTTACTGGAGTTCAGAATACTATTGCGATTCTCCCATCAATCAAGTGGCCATATTTAACCAAGTATCGACCCACAACCCAAATGGAATAATAACAATGACTAATTTCTGTTTCTGGAGGCCATCCTAACAGTAGGCTCTCAAATGTGTGATACGAAACTTGGATACATTTAGATGATTCGAGATATCGTTTTAGTGAAACTAAGCTTTGCTGGCGAACTTGAGAGAGCCAATGAGAATCAAGGTAATTGTTTCACGGTCATGCGTTCAACCTGGTTTAAAATGCTTACATTGGACCGGTTGTTTGGAACTTTCTATGAGTACGTTATTATTACTAATCTCTAGGCTCTTTGATTACTTTGTACCCAGTTGACTTATATTTGTGGACTAAAATGGCTTTAGCGCCGTCAATAGACACACGAGATGGAGTCATCTTTCGTTGCGATGGTTGCCGGCAACAGAAATCGACTAGAACAGGCAGCTAATTAGGCCAGTCTACATTGACACTTAGACAAACATGGAAGTTAGTTGTATTGTGGGTAATGCAGTCGCCTGTTTTTCTGGCATTATCACTTGTAGATGTAAGCGAAGAATCATCAGTGCAGTGGTATCCACACTGCACTTATTCCAAGTATCTTCAGGTTGTATCTTTTCATTTCTTCAGTGATTTGCATGCTTCTTCCTGTCTCCCACATCGTGCAGACATTCCATGTACCAATATTCCTGATTGTTTCGGTTGTAAGAAAAAGCATCGGCCTCGTGGCTTCCGAAAAGACTCGGCTTTCACCATGAGGCATCATAACAGACTTTCCAACTCACAGGGCACAGTTAAAGTGATTATAATGGTTTTTACTGGTTAGAGTTCTTTTAGCAAAGTTGTTGTTTTACGGGATCGGGTTGCTAACCCCATGCCTAATCCTCCTCCTTTATCCGGACTCGGGACCGGGAGCAGCCCAAGATGGGCTCCTGGCGGAGTTTTCCTCAATTCTTAATTACCTTCAAATTAGTGTTCAAAATGTTTCTACATCATCTACAAAATTGTCACTCATACCATGTAATTCATTAGTAAACTACGCACAAATTGCCCCATGTTCTATCCAAATGATTGTTTGTCATATCCACCTCACAGGGACGCCGATCAACGTACAATTCGAATGAGATGCATCAACTAGTGCCAATGAGAGTGTCTGTATGGATCCATGTGATTGGTTGATAGAAATGGGACAGTCATGTGTGTGAGTGTACGTAACTAAATCTATAGTATGCATATATATGTATGCACATATCACTAATCGACTTTATATATACATCTATATATACATATACATATATATATATATATTTATTTACTTATTTAAACAACTAGATAAATAAGTAATTAAGTAAATAAATAAGTAAATAAATGTATATGTATATGTATATGTATATGCATATGTATATATGAATGCCTATGTATAATATTTTTCGTTTTAATTTGACCCTGCTTTTTTCATTTCTTCTACCAAGTAGTTTTGAAGGTTTTTCATCCTTTTCTTTTTCGTCATCCTCTTTCGTATTCTTATTCTACCGATATTTTTCGCAAGTATCTTTTTGTACCTTGTATATTGTTGTCTATTTCTTGTCCTTATCTCCTATAATTATTCTTCTCATGTTATTGGCCCCGAATATAAACAATTCTCAGTTATATACATCATTTTAGTATACTGTGTTATTATTATTATTTTTATTTCTGTTATTATACTATAAATTTACTGTGTTATTATTTTAATACATATTTTAATGTTGAAGTAAGAGTCATCTTATTAATTTTCAGCTTCTTTGAATTTGACGACATTTGAAATAATTAAGTTTAATCAAATCTATTGCTTATTTCCTCTTAAACACAATTAATAATTGTTCATTGTTCTTTTTATCAGTAAATCAATCGAGCATATCCATTAATAGTCTAGAACGTGTTAGTTGAATACTGGCAAATATACACGTATGTGGTAAATGCTTAAGACATTTTATTTCACCCTATGTTGATTCATATAACTGATTGTGATTTCCAGTGCTATTCGAAAGGTACGAAATGTATACTTTGTGGTTTTTTAATATGATGCAACATTTGATTTACTCTTAAATCACTCTATTATAAGCATAGCTTCAGGAATTCATCACCGAAATTCAATAACTACGATGGCTACACAACCAACGCTAACTTGCTTCGGAGTAGGTTCTCAGTAGACGTAATAACATGTCAACCGAACCTCATAGTATTCCCTTCATGATTATTACTCTTCATCCCCCCTGCCCCCATTAGGATAAGAGTTAATATTTTTCATTAACGAATAGTTTATACACCCTCCTAAAACTAGTGATTTGAATCCAAATACTGTTATTTACTCATTAGACAATTGATATAGGGCGTAGGCTGGAAAAATTGATGAGGTAGGGAGGGGGGGGGTTGGTTTGTTAAGAATTGTATTCATACAAATATTCAAAGTCGTAAAATCAGTGAATTTAACCCGAATATTGTTGATTCGTGATTGGATAAATCAAGACAGTGTGTAGGCTAGAGAAATTTAGACTGGTTGATAAAACATTTGTATCCATACAAAAGAGTTGTCGTGTACTGAAAGACCATCATTCTACGTGGGTAACATTGGGGTGGGTTGACAAGTATAAAATTGCCGTGATTATATCAAATACTAGACCACCAGGACACTTAGTACACTCAACTTCTTCGCCTTCCCATCCTAAGAATCAATAATTTTGACGTTCACCCATTTCTTCCCCCACAACAAATCAGTGTAAATCAACATATTGACACATCAATATTTCTTCGTTCAGATGTCTTTGTTTTAGCGTTTTAAAAGTAATTCATATGAAGGCTTATTACAATTTTCCACCATCACGAAAGTCTTCTTCAAACATTTAAATGTTTATAAAACACAAATGATAGCACACTATAGAGTTTAAACCATTGCATATTTCTATATTTGGTTCCTACTACAAATCTCGCTTACATCTGCACATTAACAGTCTCCTTACTACTGAATACACTCACAAAATAGAAGTTGAATCTGTAGTAAGAATTAGCGCTAAATGCATCAATGAGATTGCGATTTAAGGTTACACGTTTTAGAATTTACCGTTTTCAAATTGAGATTTATAAATAGACTTGAAGTGTATTAAGAAGTAAGACAATTCCAAATCAATGCAAATGTTTAAATGACTTGTGTAGAAATAATACTCTTTCTAGTTGCATATTTGTTTATGTAGCACTGTAGTGCATCTACATTCAACTGACATGTAATAACCTATTCCTATTACTAAACACTGCATGAATGTCAAATGCAAATAGACAATTTTTGCAAATATTAATAATTAGGTAAAAGGGGCATGTATTCTGCCAACCACCTTTAAGCCTCATTATTCTCTCGTCATAACACTATGTGTCTCCCTATCGATGCATGTATATTTTGTTATTTGCCTCGGATATTCGTATGGCAGCATGTGACTGGATGGTGTTAATAGGACATTAATGTGTCCGAGTGAACGTGATGTAAGGATTAGTCTCAGTGATCCATTGATATAGCGCTGATTGCAGAGCCAGAAAGTCATGGGTTTGATCCCGTGAGGTGTCGTGGATGCGCACTGCTGAAGAGTCCCGTACTAGCACGAAACAGCTGTCCAGTGATTCCAGGTGATCAATGGTTGCCTGATTCAGATCAGTTCGTTATATCAAGATTGACAAATTAACTATCTCCGCAACGAAACCCTAATTATTTTTTGATTGATTGATTTATTAGTTTGTTATTTATTTCTTGATATCCGAAGCAAGCCATTTTTAAATACAAGATCAACATTTATATGTATTTGTATATACATATATGTACATATATATACCTATGTATATTTGTATATTTAATGAAGCATTTGATGCTTGATCAACGAGTTGGATATTTGTATTCGAGCAGAAGACTTAGGCAAGTACGGAAATAACAATTAGCTATTGTGTGACGCGAACGAGTACATGAATTGAAACACCCATGCAACATACGCAAGATTATCACGTGTTATAGTGCCGATTGACGAACACTACGGACGATCTAGAGCCAATGAAGAGAACTCAAATGAAACTAACTATTTTGTATTACGGGATGAATTAATTTGTAGGATATAAACTGTGTAAATTTTGTCAACAAACTTCCGAATGTTGGCATTATATCACCAGATGTCCGGGAATCAGGAGTTTTGTTCTATGACCTGGGAAACACTATCACATACATGATTGAACACCTATATGAGGATTGAAAGGGGGCTCAATTAACGAAGATAGGGGGAGACGAGGATGAACTGACAGATAATAAGGTAGACAAATCGAGGGGGAAATAGATGAAAAGGGGGAGTTCGATTCTACCTTCGTCAGCGAATCAACCCCTTATTGTTTTGGTGTAGATATAATAACCAAGGCAAAATCTACGCTTATCCACAGCTAATACTGACTGCCTTACATTAATGTAGACGGCAGACCAGTGAAAGTAACATAAGTCCCGGCTACTTTATCTTATACGAAGTGCGTCTATTTAGGTGTTCAGATGAGAGCAAATTTGATATTGATCTACTGTAAGGCGACTGAAAGTACTTTACGAGGTTTGATTATTACACAATGCATTTTACTGTATTCCAACGATGAGGCAAGTCAAACGTGAACCATGTACAAAAATGTTGTAGATGTATGAAAGAGTATAGACTGCAAGATTGAGGATGATGCCTGTCAGTGAACGAATGAATGTTAACAAAAATTTAAAAAAGGAATCAATCTCTTTCTAACGCTATCTATCTATCTATATCTATCTATCTATCTATCTATCTATCTATCTATCTATCTATCTATCTATCTATCTATCTATCTATCTATCTATCTATCTATCTATCTATCTATCTATCTATCTATCTATCTATCTATCTATCTATCTATCTATCTATCTATCTATCTATCTATCTATCTATCTATCTATCTATCTATCTATCTATCTATCTATCTATCTATCTATCTATCTATCTATCTATCTATCTATCTATCTATCTATCTATCTATCTATCTATCTATCTATCTATCTATCTATCTATCTATCTAATCTATCTATCTATCTATCTATCTATCTATCTATCTATCTATCTATCTATCTATCTCTATCTATCTATCTATCTATCTATCTATCTATCTATCTATCTATCTATCTATCTATCTATCTATCTATCTATCTATCTATCTATCTATCTATCTATCTATCTATCTATCTATCTATCTACTATCTATCTATCTATCTATCTATCTATCTATCTATCTATCTATCTATCTATCTATCTATCTATCTACTATCTATCTATCTATCTATCTCTATCTATCTATCTATCTATCTATCTATCTATCTATCTATCTATCTATCTATCTATCTATCTATCTATCTATCTATCTATCTATCTATCTATCTATCTATCTATCTATCTATCTATCTATCTATCTATCTATCTATCTATCTCATCTATCTATCTATCTATCTATCTATCTATCTATCTATCTATCTATATCTATCTCTATCTATCTATCTATCTATCTATCTATCTATCTATCTATCTATCTATCTATCTATCTATCTATCTATCTATCTATCGATGCGTGTATAATTTGTAATTTACACTCGGATGTTCGTATGGAGGCATGTGACTGGATGGTGTTAATGGGACATTAATGTGTCCGAGTGAACGTGACGTTAGGAGTGGACTCAGTGATCCATTGGTAAAGCGCTGATTGCAGAGCCAGAGAGTCATGGGTTCGATCCCGTGAGGTGTCGTGGATGCGCACTGCTGAAGAGTCCCGTACTAGCACGAAACAGCTGTCCAGTGATTCCAGGTGATCAATGGTTGCCTGATTCAGATCAGTTCGTTATATCAAGATTGACAAATTAACTATCTCCGCAACAAAACCCTAATTATTTTTTGATTGATTGATTTATTAGTTTGTTATTTATTTCTTGATATCCGAAGCAAGCCATTTTTCAATACAAGGTAAACATCTTATATTAATATAAATATATAAATATATATATATATATATATATATATATATATATATATATATATACTTATGTATATTTGTTTGTATAATTTTGATTATATTCCTCATCATTTGCATATATTCTTGCCGCAAACTTAAATTTCTGCAAAACTTTCGTGACCTTTTTAATATTGCGGATTTAACTGTTATGAGTAGTGCAGGGGCGTTAGGTAACGCTAGATAATTTTTCATGCTAATAAATGAATCTGGGATTGAAAAATCATGCCTTAGTGAGACGATACCTGATATTGATGGTTCGCTGATCTGTTTTTTTTGGTACAATGTACCTAACACTTCCAGGAGGAATTCAGTTGACCCTTAGCTGCTTCAGAAATATCTACCGTTCCCGGGCAGCACGTCAACCACTTCACTTATTTGGAAGTCTGGCTAGCCCTAATGAGTGCGCCTTTAACTAGATCTCAGTAAGAATTCAAAAAGCCTGTTTGGTTTTTGCCAACTTACGTCACCTATGGAGTAGACGAGGTAATCGTCTCACAACAAAGGGAAGAGTGTACGGTGTAGCAGTTGGCTCTGTCTTACTGTATGGGTGCGAGACGTGATCACTAAGAGTAGAGCACATTCGAAAGTTTATAGGTTTTGACAATCAATGTCTTCGAAACATCGCTAGCACCAGCTGGGATCACTGAGGAAGTAATAACGAGGTTGGACAACCGGTGTTAGGCAAAGGTGGTAAATCAGTCGATGAATCTTTATCGACTGACATGCCTAACTACTGTCTGCCTCAACACTGAGTGACATGGCCACGAATAGTTTACAATGGCGCAGATGTACCCACTTATTGCCTACCCTTAAATCTTGAGCTTTAAATTATTCCATAACTTTCTTTCCACACTCCCTGAACCATATTCTGGGTGTTCACACACCTCGTTATTATTATCACTCAATTAACTTTTACCATGTGATGCTTATCTTGGCGTGTTCTATAGATATGGCAACATGGAACGACGCACACATGTGCCAGGTTCTATGTTGACCATACAGGCATATATGTATGTGTTTTCTATTGCAAATCAAGCTATATTTACTTCTACAAGAAAGACATAATGGATCTTGTTTCACTATGATACAAAAAAGCTATTTCAAAATAATAATTAATCGCGAATATTATTTTTTTAATTCACTTGGGTTATAACCACAATTGTATTGTTAAATCCGTACTTTACAATGAATTCAAAACCCTAAATATTAATTTTGAAAATTTTCTAAAGTTCTGCTGTTTCTTAGATTTTATGGATTCCATGCTATTTTTTACTACAATTTCTACATTCCGTTGCTAATATTATCCCATACTATAAATGCTGCTACTAAGCTTAAATCCCTAACTTATTCCTAGAATCGAGTTCAAGAGTGCTTTAAGACTAAGATAAACGTATTTCTTGGTTCGACAGAAGCAGAATAACTTTGGGCAAAATACCAAAATACAATAGACTAAGTCCGACAAAAAATGTCGTGTTAAAAAGTCTTGTCTATCATACATTTTGACTAGTGTTTCAAATATTATTATCTTCAACTTTATGTCATTCGACACCAAACTCTTTTATGACTGTATTAGTTTTAATTTCTACAATAAAACCTATTTCTTACCCATAACTTTAGCCAAAATTATATACCTAAAATTAAGACCTGATTTTGACCGGAACTTAATTTTAGTCGAAATATTAAACGAATCTATGACAAATTGTCTGCGGTATACATCATTCAAAATTCACAACCATCAGACCGATAGAGCGTCCTCATTTAGTCATTTGGGAAAATCAACGTGGCTATCCATGTACAGCGCTTGTTCTCTGTAACATGCAATCTAGCGACATTTTGCCTCAGAATACGCACAGAAGATAAAAATGGGTTTCGCAATAAGGATCAGTGCTAAATTCGGCAATAAGATTAGGATTTAAGATTACACCATTTTAAATTTACTGTTTGATAACTGATATTTATAAACATACTTAAAGCATACCAGCAACTAAGACTTAGTTTCTAGTAGAGTTAAATCTCGAGGTTTTTTTGTGTGTAAGCCTCATGCTTTTATATTAGCATATGAATATATGTAGCTCTGTAGTGCATCCACATTCACCTAGAATTCAGTAACTAGACCCTATTAATAGATGCTACATGAAATTGAAGAAATTGGCATAAACTAGTCAGTATATCGTGAACAATAAATTAGTATAAGTATAATCATGAGACTCACCCAGCTTTCTACTATTCTTTTGAATTATATATAGCGAGGAGGTCAACGAAGTATAAATCTAAAATCAAATAAATAATATACATTAGTCATTGATAAAGTGGACATCCTTAAATAAATTTGAGACTGCGGAGAACTTATAGAGTAGACCCACATTCATTATCTGATACACTTAAATGTTATCAAATGAGTAGTCAACAACATTTAACTAATGAAGTAAAGCATGCAGTGGACAAAAAAGTAAATACATAGAATACGAGTAGAAAGAATGAAGAACACATTTAACTTACATTATTAATGAATTGTATCAATGATCGACGATAAATTAGCATTTACATTAATTTAAAGACAGTTAACACTTTGCGAACATAATGCTCTACATCATTTAGTAAGAGATCGTAAATACTCGTTAGAAAACTAAATAGGTTTCAGACAGTATATATAGTGGACTAATTACTGACCTCGATTATGTGGGTCGGATTTGAAATGTAATCAATGTTAAAATAAATTAGCTTAGAAAATCGATTATCATCACTCATGTTAATAATAAGCTGGTGAGATCCAATCAACAAACATACAATCTCCATTAGATTATCAAAGTAAGGGAGGGTGAGACAATTATGCATTGTCTTAGTGTCTCACGTCTATGTGATCACTGATCTGTTATTTAATAATTTAAGTAAATATGACGCAATGTAGCATAGATGATCAGCTTGAAGCAATTGAGAATTTCAAACAGAATGCAAAATAAAGTTGACTGATTCTATCACGCTGCAGACAAAACATGAAGTTTAATCAATGTTAAAATAACTTAGCTTGGAAAATCGATTATTAACACTCTTGTTAATAATAAGTTGATGAGAATTAATCAACAGACATACACTCTCCATTAAATTATCAAAGTAAGGGAGGGTGAGACAATTATGAATTGTCTTAGTGTCTCACGCATTCTCGTACTTACTATGTTTGTTGATTTATTTGACTGTCAAATTGTCTTTGTGAAAATCTATGTGAAGCCGAACATGTGTGTGTTCATTTGCATATACGAGCGGTTATTGCTGTTTGTGACCTCGTTGATGCAACTACGTTTTCCGCCTCCCAGCCTAACTGCCTTGCTTACTATTGTTAGAATGCGTTTCTGTCTTCTTGAACTTATTCGCACTCGCTTATACTTCTTTTATTTTGCGATTATTTTTATTTTAACATGTTCTATATAAATTATTCATTAAATTCAGCTTAAATTTTTTCTGTTAGCTTCAATAATCTTCTTTCTTTAGTCGTTTGTTTTTGAGATTTTTATATATCGTAAACATCGGTTTTCAGCTGTTTATCTGACAAAGGATTACAAAAGATGTGTCTGGATCTTCCTGTTGATTTGCCATGGTCTGTAATTGATCAGTTTATGTTGCCACATGTGCATCCTGAGCTGATTTTCTAGATATAGCGATTGTTCACAAGTACTGTTTGAGTTGGATTATGGCCAGCAAGAGGAATTCAGAACGCTCTTTTTGTCTTATTTAGAACTTACCGGC
The DNA here is from genome assembly GCA_025215515.1 of Schistosoma japonicum. Lineage (NCBI taxonomy): Eukaryota > Metazoa > Platyhelminthes > Trematoda > Strigeidida > Schistosomatidae > Schistosoma > Schistosoma japonicum. The sequence continues at coordinate 44,863,043 of CM046063.1, read as the reverse complement.
TGGATGTACTTGCATCCCAGTTTTCATGTTCGCATTGACTGATGAGTCTCAAATAAGACGAAACGAGTGTTCTGGGCCCCACTTAACAGCTACAATCCAACTCCATTATTGCGAAGAAGATAAAAAGTCGCTGACTCCTGATTATATTAATTTTCGCTGCTGTACTAATCAGAGACGAGATATCAGCTATAGAATGATACTTGGGATTTAAATAACATCAAGTAAAATACATTTACGTCTATCTCTGTCGTCGTAGTCAGTTTGGGAATATTGATGATCCTCTTGGTATTTAGACAAACGAAGATTCTGAACTGTAATGACATGCAAAACTGTTCATTTGAGGAAGAGACAGAAAAATAGAAAGTAATCTAAGGACTGCATTCTTGGTGTGACTGATATTAAATGGTTGAGAAGACCTGACAGTATGCTCTCAAGAAGCAATTAGGATAAAAATCATATACAAAAGAGCATCATAGATAAAAATAAAAGCCGAAATACCCCCAAAAATAATTACAATAATCCATTCAAATTTAAGAAAACAGGTATAAGGGGTAAAGATAACATGACATAATTCGGTAAAAACAAATAAGGAACATGACAAAAAATGTGATTTAGGGTAATGGATAAAATCAAAGCAAAGCCCACAGAAAGCAATGCAGTACGATCCCATTAAAGTAATCCTAGAGATGGTGCAAACTGGTTATTAGAGACTATCATATATTAGCACTGGATAGCTGTTTAGTTACAGTATGGGACTCCTCAGTGGCAATGTGGAACTATGGCATATCAAGAATCGAACGCAGTATCTACACGTTCTACGGTAAACGTTTAACTTACAATGCCACTTGTCGGCGTCATATAGTGGGATTTTCACTTTAGTCAACTTGAAATATAAAAAAATGATCATCCAATGGAAATGTTGAGGCAGCTATCCAGTTGTCATTGGTTTTCATGAATACTCAAAAGAAATCAACGAATTAAAAAATCGTTTCCATAAAACTTCAATCGAAATATAGTCTTCAGGGGTGTGTTTATTGACTGAAGATTGAATTAGACATACACAAATATTCTTTAAATTCCCCAAATCTTAAGTGAGGACAGTTTCTTAATCGAATTCACATCCACGGTTTTCTGTGTACATTTATACTAGTATTTTTTTATTTTAATCGCTAATTTCTATTAGTCAATGCGTAGATTAGAGGGCAAACGGTGTCAATTTGTCTAATATATTATTTCTCGGAAACTAATTGAATTTTCTATGAAGATGATGTTGCGATTATCTTTTCATGCTGTTATACTACTTTAGCAGCAATCTAGTGAAACAAAGTAACTTTGCTAACAAATAAGCTACTTTGATTTCGGAAGGCTTCTTGATTTAACTTCTACATACATTTCGAACTTGATATGCACTTTGTTTTCATCCTCATGGAATAAACAGACTCTAAATGTAACACTGAAATACAACTATTAGGTGGATACCAGTGTATTCGTATCTACACAGATGTTTAAAAACAAACGGCAAAGTAAAAATTGCAAATAATCACGTGTTCGTGATCTAGTTATGATACCCTAATATGGTTTATCTCTCCTTATCGTTTTCACACGAGGTCATGTTTACACTGGAAACCACGAATGACTACTAAAAATACCTTTCATTTATCTAGTTATCCTCGTTTCACGCTTAAGACTTTCCTTACTTTGATCGATTGCATTTATTAATAAATTATTCTTATTCACGTGTCTCTAAACTTTCAGGATTTCCAAACACCTTCCGGCTGGTGACGAACTGTTACACATTCTCACGTAACGTCCCTAAACCTGCAGCTTGTATAATGTAAATGCTGTTGTTATCCATGCACTTATTTCCATCAAATTTGTTCTTTTGTGTAACAGATAACACTTCTATATCATTGTAACCATGGCTGTGAACTGGAGTAAATTCTGCTGGAATTTTTAGAATGTAATAATTGTCAAACTAAACAAGAAAACTTGGAACAGCTGAGCAGTTACTGGAGTTCAGAATACTATTGCGATTCTCCCATCAATCAAGTGGCCATATTTAACCAAGTATCGACCCACAACCCAAATGGAATAATAACAATGACTAATTTCTGTTTCTGGAGGCCATCCTAACAGTAGGCTCTCAAATGTGTGATACGAAACTTGGATACATTTAGATGATTCGAGATATCGTTTTAGTGAAACTAAGCTTTGCTGGCAAACTTGAGAGAGCCAATGAGAATCAAGGTAATTGTTTCACGGTCATGCGTTCAACCTGGTTTAAAATGCTTACATTGGACCGGTTGTTTGGAACTTTCTATGAGTACGTTATTATTACTAATCTCTAGGCTCTTTGATTACTTTGTACCCAGTTGACTTATATTTGTGGACTAAAATGGCTTTAGCGCCGTCAATAGATACACGAGATGGAGTCATCTTTCGTTGCGATGGTTGCCGGCAACAGAAATCGACTAGAACAGGCAGCTAATTAGGCCAGTCTACATTGACACTTAGACAAACATGGAAGTTAGTTGTATTGTGGGTAATGCAGTCGCCTGTTTTTGTGGCATTATCACTTGTAGATGTAAGCGAAGAATCATCAGTGCAGTGGTATCCACACTGCAGAGGCATATGTTGAGAAATGATGCTACGTTTAAATCTTTTGCTAGAAAGTATCTGAAAAGTTGTTAAAATAGATAAAACGGCCATTAGAAAAAGAAAATATAATAGAGGTAGATGTCTTTGAATTGAGTGGGTAAATACCAATTACTTTAATTTAATTGGTAGATTGTTGGTATTTACGACAGAAAATTAGAAAAGGGACATTTCCAGTATGTACCAGATAAGACTTCAAGAACCATAATCCCAATAATTCAGATATAGGTCCTTCCAGGAACTACGATTTATACAGAAGACTGGTGTATATCGGGACTTGAATACATTCATCTTGTTGTAATTCATGAAAGATATTTTGTGGACTTAAATACTGGTGTTCACACACAAAACATCGAAATATATTGGTCATGTCTAAAAGATTTTTGAGATCTTCTAAAGGTTCCAAAATCAACATGATTTAGAGTCATATGTTTGAGTTTCTATGCTGTTCATATTATGAATTTAAATTCAGTGAACCCCTCTCTAACCTCCTAAAGTTCATAAATGATGTAAAAACCTTGTGTTCCGTGTAATTTGCATAAATATTCATATCATTCTTCATAATAAATTATAGTTTTATCTACAACTGCGTCCTCATTGGTTAAAAACGTTTATAAAGTCATTTGTTGTCATTCAAGTTCGCCAGCAGTTCAGTTTCAACATTCTTTGTCTAAACAACTTATAAGCTTAGCTAAATGGTATTAACTACCATTATCAATTTTTGTCGCAGATCGGTCAGACGTTTCCTGCAAACGAAAAGTATTGTGAACGGATCTTTCAGAGTTTGCGAAGTATCTCAAGGAATTATTGTGTCGAACTTTTTAGGCATGAGTGCAGTCCGAGAAGTTCGTGAATGTAAGTTTTATTACAACTATATAGTTCATATTAGAGAAGTTCAATACTTGCTATATTGCCACTTCAAGCCGTTGCCTTGATGTGCCGGACTATACCAGTACACTTTTGGTAACTCAAATCCACTTTAGTGTGCCAAACTTTGTAATATGAAAATTTGTTTGCTTTTATAATGGTTATGTCCTACTAGGTGAATATATGTAGGTTACTAGTCCATGGTAGTAGTAAGATTGGCCCTAGGTAGTTGTGATGTAGCAAAGTTAGAAACTGAAATCGACCACCTGTGTACAGCCGATCTTTTAAAACGGATTACTCATGAAGATTGTGTGGTACTGAGCCCAGTGTCATTTAACTTCTTGTCGAAAGAAGGGCAGGTACTTCTAAGAGTTATGGACCTGACGTATGAATAAATTGGAAAGCTTCTAACAAAAATAAATAATAGTCGGTTTCAATTTGACTTGTTTTTTATTGTTCTGAATAATAAGATTCATGTTAAAGTGTTCTTCAGCTTTACCCACTCCACCTGACAAGTAAAAACTCTAAAAATTGCCATGAAAAGTTAAGAACAAATGCAGGTAACGAAAATCGAGTTTAGATAGTTAAAATATGCTTCAAAACGGATAATAAAGAACCCCAAAAAGACTCGTCAACACACTGCCCGCACAAAAATGGAAAATACTTCGTTTAACTGGAAGCTCAATAACTCATAGATAACGTTGATTTTGCCATAGTCAATTTACAGGTGAAGAATAGCAGTAACCATATCGAGGGATCATATTATGATAGATGTAGATGTCTGACGTTCGGCGTAGTACGAAACGACATCTAAATGTGGTTACTGGTGCGGTTTCGTAGTAAAATACTAGGTTCGGCGTACACCCATTATCAGGTACTGGACTACATGAAAGGCTGATATTCAGGTAAACACGTGGTTGTGCGTTATATTTTAAATGGAGAGAATGTCTGCGTATTATGTAAAAAAGAAAATAGTTTTCCCAAAAAAACTTGTGTACAAATAGTGAAAGGGACTAAAGTGCACCAGGTATAAAACCAAGTAACGCTAATCGTATAACCAGACCAACCTCTGATGATTAAACCCACACGTACGAATAAGAATAAATCAATAGGCAGTGAGGAATGTAAGAGAAATTATAATTGATCGTCAATGTGAGTAGAGCGTCGATGGGGTAGCAACCTTCAGGCTGGCTAACTTGAGAACGAGTTGCTTCCCCCATCGTGTCGTGATCTGGTGGTGATGCGTGAACAAATACATTCACCTAGTCGTGTACACCAAAACGAACATGGTCAGCATCAATATCGAGAGCCTATACAACTATTTATTTAGGAAATTATTTATCTCTACAGGTCCAAAGCATGATCTGATTGATGATATATCGTTTCGTTGATAGAAAGTAAAGTGTAGATTTAGGTACAATGGCCCATTGATATCATTTGCGTAGAAAAGTCATCGCTTAGTATGTCCAACCAGGTTCAAATATTACGAGAGCTTATTGTTTCCAGTGTGTATAAAGAAATAAATTCATCAGCCATACAGTTCATATTTTTCAGAACAATATTAAGCAGCTTGCAAAAATACTGGTAGACTGTCTACTATGTGTACTTCTGCCGGCAATTTGTTCCATATTTGACCATACCTAATCAAATAAAAGTTTGCACGAGCTCTTGTTTTGTATTTTTCAATCTCGACTCGACAATTTTATCCCTTAGGTAATAGTCCCGAGTGTGAGTACGGCACATAATATTAGTTGAAGTATGGATCAGATTGCGCAGTGGTTTATGGAAGGGGACTAAGTTTGTTTTTAGTCTTCTTCTCCATAGTGGTTCAAATTCGACCAAGTGACACCCAGTTTCGCAGTCAACCGTCGTATTAAGTAGTTTGTCGCACCCTCCACTCTCATTTTGACACTTGCTAAATAGGAGGGAACAGTACTCAATTATAGGTCTTCGTTGTCGTGAATCGCTCGGCTTGTGTCGTTTCCGTCGGTTGAGAAGAAGTATCTCAAGCTTTGGATTCCCTATGCTTATATATTCACATTTCTCAGCATTGAATCCTAGGCACCAATTTGGGCAGCATTTACCTCGGTTGTTTGGCTAGTCCTGTATATTTTTATGAGTTGTGCTACTTCCGGGTATTCAGTCTTGTTGCGGTAAATAATCCCCAAAATAAATAGTTGCATACGCTCTCGATATTGATACTGACCATGTTTGTTTTAGCAGACACGACTAGTTGAAGGCGTGCGGTCACGTATCACCACTAGATCACGACTCAAACCACCGTAGGTAGCATCTCTCTCTAGTTTGCCAGCCTATTTCATTGAAGCTCTGTTTGCGATCAAATATAATTGCTTGTCCATCCTTTAGTGCCTTCTGCTTTCTTATTCGTTAGAGTGGGTCCAATCGATAGAAGTTGCTTAGGTTGTACGACAAACGTAACTTGGTCATTTATCGGGGTACACATCAATCTCAAAGACAACTCTTAAGTCATCAGCCTACAGGTATGGTTATCGTTCAATTAAGTATATACATCTGATATACACCATTAACTTCTTCTGGTTATGGTTTCGAGTAATTTTGTCAAAGAAATCAATTGAGATATGAGGTGCATGACCTCCCTTTGAGAAAGCCATTCTGAAAAATATTAATTAAGCTATTCACTTATTAGGTGGTCAGCAGTTTGATCATTGATTATTTTCTTCACCACTCATGAGATAACTGGTGTGTTTTTAACTAGTCGATAGTTCTAGACCAGGTTTTGTGATTCTGTTTTATGCTTTGGAATTATGAGATGGTTTTCCATGTTGCAGGAAATGAGATTGCGAACATTTTAAGTAGAAGAATAGATACATTACGTCTACAAAGTATTGGTAGATAAATCACCGATTCCTAAGCTGTTATTTAGCTTAGGCGTTCTAATAGCTTCATTGGTATATTTTAGGCTAAGCTTTATAACACTTAACGCTGCATTGCATATACTGTTTACATTGGTGTCCAACGTTTTGATTGTGCTTTCGTTTTCCGCGAACCTTTCACTGAGTAATTCACATATAACTTGTGGGTCATCGTAAGTTACTTCATTTTGCATTATTGAGAGAATACTTTAATTTTCAAGCGGTTTTCTAACAAATAACATAGGTTTAGAGATTCAGATATGCCATTCAGTGTTATATATCCCTCGTTTATCGAGCTAGTTTTATGCTGAAATCTTACTTGCTGTAGTAAACGTGTATTTGATTCAGAGCAACGAAATCGTTTGAGACCAGATACCTTACTGTAGTCTATGTAGCTTGGCCTCATTCTTAGTGTTGACGTATAAGAATATTGTTTTGCAGCCCATCTTTGTTTAAACTATTGTGTCTAGTGCGAGCTCTATGTTGCGATGGAATATTTATAGTGCTTCGGCAGTGCTATCGTCAGTAAAGCAGTGGGCCTAGTCAAGGTGTCCAACTTAATTTGAATGATACCCCAATCAGCTTAGGCAAAGTTTTCATACTGGAGACTGTTGTTTTGTACTTGTTATTTTTCACAAGCAATGGTAGGGGGCATAATGCAGTGTTGAGGTCACTGTTTTAAAGATTTTTGCCACAATCAATGGTTATCAGCGTTATATTATGTCAGATTATCAAGTCAAGGGTGTAGTTGTTTGGTGTAGGTAGATATACATGTTGTTTTCAACAGGATACATTGATATAACTAATTATATTTTCATAAAACATCGGGTCAGATAGTGTGCACCAACCGAATCCGGGGAGATGGAAGTCTCAATAAACTGTTTTATGGTGGAGGATGAGGGTAGCAGCTTGTTCGAATGTTGCGATTATTGGAGTGTTTACTAATTTAGAAGCATTTGTAGCTTTTGCCTGAGATATCCGACAAGATTTTGTGAGGCAAGTTTGAGAAATACTGTGTATAGTGTGGTTAATAGTAGATATCCCATGTTAGAAGAGGATTGATGGTATAGGGATCTGCTCTCTCGGAAACCGTGCTGCTCTTTGTGGAACTCCTGATGCTACAATAGTGATAATAGCTTTTGTCTTCAAGTTTTACTTTGTACATGAGAGCATCCCCGTTTACAAGCATGATCAGAATGATATTGGTTTATCTAAGTACAAGGATTTCAATAGCGTAATTGTCAGGGAATCTACACTTTATTGGGATATGGAGATAAGGAAAAAACAACAGAAAAGTCAACATAGCTTGGGTATCATAGGTATGCGTTGCATCATGGAACTTCTGACAACCGACCGTGCGCTTTTCGTTCCTGGCGTTATGATGCAGAAAACGACTAAGAGTAAACAAAATGGAACATAGAGCATATCCAGATACGGGATATACGAAGAGTGTTTGGAAATTGAACCAGAGCACCAACTAAACATATATATGAGGATATTCTGCGGTGATGGTATAATCCATGTGCAATCATTTAAACGGTGAGTTATTGAAGCATTAATTATGCTGCTAACCAGCATTAGGATAAATCTGCTTATACGAGACCGATTCCCAATAAGGTAAACTAATTACATGTGAGTGCATAGTTGTATTTAGGGAAGTTACAATGATATACCATTGCGGGAGTTTTTGCATGCATTAGACGTAATTTGATTCTTCAAGGTGGTCAACGCTACATGATGCGTAGAAGACAAACAAGTAACACTGTACCACTAGGCTTCATTTTTTTCCTTGTTCATTATCATCTACAACTAGAGAAAAGACGAGGGCAGGGAGAAAAATACATCAACAATATCCTGGAGTTAATGAGACAAATGGGCAGATTTAGTGTTTATATGAGCATTCGACAACATGAATTACCACATAGACTTATAAATGCCATAAAAGGGAGAAACATGAGCATATAACCAAGTCCGGTAAGTGAATTAAGTAGTACTCTAACACACAGTGTCTCTGTTATCTTGTTAGTGGAGTAAGAAACAACAGTTGATGTGAACATTCTAAATGCGACATCAGAAGAGAAGAGACCGCCAATATGTCTTACAAATAAGAAAAGTGAATCTATTTCACGAATAGCTTGGGACAAATTGTTTTAGACTCTTGAAAATTTATTTGTATAAAAATTTATATAAGAAGATTTAGAATGTATTCTTTCCAATCTTGAAGTGGAATTGTGTAGGTTATAGCAAGAAGATTCTGCAAGCTGAATTGTAGTAGTCGATGGGTAAGCTAATTAATTCAATATCTTGTAAAATAAACTAGATTCAATTTGAGTTGACGTCTTCATAGTGAGTCTAGTTTTAACTTTGTGTATATAGTTTTATAGTCCAAGGTTCCAAGAATACGAAAAGTAAAGTGACGTTGGACGGAGTCAAGTCAGAGTTTATTCCCAATGCTAACGCTACTAAGAATAGAAGCGCAGTATTATAGCAGTGGTCGGACTTAGATGTCTACGTAGTAACTTGTTCTGTGAATGACAAATCATAAGAGTACCTTAGACCTAAGTCAACTATTTATTGAAGCCTTGATAACTTACTACCGTTTATGGAGAGATCGAAATTGGGGCACTTATCTCCAAAACACAACCAACCATACTTATAACTTCAATGGCTAAAAAGATAATGAAGTTTTCGTTCTGTATAGGTTTTTCAGTATAAGTCTTCTTGTTTACGTAGCAAGTAGGGTACAGGCTCTAGGTCTGGTAGGATACTGTGGATTCCGTCAATGGTAGATTTAACATCTAATTCATTCAGATAATTTATGTTGTTATTTAGCTCCACCATAATGGTTAGAGACTTTAGGTGATATGGCTCAAAGTCGATTGCAATGGCGCAGGTGCATCCACTCCTTGTCTTCCTCCAAATTCTAATTTCTGAGCTTATTATAATTTTCTCTTTACTGAATCACTTTTTATCTCAAATCTCATCTCTGATCTCTATGTCCTTTCCATTAGTACTTACTCTGTTACTACCCTCCCCTACTCTGGGATTTGGTCCGACAATTTAATCTTTATCAGCTGATTGAGGCATGGCAACTTGAACTGATGTACGCATGTACAAAGTTCTACGTTGTAACTGACTGACTGACTGACTAGATGGTAATGGTTGTTGTGTTGCTGTGGAACCAAAAAGTAAGAAGCTACCAGAGGATACATCACTTGGTTTTCGTTAGCTACTATTAGGTTTCGAGTACTTAGCACTATTACGCTCCAATATGTTATTAAAGGACATTGTACAGTTGTTTTCGGAAGCCACTAACAGCATTTCAAGTTAATAAACGCGTAGCATTTAACTAAAATTAATGATGGCAATCAATTAATGCCTGTTGTCCCACGTAGAACATATGCTACTGATCAGCATTCTCCAACTAACTCTGACCTGAACTTTCTAATTCTTCTCAAATGCTGTTCATTATTTCCACATCTACCCCTTATTCCCCACCCATTGTGTTCATTGGTCTTCCTCTTTTCCTTTGACCTTCAGAACTTCATGTTAGTGTAAGTCCTGTGATGCAGTTTGATGGTTTCCTCAATGTGTGTCCTATCCATCTCTAGCGATTTTCCTTAGTTGGATATTGGTTGGTTTGTTCTCTGCCATAGAAGGCTGCTGCTAATGGTATCTGGCCAACGAATCCGAAGTATCTTGCACAAACAGCTGTTTATAAATACTTTTACCTTCTGAACGATGCATTTTGTAGTTCTCCATGTTTCAGCTCTATACAACACAGCTGTCTTGGAAATTCTAACTCGAGTGTTGGCTGACACTTGGTTTAAGTTTCAGATGTTTTCGAATTGTAAAAATGCTGCCTTTACCTTTCTAATCCGTATCTTCGTATCTGTGCCACACCATCCTAGTTTATCGATGACGCTATCCAGCTATGTAAAAATTTCCACATCTTCCAGAGTTTCTTCGTCAAGTGCTATTGGGTTAGTGCTCGTTGTTTTGTATTTGTGGATCTTGCTTTTCCATTTATGTATTTTAAGACCTATTATTGTCTGGAGTGGCTGCTGCTACACGATCCATCTCCATCTGTATTTGTTGCTGTTTGTGGAATAGAGGAGCTAGGTCATCTGCGAAAACCAAGTCATCTAGTTGCATGCCTGCTGTCCACTCCATTCGTTTCTTGCCTTGGGATGTTGCAGTTTTCATAATCCACTGAACTACTCGAAGAAAGAGCGAGAAGCTCGAGAGTAAACAGCCCTATCTAGCGCCGGTCTTTGCTTTGAGTGAATCTGCGAGCTACCCTGAATACGTGACAAACCACGTGAAGTCACAACTTCCAAAGTTTGCAGCGGAGCTGCATTAAGATTCCAAGCCAACCGATAAAAGCATCTACGTATGGATCATCAGCTTGCATTTCGTTATTTCATATCTAACTAGTTATAATAGGATTGTTAATAGCCGTTTTCTTTTAAAAACGACCTATTTATTTATTTTTAAACTGTTTGTTATAATATGAGTTTACTGACTTAGGTTAAAGTTAGTAATGATTAATACATAATTTAAAGACATTTCCTTGGAAATATCTATGAAAAGCGGACGTTGTAGGGAAAGAATAGTTTTAGGAAGGAGTTCATTAAAAATTAAACAAGCTCTACGAAATAATTAATAAGTTTGACAAAAATATCACTGTTTAGGATAAACCGAAGAGCGTAGTTGGACTGATGTTTTCAGAAACACCGTATTTACATTATGTAATATTACGAGTTGAAAGTTCACGTATGCAAACGGAACAAAAATTGTCCAGACGCAACATCGTAGCCAAGTTTATGTAAAAGACTTACTAGCTAGATAATCAGAGAAAACTGAGGAAATAGCAGCACCTGAGAATCTGATGCCACAATTAAGGAGATTAACGAACCATGTATCTGCTTTCGTTCTTTAGACAAAAACATTCGAAACGAGTTCTTTTTATTGCTTACAATCAACAACGAGCGGCTGTAATATAGGGTGATTGGTGCACCTATAAAATGTTTGAAAGACATCAGTAACCATTCCGGCACATTCTATATGTACATACATGTCTTACAGAGCTCACAGGCATCCTTGTCACACTCATGTTGTATTGATTATACTTCACAGAAATTCAAGCAGTGGAAGTTCCATCGACTTGAAAACTACAAGATTGCGTTAAATGCATAAGATAGTGTTATTGGATAAATTATGACTGCAATGATTTTTGTTAAGCCTATTAAGTACTTCGTGCTACTTATTAAGTCGAAAGTCTACATAACGTCTCCCGCATTGACCAGCCAATAAAATCTCCTAGTTGAAACGGGCCACGATATGGCCGCTCCAGGAAAAAAGAAGTGCCTGGCACAAATGAGGTGTTTTTATCAGGGAATCAAAACAAACCACTTACTTAGCCTCGCGTGAAAAGTATAATATCAGGGTTAGGGGCGATGATGAGACTTAACAAACCGAACCCGTCTTAAAAATGTGGGAAAACCCGGTATATTTGTATCGGCTTACGGCACAACGCAAACAAACGGATAAAGGAGATTCGCCTTCAAGGGACTCAGGAGAAAATCTTACTGACTAAGAGGTGGTGGTGATTTTTACGACATAATTCGCAAGGCCGTTGAGCCGTGGTCACCGTAACTTAATTCACGGCACCTCCAACGCATAGGCGCAACCCTAAGCCATATCCACCTGACACTAAGATTAATCCTGAAAAAACTGAAGGCGTTCTGCCCAGCCAAATCCCCTAGGTAAGGTAATATCCGCTTTACTGTACTGAAACAATGTGTAGAGGCAGTATGTAAACCTGACTGCAACAGATTCCAGCTTTCCTTAGAAAGCAGGCAAATTCCAAGTTGGCGTGGAAAGCCAACTTTCCGATATTCAAGTGAGGGGACAGATGGGAGCCAACCTATTATAGACAAGTCACCTAGCTTTTAATATTGTCAAATATATTAGAAAACTTGATAGACGATCAAATTCGAAGGTCTATCTACAAACAAAGCGTTGCGCCGTGCGTTCATCTTTCGTGGTAACTTGTTACATACGTAACATCCTACACCTTTTGCACATAGTAAACGGGTTGCCATATCGTCTAAACTGAGTTACTCTAAACGTCCTGACATCTCTGACTACTATAATAATTTTTTTGAATTCGTCAGTCAATATTTCCTTTCGCGACACAGCTTGCCCAGACATTAGCTCAAAAAGTCACACTGCCTTTTCAAACCAATACCTATATGCTTCAAACACGCACGACATAGATAAGGATCTTGTCCTCTTCCTGTTGGGTAAAACCAGAAAAACCCCTTGAAACAAGTCCAGAAAGTCGCAGAAATCAATAGAAAAAACATTGTGTTCGCTGTAATATTAGTCTTTTCACACATTTCTGCTGAATTTTATAGTTCTCATTGACTACATACACTTTGTTTTACTTTACGTCAATGAGTATATCTTTCGTTCATACATCATGGCGCACAACCATCCCTGCACGAAATCTTTTATGAGGTGCGATCCTTGGTTTAGACGCTTTACAGAAGAGGAAAAGGAAAATATAAATCCAGTTTTCCAACAGTCATCTTCATGCGATGCAGTTATGGAACATGTGAGACATACATATCAGAAAGAGCTTATCTCTGATGACATACGAAATATGAAGTCAAAAGTTGCCGTAGGTGGGTGTGTAGTAATATAATTGTAGCCTTCGGTTCACGTGATCAAGTGTTTGATTATATCCGTGAACGTGGACAGTTACGTGAGTTTCATTATGTTGAAGGAAATGTAAGGAGATTGAGTCGAGTATGCTTTTCAACAAAAGACCAAATTCGTTTGAATCGCATGTTCCCAGAAGTGGTAGGCATTGACTCCACATATAACATAAATAGGGCGAGGTAAGAAAGCTCCCTTATTCATCAATAGTTGTAGATTTTCTACGTTTCAGAGAGTAATAACTGATAACATGGGACGTGAACGTCCGGTAATGTTTGCCTGGACGGCAATTGTTGCTAGCACATTTAAGAGACAGTGATTTTACCGGGAAGTTTAATCTTTGTTATGACTTCTTAAGTCGACAGTTGAAATTACGCCAAGACACTAAACGTTGGATGCACAGTTCCAACGTAAGTGTTCCAATAAACAGTGCGACTCCATGTTTTAAACCATCGAAGCAGCTACTGCAGAAAATGATGAATACACGCAGAAATGGACGATTAATTTTCCAAAAGTTTGGCGAAAGCTTTGCTATGCGAGTGTTTACCAAGATTGAAAATTATACGAAGAGGATTCTTAGAAGATAAGTAAGAAATAAGTTTTCTCATCTCTAACATTTTTTTGTGTTCTACAGATTTCCTAATCACCTCATTTACCAGAGAATCTGTTTGTATTATGCAATATTGACAATTTGTCTATAATAAATGGTTAATACTTAATGAATGCCTTTTGTATTTCCATATTTGCAGTAGTACAGTGGTGTATATTTGGGTTCATAGTGTACGCGGTAATGTATGCGTTATGTCTCAGGAGTTTCAGTGCGACTTTTTGATAGGATGCTACGAAATGTAATTGTTAGTTAACAATCATCCGCAGTTTAGTTTCTAATTAAATGGTGAGCACCAATGTAACAATGCGCGTAGAAACGTGTTTCTGTGCGGTGAACAGTACTAAGAACCATAAGGTACTCGCCTACTGTAGTTTGCGCATATTAGTGTATTTCTAGTAATAGGTTTAATGGCCTACGCCGACAGCTTACTTGCTTTGATCCTCGAGCCTGATTTTTATTGAACTGATAGGTGATTGGTGTCATCTTAGGTACAAGTTACACAAATTGTCTATAATCGGCGTTGTTATTATTCACCGTTACAATGTTAATACTGCGAAGTGTGTCAACACTTATTTAACAAGTCACTTGAGTTGTCTAACTAGTTAGTCCAGCGCATAATAAAAATCGTTCATTACATGGATGCATAGATTATTACGTGTAAGGAGAGCTGATAATAAGTAATCTATTATAACGGCGAAAAGTGTAATTCTTCCTAGTTAATAGCCTAATAAATAACAAACTTGGATGAGATCCCAGAACGCAATCTTTCTCATATGGTATGCTATTATAAACGGTTACCAAAAAGAAAGGCTGCAACGTAATGTAGCTAACGTAAACATTAGCATGGGTTCATTGTACGATTAGAATTAACTTCCCCACTTTGTATTCGCTGTAACAAGCTAAAATGAAAAAGCCTTATTAAAATATGTGCAAATAAATATTCATCAGTATGTAGAATGATTCATACAATTTTCATAAGCTTTAAGTGATACAAAGTAACAAGACTGCTTTCACTGCTAATCAGTAAAGTTATCATTCTCTAACTTCTGGAACTTTATATAACTACACACACTGATTGATAAGGATATGCCACCAAAGTTTAGTTCCAACTGAACTCCGATAAACTTTCAATATGTTGCCCGATTGTCGATTTACATAAGTGAAATGTCTCTGTATTCCAGTTGTTAATACAGCGTAGCTTATGCAAAACTTTAGTTTTGCATTGTAGAACTTCCTTTGCATATTTTCATTACTCTTTGGTAACTCGTCAGGCACCAGGTAAACCGTTCAAAGAATGTCCGGTATTTTCAGTGATAAATTGACCATCCATCAGCAATCCTAGTGCAGTTGCAGTCACTCTATCCTTGTAAGTTCTGTGCTTAGCATAAACTTCGTAAGTTTCAACAAGTCTTTTAAATAAAATCAGACCAACACAGCACCATCTGCGAATGTAATTGAAAAACGTAAATTGGAGTTTGTTAGGGATTCATAATCCCTAAAAATACAATAGTTGACTATTTAGATGAAAGAAGTTGTATTAATTAAATGTTATTGATTTCACTTAATGAATAATCATTGTAAATTGATTGATATAAAAATCGATGTATTTTGAAAATACAAATTCACTGGTTTGCTGGTTCACTATTCTCTCGTCTCACTTTTGCTCCACAATACAATCTTCCTACAAGCTTAGTCTTTTGTAATAGCTGCTGGCTGGGAAGGGAACAAGTCGCGGTATACGTCTGAGGTACAAGTATCGGTAATAGTGTTCGCTCACCAAACCCTCAAAATATCTAGCGACATAACAGTTGGCGACGGGGTGAAAACCAACTGCGAATTTCGCGCATCGCAACAGAGTTATACAACTATTGCACGCAAAATATGAACATACTACAACAGTGGTTTATAGTTTAATCACTACAAAATAAAAACAATATAAATCATCCAGGAAAATTACTAATAATGTAAACCTAACTTAGATTACCTAAATGGTCTTAGACGATGTAAATACACTGCAGTTCGTTCCTAGGGAGAGTAAAATGTCATAATTATTTCTTTTAAAGCTTAAAGTGACATATTTCACAACAAGAAAACCATATACAAATCGTAGTTCCAAAAAATACGCCGTATGATTCTGTGGTAGCTATGCAATTTAGTGCAAACTACATTCATGTAGAATAGTTTAATATGCATGTACAGTTACGTTTTTCTATGACAGATAGTGTGATTTTCAAAAATAACTGATTACAGACGATTTTTATATAGACACGATAACTAGTTACGATGTCACGTAAACACCTAAGCTAACTGTGGATTTATGCTATTTCGTTTCACAAACCCCAAACAAATAGTACTTTATTCTTTGTACGATATTTTTTACTTATCAACAATGTCATCTATTTAAAGAATAAAAATATCCTGTTTGTTCTTGAATTGAATTGACTATTCCGATTTGTAGAATAAATTTTGGTTGAATAGTTAGTGGTGATATCTATCGTGCATACATTAAAAGCTGATTGCATCAATATGAATCCAGAAGTTGTAAAACTTGTAATTTTAAATTAGTTAGCGTTCACGCCAAATATATCTGTTGTATACATGTTTTGATTGATACAAATAAATATCCTATTATATAACCTGCATAGATTAATATTCCTAGATGACGTCTCGTTCGTAGAGTAAAATACTTGACTTATCATCTAGTTGCTTATTAAAGATCAGTTAAAATAGTTGGAACCACCTGTATTATGGTTACTATGATAACGTCGATTGTTGAGCAGTTTCGGCAGCCTTAGGAAATACACATTTATCATAAAAGTAAAACAATGAAAAAGACAACGTCATTACATTACCTATTGAATACTTATTGATCGAAATATCTGCTACTCAATCATGCTGTCACAGATAAAGAATTCTAGCAATAGCTAATTAATGAATATTCAAGGGCTTCTGTAAACCACATAGTGCAAAAAAATTCTCATTCCACTACTTTTTCAAACTATCAAATGTCTTTTCATATAAAAAAATTATTATCAAAGATGTTGATCATTGATATCATTGGAAGCTGTTTTGTTTGTTCGAGTTCCATTGTTAGCAGCCAATGATTCCTAGAACGACATAGTGAACGTTGGCGTTAGTGCGGTAATCAATATTATTCGAAGTATATTCCTGAAGCTGCTAATCAGTTAGCTTAGGTGTTTACGTGACATCGTAACTAGTTATCGTGTCTATATAAAAATCGTCTGTAATCAGTTATTTTTGAAAATCACACTATCTGTCATAGAAAAACGTAACTGTACATGCATATTAAACTATTCTACATGAACATACTACATCAGTGGTTTATAGTTTAATCACTACAAAATAAAAACAATATAAATCATCCAGGAAAATTACTAATAATGTAAACCTAACTTAGATTACCTAAATGGTCTTAGACGATGTAAATACACTGCAGTTCGTTCCTAGGGAGAGTAAAATGTCATAATTATTTCTTTTAAAGCTTAAAGTGACATATTTCACAACAAGAAAACCATATACAAATCGTAGTTCCAAAAAATACACCGTATGATTCTGTGGTAGCTATGCAATTTAGTGCAAACTACATTCATGTAGAATAGTTTAATATGCATGTACAGTTACGTTTTTCTATGACAGATAGTGTGATTTTCAAAAATAACTGATTACAGACGATTTTTATATAGACACGATAACTAGTTACGATGTCACGTAAACACCTAAGCTAACTGATTAGCAGCTTCAGGAATATACTTCGAATAATATTGATTACCGCACTAACGCCAACGTTCACTATGTCGTTCTAGGAATCATTGGCTGCTAACAATGGAACTCGAACAAACAAAACAGCTTCCAATGATATCAATGATCAACATCTTTGATAATAATTTTTTTATATGAAAAGACATTTGATAGTTTGAAAAAGTAGTGGAATGAGAATTTTTTGCACTATGTGGTTTACAGAAGCCCTTGAATATTCATTAATTAGCTATTGCTAGAATTCTTTATCTGTGACAGCATGATTGAGTAGCAGATATTTCGATCAATAAGTATTCAATAGGTAATGTAATGACGTTGTCTTTTTCATTGTTTTACTTTTATGATAAATGTGTATTTCCTAAGGCTGCCGAAACTGCTCAACAATCGACGTTATCATAGTAACCATAATACAGGTGGTTCCAACTATTTTAACTGATCTTTAATAAGCAACTAGATGATAAGTCAAGTATTTTACTCTACGAACGAGACGTCATCTAGGAATATTAATCTATGCAGGTTATATAATAGGATATTTATTTGTATCAATCAAAACATGTATACAACAGATATATTTGGCGTGAACGCTAACTAATTTAAAATTACAAGTTTTACAACTTCTGGATTCATATTGATGCAATCAGCTTTTAATGTATGCACGATAGATATCACCACTAACTATTCAACCAAAATTTATTCTACAAATCGGAATAGTCAATTCAATTTCAAGAAACAAACAGGAATATTATTTTATTCTTTTTAAATAGATGACATATTGTCTGTCCAGAAGGTAATGCCTAAATCTACAAAAATATCAGTAACAAAGTACATAAAGCTACTCGTTAAAACACAGCATTTCTAGTTCTGGAGGTGTGGATGAAACGAAAATCAGAAAACGCATAAATCCAGTCGGGGCTAATAAACAGTTAGCTTAGGTGTTTACGTGACATCGTAACTAGTTATCGTGTCTATATAAAAATCGTCTGTAATCAGTTATTTTTGAAAATCACACTATCTGTCATAGAAAAACGTAACTGTACATGCATATTAAACTATTCTACATGAATGTAGTTTGCACTAAATTGCATAGCTACCACAGAATCATACGGTGTATTTTTTGGAACTACGATTTGTATATGGTTTTCTCGTTGTGAAATATGTCACTTTAAGCTTTAAAAGAAATAATTATGACATTTTACTCTCCCTAGGAACGAACTGCAGTGTATTTACATCGTCTAAGACCATTTAGGTAATCTAAGTTAGGTTTACATTATTAGTAATTTTCCTGGATGATTTATATTGTTTTTATTTTGTAGTGATTAAACTATAAACCACTGATGTAGTATGTTCATATTTTGCGTGCAATAGTTGTATAACTCTGTTGCGATGCGCGAAATTCGCAGTTGGTTTTCACCCCGTCGCCAACTGTTATGTCGCTAGATATTTTGAGGGTCTGGTGAGCGAACACTATTACCGATACTTGTACTTCAGACGTATACCGCGACTTGTTCCCTTCCCAGCCAGCAGCTATTACAAAAGACTAAGCTTGTAGGAAGATTGTATTGTGGAGCAAAAGTGAGACGAGAGAATAGTGAAACAGCAAACCAGTGAATTTGTATTTTCAAAATACATCGATTTTTATATCAATCAATTTACAATGATTATTCATTAAGTGAAATCAATAACATTTAATTAATACAACTTCTTTCATCTAAATAGTCAACTATTGTATTTTTAGGGATTATGAATCCCTAACAAACTCCAATTTACGTTTTTCAATTACATTCGCAGATGGTGCTGTGTTGGTCTGATTTTATTTAAAAGACTTGTTGAAACTTACGAAGTTTATGCTAAGCACAGAACTTACAAGGATAGAGTGACTGCAACTGCACTAGGATTGCTGATGGATGGTCAATTTATCACTGAAAATACC
This sequence comes from Schistosoma japonicum, assembly GCA_025215515.1. NCBI lineage: Eukaryota > Metazoa > Platyhelminthes > Trematoda > Strigeidida > Schistosomatidae > Schistosoma > Schistosoma japonicum. The sequence continues at coordinate 44,843,584 of CM046063.1, read as the reverse complement.
GGACATTCTTTGAACGGTTTACCTGGTGCCTGACGAGTTACCAAAGAGTAATGAAAATATGCAAAGGAAGTTCTACAATGCAAAACTAAAGTTTTGCATAAGCTACGCTGTATTAACAACTGGAATACAGAGACATTTCACTTATGTAAATCGACAATCGGGCAACATATTGAAAGTTTATCGGAGTTCAGTTGGAACTAAACTTTGGTGGCATATCCTTATCAATCAGTGTGTGTAGTTATATAAAGTTCCAGAAGTTAGAGAATGATAACTTTACTGATTAGCAGTGAAAGCAGTCTTGTTACTTTGTATCACTTAAAATTGTATGAATCATTCTACATACTGATGAATATTTATTTGCACATATTTTAATAAGGCTTTTTCATTTTAGCTTGTTACAGCGAATACAAAGTGGGGAAGTTAATTCTAATCGTACAATGAACCCATGCTAATGTTTACGTTAGCTACATTACGTTGCTAGCCTTTCTTTTTGGTAACCGTTTATAATAGCATACCATATGAGAAAGATTGCGTTCTGGGATCTCATCCAAGTTTGTTATTTATTAGGCTATTAACTAGGAAGAATTACACTTTTCGCCGTTATAATAGATTACTTATTATCAGCTCTCCTTACACGTAATAATCTATGCATCCATGTAATGAACGATTTTTATTATGCGCTGGACTAACTAGTTAGACAACTCAAGTGACTTGTTAAATAAGTGTTGACACACTTCGCAGTATTAACATTGTAACGGTGAATAATAACAACGCCGATTATAGACAATTTGTGTAACTTGTACCTAAGATGACACCAATCACCTATCAGTTCAATAAAAATCAGGCTCGAGGATCAAAGCAAGTAAGCTGTCGGCGTAGGCCATTAAACCTATTACTAGAAATACACTAATATGCGCAAACTACAGTAGGCGAGTACCTTATGGTTCTTAGTACTGTTCACCGCACAGAAACACGTTTCTACGCGCATTGTTACATTGGTGCTCACCATTTAATTAGAAACTAAACTGCGGATGATTGTTAACTAACAATTACATTTCGTAGCATCCTATCAAAAAGTCGCACTGAAACTCCTGAGACATAACGCATACATTACCGCGTACACTATGAACCCAAATATACACCACTGTACTACTGCAAATATGGAAATACAAAAGGCATTCATTAAGTATTAACCATTTATTATAGACAAATTGTCAATATTGCATAATACAAACAGATTCTCTGGTAAATGAGGTGATTAGGAAATCTGTAGAACACAAAAAAATGTTAGAGATGAGAAAACTTATTTCTTACTTATCTTCTAAGAATCCTCTTCGTATAATTTTCAATCTTGGTAAACACTCGCATAGCAAAGCTTTCGCCAAACTTTTGGAAAATTAATCGTCCATTTCTGCGTGTATTCATCATTTTCTGCAGTAGCTGCTTCGATGGTTTAAAACATGGAGTCGCACTGTTTATTGGAACACTTACGTTGGAACTGTGCATCCAACGTTTAGTGTCTTGGCGTAATTTCAACTGTCGACTTAAGAAGTCATAACAAAGATTAAACTTCCCGGTAAAATCACTGTCTCTTAAATGTGCTAGCAACAATTGCCGTCCAGGCAAACATTACCGGACGTTCACGTCCCATGTTATCAGTTATTACTCTCTGGAACGTAGAAAATCTACAACTATTGATGAATAAGGGAGCTTTCTTACCTCGCCCTATTTATGTTATATGTGGAGTCAATGCCTACCACTTCTGGGAACATGCGATTCAAACGAATTTGGTCTTTTGTTGAAAAGCATACTCGACTCAATCTCCTTACATTTCCTTCAACATAATGAAACTCACGTAACTGTCCACGTTCACGGATATAATCAAACACTTGATCACGTGAACCGAAGGCTACAATTATATTACTACACACCCACCTACGGCAACTTTTGACTTCATATTTCGTATGTCATCAGAGATAAGCTCTTTCTGATATGTATGTCTCACATGTTCCATAACTGCATCGCATGAAGATGACTGTTGGAAAACTGGATTTATATTTTCCTTTTCCTCTTCTGTAAAGCGTCTAAACCAAGGATCGCACCTCATAAAAGATTTCGTGCAGGGATGGTTGTGCGCCATGATGTATGAACGAAAGATATACTCATTGACGTAAAGTAAAACAAAGTGTATGTAGTCAATGAGAACTATAAAATTCAGCAGAAATGTGTGAAAAGACTAATGTTACAGCGAAATTGAATACCAGTTATAGCATTTATAGTTAAAAAAATCATCAAAATGTCCGGCTCAAAGGTTTGAGGAAAATAAATGTACCTCTATCTGTAAGACAACAAATCACAATAGAAAAATATTGTTTGGAGGGATCTTTATACACACATGTATATATATATATGTGATAAATAAATATATATATACATCAATTTCTTTGCATTCGCAAAGATACATTTCTATGCAGACATCCTATTCTTAATTAGGAGTGGGGTAGGTTCTGTGGTATGAACGCAATGCGCATCTTGTTGTAAGTGACTTTTAGTGTGATAAAACTTTCATCTGAGAAATGCTAGGAAGTTCAGCTGTACCGAAATTCACATTTAAGTTAGTCGGAAGTTGGGAAAATAGGTATGATAATTGACAAGATGCTATAATAAAGAGACACTCGGCCAACCACTAATCACTTAGACCCCAATTAGCTCTCCTACGTATAACAGCAGTGAGGTGACAGTAGTCTAAGTTTATAGATTTCTATTCTGTACATAGGGGGGATGGCTGTAAAAAACATAATTTTAAAACAAGGTGCTTGTAAAGTTATGGTCAGTTTATCCAGTAGAGTATGATTGTACGTCATTTGTTAAGTCAAATAATCCATCATGAGTTAAGATGCATCATCTGAGACCTTTCGACAAAATAAAATAAGAATTTCATGCAATGGTATATGTCGATCTATTTGACAGAAGAAAACAGATTATTAGAGAATAGGTTTTTATTTTCTTATCGTGAGCAGATGACAGTGGAGCGCAATCCTAGTCATTTAGAAACACAGTGTTTCTTAACGTTCAACATAGGTTTATAGGAAATATGATCCCTATGAAGAATAAGGAAGTAAATGAATACTTGAAGTTTATTGTTTTAGCGTATGCTTAAGGTTTGAAGTTAGTTGTTAACTAGTCAACCTAAGTTGCTACATTAGCTTCCTCCTAGAATCGACTTCCGTAGGAACGTCAGCTTGATCAACGTATCAAACAAAATCATCTTAGTTCTGCCCCTGTAGCTCAGTCGAGAATTACTAGTTCTTCCAGCGCCTGACATTCTATTAATGACAAACAGTCTGTGAGTATTCGACGATACTACGCGGATGACATTCACTTTTAGAACTTGTTATTTAATCTTGCAGCGTTTACATTCTTCCACAAATGATGGTTAGATACTTGATGAACTTGACCTCCTAACGGTAACTAGGGCTTGAAAAATAACAGAGATTAAGAAAATGAAGCAAGAATATCTGAAGAAGTATTGTGAACGGGCTACCCAACATCATGTTGGTGAGGTGCGATTTCCTCGTGCTCTGTGTTTACTCATCTGCCTCATGAGTCGCCCTCAAGTCAAAATGAGAGAAGAATCTACTTCAAAAAAATTGATGAAACTCCATCACACCTAAATAATTGCTCCACTGTTTGTATAAAAGGTTAAAGTACAAAAAAATGTACAGTTATAATTGGTAAGTGTTCGTCTGTACGTAGGTGTCCGGTTCCCAGAATTGTTTGGTTGCCTGGAAGAAAATAGACATGGTGTAGATATCTTGTGCACATAAATGCATTAAAAACAAATATCTATTTTATTTTACCTTTTTTTATATTTAATATTTGCAAACCTAAGATTTCAGAAGTTACGTGATTACATTTTAGGCTGAAACTTCATCAGTGGACATCCCTGCCTGAATAATCGGTTGTGCCCATTTAACGCTTTTAACCACTTTTGCAGCCTTCACGTTTCACCTCTTGGTTTCGTCTTTGTTTGGTCGGGCAAGTGATCTAACAACAAGTATGGTGGTTCATTATCTAGATAAGCCAGTTTTAGCCTATCAATACATACTGAGTTGATGTTTCCCTGTTTCTGTATCACAAAATATTTAAGTTTTCTTGAAATAACTATAAATAAACCTTTGAAAGGAGGGCTAATTGGTGCCTTAATTTTGTCATATCTTGTCCAGATGTGCGAACAATCGCTTAGATCCTTAGGTGAAAACGTCGCTCATGATTGTTCATGAGTGTTAATTGGCTCAAGTTTAGACATTCGATCTCGTAGTTGGTCTACGTAAGTTCCTAAATGGAGCTTTCGACTGTCAGTGTGAGTTTTAATAAGCTCACCTGATTGTCTCAGAGTTGTCCCAAAGACAAATTCTGATGCTGAACGTTGTGAGTCGTTTTTGACAAGCTGTTCGTATTCCCAACGTAACTAATGGCAGTAATTCTGTCCACTGACTGTGGTTTAAATGAAATTTAAGAGTTGCCTTTAGTTGACGACAGAATCGTTTTAACATCCCATTCGCTTGAGGATGAAATGAAGTGCAGTTTCGCATATTTTCAGTATCGAAAGTTCAAGAGCCGCCCTCGTTGTATTACAGTAAATCAGAACACCTTTCACAGGTGATAGAGCTGTTTTAGTTTGAGACTAGAGCTTTAGCTGACAGCAGGTTTGAAAATTCTTAATCATTTTCCTGGCTTTCTCATAAAGTTTCGAAATTTACTGTAGATTGTTGCATTATATTCATTTCTAGTCGAGATAATGCGTCTGCCACCTGATTATCTTGACCTTTTACGTGTCGTTTATCTCTGGTGAGTTGTGGTATGTAGTCGAGGTGTCGGACTTCTCAGGGTGAGTATTTATCTGCCTTCTCTTTCAATGCATTGCTTAACGGTTTATGATCCGTATAAACTGTGGATTCCCTGCCTTCGAGCATGTGTCAGAAATGCTTGATGGTAAGGAAAATTGTGGGGAGTTCTCGACCGAAGGTAGAATATTTCGTCTCTGCTGGAACAAGTTTCTTTGAGAAGTATGTTATCGGTTTCCAGGTGTATTTAACTAATTGGTTAAGCGTGCCGCCTACTGCTTTGTCCGAAGCATCTACAATCAAAGCAGATGGGTAATGAGAATTTGGATAAGTTAATGTAGATGCTTGGGCAATTTTATCCTTTAATTGGTTAACAGCCTTAAAGCTCTCAGAGGTCAGCTTGAGTTCTCTCGGTTTTCCTATAAGTGAGTCTGTCAATGGTTGTGTAGGCGGTAAATAATCCCCAAAATAAATAGTGGCATAAGCTCTCGACATTGATGCTGACCAAGTTTGTTTTAGCGGACACTACTAGTTGAAGGCGCGCGGTCACGCATCTTCACCAGATCACGACTCGAACCACCGTGGGTAGCATCTCTCTCTGGTTCGCCAGCCTAGACGTTGCTATCCCATTAAAGTTCTGTTACGCTCAAATATAATTTCACTTCTATCCTTTATTGCCTTCTGATTTCTCATTCGTAAGAGTGGGGTCAATTCGATAGAAGTGTCTTTGGTTATACGACAAGCGCAACTTGGTCCTATATCCGGGTAACTCTACATTGGTGAGCTCAACGTGATCTGGACACGATAATTTACTGTGAGTCCGTTCCTTTTTATAGTTTCAAACAGAGTATTTTTGGTGGTTTAATTTTTTTTACCGCATATTTTTCACAGTAATTCTGTATTTGCATTCATTACTATTTTTATGATGTCAGACCAGACTCCTAAGCTAATTAGGATTAAGACCCCTACGCCTCCAAACTTTCAGCTCATTCCTTTCTGGGCAAATAATGTCGAAGCCTGGTTCTGCTACGCAGAAGCAGAATTCCAAAACCAATGTGTGACTGATCCACGCGTTCAATTTCTGGCGGTTGTAAGGTCACTTCCGCGTGAATTGAACAGGTACGTCACCCCCTTCTTTTTTATTCCTGACTGCCTAGAACCGTACGAACAACTCAAAAGATCGATTCTTAAACGAGAAGATTTGTCCGACCGACAACGTCTTGATGAGTTGCTTCACCATTGATCTTGGTAACGGTTCTGCGACCGAAATGTTATTGCGCATGAAAGATGTAATCGGTCAACGTACTTTTGACGAAGGACTCTTCCGTCAACTATTCTTATCAAAACTGCCACAACAAGTCCAAGCAGTGTTAGTAACTTTTAACAACAACCCAGTAGATGAACTAGCTTCATCTGCCGATCGAATTCTGGAGATCACCAGAACTCGCCACAATGAGGTTTATTATGTTACAGAAAAACCTCTAAAAACCGAAAACGAAATTACTAAATTGTGCCATACTCTTTCCCGTTTTCTTGATCTACACGAGCAACGCCGACCAAACAATCCTTGACGACAAAGTTCGTCGCGTAAAAGATCCTCATCTCGACGTCGACGAACGGATAATCCACATTGGTGTTGGTACCACAACACCTATGGCAAGGAATCAAAGAAATGTAGAAACCCCTGTTGTTTCCCTAGCCTCAAACGCACTGCGTTGGGAAACTATCCCGCCGGCACGCGTTAGCGGCAACCGTAGCCGGTGGAAACAGCCGCCTGTTATTCATCTCTGATGTGATAACGAAGGTTCGCTACCTCGTCCATACTGGCGCAGAAGTCAGCGTCCTTCCTGCAACTTCATCTGATCGCCAACATGAAGCTGCATTCGATCTACAGGCAGCTGACGGAAAACAAATAGCTACGTATGGTAAAAAATATGTCTACTTAAACGTGGAGTTGCGCAAACCCATACACTGGATTTTCACTATCGCCGATGTGAAAATACCTATCATAGGCATAGACTTACTAAGCCACCACAACTTGCTTGTGGATGCTAGCAACAAGAGGCTAGTCGACAGCAACACAAAGCTGTACGTACGTGGAACCACTGCTTCAGGTTGTAGCCTATGTCCTCTTCGCTTTAAACATTTAATTAACCCTTATTTTCAGCCAATACTTGACAAGTATCCGGACCTGAATAAGGCGACATCGAAGTTATCATGTGTAACTAGCAATGTTACACATCACATCACGACTACAGGTCAACCTGCGATCTCCGAAGCATGCCGACTAGCACCCGAAAAATTAAGGATCGCGAAGAACGAATTCGATCATATGATTGACCTGGGAATAATCCGCCCATCCAGTAACCCATGGTCTTCTGCATTACATATGGTCTCGAAGAAAGATAGCAATGATTGACGTCCTACTGGTGATTACCAACGTCTTAACGCGCGAACTACGCCTGATCGTTACCCTTTACCACACATCCACGACCTAACGGCCACCTTGAAGGGAATGAAAGTATTCTCAAAAATTGATCTAGTAAAAGCCTACAATCAAATACCGATGGCTGAAAATGACATCCCAGAAACGGCTATTGTAACCCCGTTCGGTCTTTACGAATTCCTTCGAATACCCTTCGGCTTGAGGAATGCAGCACAAACGTTTCAACGTTTCATTGACGACGTGTTTCGCGGGCTCGACTATGTCCATGCATATGTCGACGACTGCTTGATAGCAAGCCCAGACGAGGAAACACACATGAAACATTTGGACACAGCTTTTAAAAGACTGCAGCAATACGGAATTACTATTAATATACAAAAATGTTAAATCGGAACAACTTCGTTGGACTTCCTGGGGCATACCATTGATGCTAATGGTATACAGCCTCAAAAACACAAGGTGGCGGCAATTCTGGAGTATCCGGAACCAACAAACATTAAACAGTTACTAGCTTTCAACGGCTTGGTTAGTTTTTACAGACGATTTATCCCCAACTGTGCATCTATAGTAAAACCACTAACGGATCAACTTCGTGGGAACAAAAAGGTAGTCACAATGGATTCAAAATCAAAGAAAGCCTTCGTTGCAATTAAAGAAGCAATGGCCAATGTGACTATGCCAGCACACTACAATACTGAAGCTCCCGTCAGCATTGCGGTCGACGCTTCTGACTTAGCGATTAGCGCAGTTCTGCAACAATGGACTGGCCAAGCTTGGCGGCCTTTAGCATTTTTCTCTAGACGATTAAACGACACCGAATCGAGATACAGCACTTTTGGACGTGAACTTCTAGCTATGTACTGTGCTGTACGTCATTTTCAACATTCCATCGAAGGCCGGGAATTTGCATATATACAGACTATAAACTACTGACGTTTTCAATCAAGTCATCTTCGGATAGGTACTCTCCACGAGAGTCGCGTCATCTTGACTATATCTCCCAATTCTGTACGGACATACGACATATATCGGGAGCTAACAATGTAGTTGCTGATGCCTTATCGAGAATACATTCCTTGAATCGTATCCAAGGAATCGACCTTGTTAAACTAGCTCAACTTCAAAGTGAAGATATCGACTTTCATCACGAGTTAGCTGCAACATCGCTCCAACTTCAAACCAAAACGATTGGAAAAGGTAAGAACACTTTAATTTGTGATTCTTCTACAGGTATAACCCGTCCAGTCGTCCCCGGGAGTTATCGACGAGTCATCTTCGACACATTGCACAACCTTTCTCATCCTGGAATTCGTGCTACACGTAAACTGATTACTGAGAGATTCTGCTGGCCAAAGATGAATAATGATATCAAAGAATGGGCACGCACTTGCATAGCCTGTCAGAAGAACAAAGTAATCCAACATAATAAATGCCCCCTAGGCACTTTCTTAACCCCTGACGCTCGATTCGATCACGTCCACCTTGATTTGGTAGGACCTCTACCAGAATCAAATGGATTTTCTTGTCTTCTGACATGCGTGGACCGATTTACACGCTGGCCAGAAGCGATTCCACTCAAAGACATCACTAGTGAAACGATTGCTCGCGCTTTCGTCGAACGATGGGTAGCCAACTTTGGTTGTCCATCTATAATAACGACAGACCGTGGACGTCAGTTTGAATCTGGATTGTTCCACGCTCTGACCAAATTTCTTGGAACAACGCGTTTCAGGACGACCACCTACCACCCACAATCTAATGGTTTGGTAGAAAGATTTCATCGACAACTGAAAGCATCACTTTCAGCAACAAACATCCCTCAGTGGACCGACGCCTTACCACTAGTTTTACTCGGGATTTGCAGCACAATAAAGGAAGATGTTGGATGTAGTGTCGCCGAATTAGTCTACGGAACGACTCTTCGACTACCAGGTGAGTTTGTGGAAACCGCTTCCACTTCGGCAAACCTGGATATGAATTCTTACGTGAACCGGCTTACAAATGCTATGCGTTCAGTTAAGCCAGTTCAAACTCGACAACAATCGACAGACATCTTTATCCAACCTGCCTTAAAATATAGTACACACGTTTTCGTACGTCGTGATGCCGTACGCCGACCTCTCGACGCAACCTACGAAGGGCAATACAAGGTCCTGAAACGTGAAACAAAGTACTATACGATTGACAAGAATGGCCACGAGGATAACGTCAGCATTGACCGCCTCAAAGCAGCCTACCTAGAAAATACACCTTTTAGTGTCGAATTCGCTGCAACACCTGCAAAACGTAGCACAAGCGAAGTCATTACGCCGCAAGCAATGACTAACACGCAAGTAGAAGCATCAAAGAGCCCTGTAACGCCGAATGCTACGCGTTCTGGTAGAAAAGTTCGATTTCCAGAACACCTAAACGAATACTATGTTTACTAATTTCCTCCCACTACCTACGTACGTATTACAATTTTCTTGTTGTCTTAAATAATAACAAAGAAAAAAATAAAAAACAATAAACCCATTATTATTATTTATGTATTTTTTTTTCTAAAAAAAGTAATAATAATAATTTTACTGTGTGCACTTTAAAAAATTTTGTGTCAAAAAAAACTTTTCATTATTTGTTGTCGGTATTCAACACGTTCTTTTTTATATAGACGCATCGAGTTAACAATTACTTTTTTTGTACACAAAACGGACAGATTTAAATTTTATTTTTTCTTTTCGACTTCCAGGCCGTCTGGAAACAAACAGAAGGACGTGGAAGAAACAAGAATTATATTTTATGTACAATCATTTTATGCAACGACACCTTAGTGTAGGTACAGACGTCCAGAAGCTGCACAACATCGCAAGCTATCGAAGGAACGTTTACCAATGTCTGACGCATTGGGTTTTATCCTTTGGCTGGCACGTCTTAGGGTCCTCACGAACCCATTAGGGGGGAGTGAGCTGTAGCGGTAAATAATCCCCAAAATAAATAGTTGCATAAGCTCTCGACATTGATGCTGACCAAGTTTGTTTTAGCGGACACTACTAGTTGAAGGCGCGCGGTCACGCATCTTCACCAGATCACGACTCGAACCACCGTGGGTAGCATCTCTCTCTGGTTCGCCAGCCTAGACGTTGCTATCCCATTAAAGTTCTGTTACGCTCAAATATAATTTCACTTCTATCCTTTATTGCCTTCTGATTTCTCATTCGTAAGAGTGGGGTCAATTCGATAGAAGTGTCTTTGGTTATACGACAAGCGCAACTTGGTCCTATATCCGGGGAACCCTTCAGTTGCATTAGTTGAGGAAAACCGAGTATGAATCTGCGATTAAAGTTTAATAAACCGAGAAAACTTCTAAGTTGTGTTGGTGAGCTTGATATGGGGTATTGTTTAATATTGTCCATCTCCTGTTTGATTGATGCAATTCCTTCATGGCTTATGGTCTGTCCAAGGAATTCAAATGCTTACACACCGAAAACACATTTACTTTGATGTATGTTCATTCCATTTTCGCTTAGTTGTTTCAACACTGCCCCTACATGGTGTTCATGTGATTTGAAGTCCGGGCTGGCGATTAATAAGTCATCTATTTAGCCTTGTAAAAATGGCATAACTCGAAGTAGATTATCCATAAACCTTTGAAATGTCTGTGCCGCGTTCTGTAGGTCGAATGGCATGCGTACAAACCCAAATAGTTCAAAAGGTGTTGTGACAGCTGTTCTCAGGATATCTTCCTCAGCTACTGGAACATAGTGATATGCTCTGACTAAGTTGATTTTAGTAAATACATTCATATTCTGTAAGCCATTTGTAAAGTCTTGTATATGTGGTATCGGGTACCTGTCTGGTACCGTTTGACGGTTAAGGGCTCTGTAATCCCCGCATGGTTTTCAAATGCCTTTGGAACCATATGCAAACGAGATGCTCACTGGCTATTAGGTGGACGTATTATGCTCAGCTGTAGCATGTAATCGAATTCGGCTCTAGCTATTTCAAGCTTATCAGGTGCTAGTCTCCTGGGTTTAGCAAAAGCAGGTGCGCTATCCGCTTTTATTATATGACATACTTCTAACTTACTTTTGGAAGGTTGAGGGTCCGGTTTTGTTAGGGCTAGAAATTCCGTGAGTATATCTTGGAACTTTGCCACTGTTACTGGCATAGTTGGTATTGAATTTAGAAATGTGATGATTTTCTGCGCCTTTTGTATATTTCGAAGTTTCTTTTAACGTTCAAATGTCTTTTTTTGTGTAAACTAGAAATTCATATCTCTCTAAGAAATCCATTCCTAATATTGCCAGATCCAGATCGGCTACAGTGAAAACCCAGGGAAATCGCATTCTAAACTCCAAATCTAGCGTCATACTTTCTCGCCCAAACGTCGCGACTTTAGTCTTATTGGCAGCTTGAAGTGTAACTGAGAAAGTTTCTGGACCCAGCTGGTTTTATTCTGAGGAGTGGCACTAAGTGCAGCACCAGTTTCCAACAAAACGTTCAAGCCTAAATTTCTGTCTCTGACGTAGAACAAGCGACTGTTTAGGTACCCCTTCTCAGTCGTCGCAACCTGGGGAAGGGTTATTCGTTTCCCATATTCCTTGGGGTTTGTTTGGGCTAGGTGCATGGCTGATCGTATTTGGTCGATTGAACACTAAATTTCCAGTGATACCAACAAAATTGTCCAGATTGTCTGGACCCTTGTGACTTGTTCCATGGCTGGAATCTCGGCCGTTGTAGTGACTTGCTCCTGTCTTTATGATCTATTTACATTTTACTAACATCCTCTATGAAACTTTTACCACTCCCAATGAGTTGTTCTATGACTGGGTCATTTGTTGATTTCTCTTTCTGAGTATGATGTAGCATGTGTGATGCGGTTGGGGGACCTCTTTCCATTATTATGTCTGCAATACATGCTAAGTGAGAGGAAGTGGTGTCAAAACCCTGTGTATCCGAACAGTGTTGAACGTAGCATGGGAGTGCTCGTATGCACCCTTGTTTCATAACTGATTCACTCACTATGTTGTCACACACTAAGGCTTGAAGATGACGCAAAACCTGTGACGGTGACCTATCACCTAATGTTTCTCCTTGGAAAAGCCTTTGGATTCTTTGTTCATCTAGTAATGATAGACGATTCATTATTTCTCCTCTTAGAATGGTGTATGGTTAGGGTGTCAGTGAACTTAAAACCAAGTCACGGACTTCTTTGGTTACTGAAGGGAGTAGGACTGAACATAGGTCTCGATAGCGAACTCCTTCAGATTTAATATTGTGTCTCATGAAATAATGCTTTAGATGAGCAAATCACAACTCAGAGTCACTACAATCGAATTCTGAGAGTCGAATTTTCGTAATCATAACGGTGTCTATGTCTACCGATGACAAATTTCTAAGGCTTTTGCTTGGGATTGAGTCGGATATGTTATATGAACAATAAAATGCTATATTTAAAACGGAAAAATAATGAGTCTAATGGTGGTACATAGCTATAAAAAATACTGTGTTTTAAAATAATATACACCTAATCTTAATTGCTGTAAAACAGAAGGCTTATTTTTACGACTGAATACGAAAAGAAATAGTTATACGTATAACAGAAATTAAATATTGTGTCGAATACAGAGCTCACTAGTTTGGCACCTTGGTACGTCCAGTTCTGTTTGACAGAAAAAAACGGATTATTAGAGAATAAGTTTTTATTTTCTTATCGTGAGCAGATGACAGTGGGGCGCAATCCTAGTCACTTAAAAACACAGTGTTTCTTAACATTCAACATGAGTTAATAGGAAATATGATCCCTATGAAGAATAAGGAAGTAAATGAATACTTGAAGTTTATTGTTTTAGCGTATGCTTATCCTCTGACATGCGTGAACCGATTCACACACTGCTCAGAAGCAGTTCCACTTCAAGACATAACTAATTAAACCATTGCTCGCACTTTTGTTTAACAATGTATATCAAATTTTTTGTTGTCTATCTGCAATAACGACAGATCAGGGACGCCAGTTCGAATCTGAATTGTTTCACTCTCTAACCAAACTCTTTGGAACTGCGCGCTTTCAAACAACTATCTATCACTTACAATCCAATGGCTTGGTGGAGAGATTTCCCCGACAAAGGAAAGTATCACTTACCGCAGTGAGCCGATTTTTTAACATTAATTTTACTCGTAATTTACAGCATTGTAAAGACAAAATTAGTCTAGGGGACTACACTTCGACTACCAAGTGGGGTCGTGGAAACCACTCTCACCTCGACAAACCTAGATCTTATCTCTTACGTGAACCGGCTTACAATTGGTATGCGTTTAGTTAAGCTAGTTCAAACCCGATAGCAATCGACAGACGTTTTTATCCAACCTGATTCAAAATACAGCACACTCGTTTTTGTACGTCGCGATACTCCACCCGACTTCTCGACGCAACCTACGAAGGGCTGTACAAGGTCTTGAGACGTGAATCGAAGCACTACACCATCGACAAACTGGCCATGAATTGAGCGCCAGCATTGACTGCCTCAAAGCAGTTTATCTAAAAGATAAACCTTTCAACGTCGAAATCGCTGCAATACCTCCAAAACTTGACATCGTGAAAGTCACCGCGCCCAGATCAACGACTAATAAACAGGAAGAAACTTCCATGAGTTACATAATGCTGAAAGCTACACGTTCTGGTAGGTATGTATGATTCCCAGAAAACTCATATGAGTATTGCATCTATTTATTTTCCATTAATTTTCCACTCTCAAAGTAACTGAATTTTAAGAAAATCAAATAAAAAATTTTTTTTATAGAATATTCATTTTTACATATTTTCGTATGTTTAAAAATTTTTGGGACCTCTTATTTATATGCGTGTTGTCAATATTTAGGCACGTTTTTGTAGCTACATTGAGCTGCTGAAATAATTTCTTTTTCTAAAAAGGCATATGACTATAAATTTTGGTTTTTTAGGCCATCTGGGAACCACAGGAAGAACGCTAAAGATAAGGAACAAATTTTGCAAACAATCTCTTATTCAACGACACCCTAGCATTTACGCAAACGTCCATAAGCTGCACAACATCTCAAGCTGTCAAAAGAACGTTTGCTAATGTCTAACGCATTGTGTTTTATCATTTCGCTGGTACGTCACACGGTACTCACGAACGCATTAGGGGTGGGAGTACACTGTGAGGGTAAAAGATCCCCTAAATAAATAGTTGTATAGGTTCTCGATATTGAAGCTGACCATGTGTGTTTTAGCGGACACGATTAGTTGAAGGCGCCACTTCACGCATCATCACCAGATTACGACACGACGTGACGTGGGAAGCAACTCGTTCTCTAGTTAGCCAGTTTAGACGTTGATGTACCATTGACGCTCTACTCACTACAAATCATAACTTCTCTTACATCTCTCATTATCTTCTGATTTATTCCTACTCGTACGTGTGGGTTTAGCCATCGGAGGTTGGCCTGGCTATACGATAAACGCTTTTTGGTCATATACCTGGTGCACTTCATACGCAACAAATATGATTACAAATAAATCAGACTTACCTAATAATAACAAAAAATTAGACGAAAAATAAAATCAGATGAATAGTGATCAGTTAATATCAGAAAAACAATTAAGTCCACCGTTTTAAGGTTAAAGAAGGGATATGAGGTCATGAATATAATCCCTGTTAGATAATGTTTACAGATATGTAAATTTATACAACAGCACCTGATGAAATGTGGATAGCGTTTATAATTGATAATAACAATCCGGTCGATTATTAAATAATTAGTCAATACGTTCGTATTTTACAACTTGAGCTCGCTTTTTTAGCTTAGGGCGCCAACTGATGTTCCGTTCATCACTTATACACCCGGACAACATCTAAATTTTCGTATACCCAGTGACTGCAAACACATGCAATAGACACTTGCAAATATATAGAGAAGTCAATAATGACGATTTGTGAAAATATGTATTTGAAACAGATCGAAGATGTACAAACGACTAAAAAACAAACAAGCCGCCAGAAGTAAGCATATCCAGTCTCTCATTAAACATATTTACCAACATAAATAGACAATATGGTTGTTATGCTCAGTGATAATTATGATTTATACACCCTACTCATTCCACTCTTCATCAACGACCATCTCGACAGAATTACTTACTCACTTCTGATCTATATCGGCGATGTAGAGATATGAAGAGCCATAAACTACAACAATGGCCTGCAGGCTCTACAACAAAACTTACTTCAGCTGGAACATTAGTCACAAGTCAGTGGCCTGAAATGGTCTTCCTACTTTCATAGGCTCGGCCGCCTCACTCAGTATCCTTAAGAATCAGTTGAACAAATTTGTATGTACAAACGTAATTCCACCTGCCTCCTGGGACAGAGGTTGACGACGTTTCTATTAGGTCATTACTCATTACACCTGTTTTCAGTCACTGTCACCACTATCACCTTGACTAACTGTGATGCCGGACCTCTAAAGAAGAGTGACAAACTCTCAGTACTGCGTTTTAGAATACTATATCAATTATTCTAACTGTGGGCAATGTAAACAATTAGTTTTTATGATTGTTACGTTCCTCTTACCCCATCCTCTTGATTCATACATTTAGTCTTAGTATATTGTCTCTTACTGTGAACTACAGTTAATTGGTTGTGTATAAGTAATCCCTATTCCTTGTTATTATTTCCTTAGTTCTGTATTAATGTTAATATCCTAATTGGTTTGTTGTGTGGTCTTATTTTATGTATATATGTAGGAATGTATGAAATATGATTCGATTCTGTCTGGTTGGTCTATCAGTTCGTGTTCTCCTTTTTCCGGCTCGGGACTCTGTGGGCATAGAGCAGACGCGCAATCATCTACTAGGCACATCTAATCAGCATTCAGTCACCCAACCAAAATTTCTCGCGTTATAACAGTAGCTCATCTGCATTTTATCATCATTTACATCTTTTTCATCCTTATTACACATCACTTTTTACCACTTAATTGACTGATGGACTACTTAGCAACGGGATTTTAGCGAATTCACCTTTGAGAGATACACATTCATCCACTTTTAAGCGACATCAACGCACAGCTAGTCTGTCACAAGTAATGATATTGTGCAATTGAGTAGCTATAACTCCCACAATAAACACTACCAGAGATCAGGTTCCCCATCCTACATTAAAGTGTGAATATAAATAAATAAACTGGCCTGAACGCTAAAAAGAGATTGGGGTTTGGTTATTGGAACTTAGAATGCAGATATTGAGTATTGGATTGTATAAAACTCTCAGCAACTCTACCGGCTTATTTGTAAAAATTATACGACGCATTGAAGTGCCAATTTAGAGTCCGCATGTTAGTATTTTTTCAGATTTATTTTGTCCTCTCTTCTATCTTGTGAACTGTTTACTTTTGGTCTGAAGATCGCTTTCTTTAGATGCTAATGAATACTTCTCAACTCCTCTGCGCGCAGATTTTTAAAAGACGGTCACTTTAATTGTTGAGAAAATTGCTTTTATTGTCTAGTACACTCAAACTGCGAATATTTACTTTGATTGAAAACATTTCTTCTAAGGTATCATATTGTTCACTGAGCTCTTGAGATTTTTTGCATTTTTACACTTGAATTAAATTTTTCTGGTGTTTACTGTCACTTCCCATGTGTACCAATCGTATGTTATAAATCACTGTTAACCACTTCTGCAGCGTTTAAAACGATTAAGTGTCACAATATTGTTTGGTTACTACCGTTAATCAATTACTGATGGCTGATAAAATGCAGAATTCTTTGACTACCTTAAACATGAACGTAATCATGTTCGGGATGCGATTCTCCCCATCCAAATGCAAAATGCTACTTCAGGACTGGCTTAATTCGGCACCGAAGCTAGTGATAGGGAGCGAAACTATTGAATGTGCTAACCGTTTTACTTATCTCAGGAGCCTCATCAGTCCTGACGGTCTGGTGTCTGATGAAATATCCGCTCGTATACATAAGGCCCGATCGGCTTTTGCCAACTTGCGTCACTTGTTGCGTAGGCGAGACATTCGTTTACTGACGAAAGGACGCGTTTACTGCGCAGCAGTTAGATCTGTTTTACTTTATGGATGTGAAACATGGCCATCAAGGATAGAGGATATTCGTAGGCTTCTAGTATTTGATAATAGATGTCTCCGAAACATTGCTCGTGTTTGCTGGGACCGCCGAGTAAGCAAGGCGTGGGTTAGGAATAGAGTACTAGGTAAATACGGTAAGTCTATTAATGAAGTAGTGAATCTTCACCAGCTGAGGTGGTTAGGACATGTGTCTTGTATGCCTGACCACCGTCTACCTCGACGAGCAATGTTGTCTGTTGTGGGAGTGGGCTGGAAGAAAGCTAGGGGTGGCCAAACGAAAACATGGCACCAATCCATGAAGTCATTGACACTTGGGCTGACCCATGTTAATACATGCAGACTACCTGGTCGGAGTTCACGCGATGATCGTAACAAATGGTTAGAGACTGTAGGTGATATGGTTCAAAATCGATTGCAATGGCGCAGGTGCATCCACTCCTTGTCTTCCTCCAATTTCTCTAATTCCTCTAATTTTTGAGCTTCTCATAATTTTATCTTTACTGAATCACTTTTTATCTCAAATCTCATATCTGATCTCTATGCCTTTCCATTAGTACTTACTCTGTTACTACCTCCCCTCCTCTGTGATTTGGTCCGATAATTTAATCTCTATCTGCTAATAGAGGCATGGCAACTTGAACTGATGTACGCATGTACCAAGTTCTACGTTGTAACTGACTGACAGAAGGTTGTGCCTTCCAACGACCTGGTTGTCATTACCTCGTGGAAACTGGCATGCAGTGTGATGACTGCAAGGGTTGGTGTCACAATCTGCGCACCAACTTAACAACAGCTACATACAAATGTCGCAGCAAACCTGGAAACGTATGGCTTTTCTCACTTTGTTGTCTAGATTCAAACCACCTATTAGCGGACGCCGTATCAGTTAAAAACAGCTAAGAAACACATTTCGAAACAAATGGGCGTCAATGCCCTGGAGAAATGTGATAACGGCTGCACTGTTGGCTGTATTGATACGACTTAACCCCGACTAAATCCTTAGCGGCTATGCTTAAAGTTGACATAAAGCACGTGGGAGAGACAATACTAAACTCACTCAAAGTGAAAGACAGACAGATACAACGCAGAACTTCGTACGTACGTACGTCAGTTCAGGTTGCCATGCCACATCAGCACAGAGACGCAACTGTCAGTTCAAATCCAAGAGTGATAGCGATACTAGAAGTATTAGGAGTAATGCAGAAAATTAGGGAGCGAAGATATGATTCGAAAAGTATAATTCAGTGAGATAAATTTGAAAGGAGAAAGATAGAGAATTCAGAAGGTTAGATTTTGAGAGAACACAGTGGATGCACCTGCGCCATTGCGAACGATTCTGAGCCATGTCGTTCAAGGTCTCTAACCATTGGTGACTTTCGTCTCGCGGACCCCAACCACGCAGCCTACATCTACCAACATGACTTAGTCCGCTTGTCAGTAACTTCATCGATTTCTGCCATGTTTTGGTTTGGCCGTCCTCTAGCTTTCTTCCAACCTATTCCTACGCCGCAAAACATATCTCTTCGAGGCAGACGGTAGTGAAAGGTAAAAGGCGTAAGTAAATATCGGCCTCAGAAAACAAAATAGAACCCCCATGTAGCATAGTTATGACTGGGAATAAGGACCGAAAACTGGTATGTGAAGTCATAAGGCGTCCTCCACAGGGAGGGCGTGATATACTGGACTAGTTACATATAAAGAGTAAAACGCAAACAGGAACAGCTTTGGTGACGAATTTGAAGGCAATAGCTTCAAAGGGCGTTAATACAAACTCCAAAAACGTTTACTCCGATTGTAGTCTAGTTATATGGAATCTAGGGGAATTGAAGTACCTAGAGCCTGCCAAACGTCACACCCATGACCTTCAGTTAGTTGAATCAGCTAACTTGTATTACCTGATACAGTACATGGAGTCCATATTAGGAAAGTGATTGGATTCAATAAGTGGACTGATGGTTAATCAAAAAGTAAGCGAATTGTGAAAATCGTCCTGAACAATGAGGATGAAAGAAATATAGTACTGAAAAATGCTCAAAAAAATCCTTAAAACATACGTATCCGGCCAGGCCCACCGCTCGAAGGTTGTATTAGGGGAAGAGAAGCTCTCAGCGAGCTGAAAACAAGGTTGCAGAATAGAGAAAAACCTGGAAATTCGAAGTTTTCAGGTGGTAAGGTCTTGAGAATACTGGCCTGTGTGGGTACTCTGAATGTACTGTATACTAACGCTCGGAGCCTAAGAAACAAAATGTCAGTTAATCATCTTGTTAGAAGAAATTGGTTCCGACATAGTCACTCTCACAGAAACGTGGTTAATAACTGATGTAGACTTAACACCAATCATAACAGAGTATATCTGTATCAGGTCTGATTGGGTCACTAACCATGAAAGTGGGAGGGTGATAAACTTATATGATTTACTTACGTACCCAACATAGTGTGTTGGCAGCTCATCAAAGTGACACATGCAAGGTGATCAGCTGCTCTATTAAGTCTACACATAGTCAAATTCTTATCGGAGTAGTTTACCGTAGCCCTAGCTGTCTAGCGGACGATTTTGCTTTGAGCTACATTTGTGAGTGGAGTAAAGTTAGTAGGTGTTTTGTTGTTGGGGACTTCAACGCATCTAACATCAACTGGACGGAGATCACATTTGTAGGCGGGGCTTCGGTAGGTATTTGTTGTTAACTAGTCTCCAGTGTACCTTAGCATAGTATCACAAAACCGATACGTTTCGATTCAGACCAGAAGCCGTCACTCCTAGACTTTGTATTTACGTATAGTTCTAATGACATTACATATTTTAAGCTCTATTTATCACTTCTTAATAACGTCCACAGTTTTCCTTACCTTTGGGTTTAATACTTATTATACTGAATACAAACCTGTTCCATTCCGTCCAAATATATGGCGATCAGACATTCCGGCAATTAGGAACCGAGTGGCTACAGTGAATTGATTTATTACCGAAAGCCATTCAATTGAGGAGGCTTTGTGCATGTCTAGAGAAACATTCTAAGCAGTAACTACCCCATTCATTCCATGGTCAGTCCCACGTTAGTTGTCACACCATCGTCCATGAATTGACAAGAACGCTTGAAAACTACTGTGATGTAGAAGACGTCTTCGAGACTTGTACATTAATATGACTCGTAATACTTTTAAACAAGAGTACCGTAAGGTTAGAAACTTTTGTAAACTAACTATTGATGGATCTCGTACAACCTGTAAAAGATAGCTTGCACATGATAGCCTCACTTGTCCTAAACGGTTGTTTTCTTATATTAGGAGACGAAGTAAGAGAAATGATGATGATGCTACCAAAAAACTTTTTATTAGCTTAACCACTTAAAACCAGGTAAGTCACAGGGACCTGATGGGATGTACCCTAGGCTGTTATCATCACTCACGGACATCATTTCAGAACCACTTCCAGAGTTGTTCAAAATGTCTCTTTCGTAGGAGCAATTTTCAAAAGATTGGAAAAATGTAATAATCAGCCCCGTTTTTAAGGGTGGAAATAGACAACTGGCATCTATCTATAGGTCTGTTAGTTTGACTTACATAGTAGTTAAAATTTTAAAGAAAATAATCCGTGATAAAATATTAACTCACGTAGTCACAAAACTTGCTGACTCCAAAGCAACATGGATTTCGTAGGTGCCTTTCATGTCTTACTAACTTGTTAAATGCGAGAGAGGACTGTTCAGAAGCTATTGATAAAGGATTGTCTGTGAATGCGATTCATTGATTTTCGCAAGGCATGTGATAAAGTATCTCATGTCAACCTTGTACGGAAACTATCAAACGTCTAGATAATAGAGCCAATTCAGAGTTAGATAAAGAATTTCCTATGCGAGCAGAGACAGAGAATTCGAGTTAACGGATATTAGTGGAAGCCTGTACTAAGCAAAGTCCCCCAAGGTACTATCTTGGGCGATCTCTTATTTTTGATTTACGTTAATGAATTACCACATCAGCTGGAATAATCGACATTTACTTGCTGATGACGTGAAGATTTGAAAAACAGTATGCAGCGATATTGACCAGCTGAACTTTCAATCTAATTTAAACGAATTAGCTCGATGGTCTTCAATTCAGGGGGTTGGGAATTATTGGCGGTAAGAGTACACTAATGCACTTCAGCCACGTTAACGGCTACCAATACACCTTGAATAATCCACCACTTCTGCAGGTAATATAATTTAAGAGTAATTATGATCCATGACTTGAAAACCACTGCATACTGCAACTCAGCAGCAGTTAAAGGGTTCATAATGTTATGGTCACTGCAGAATATTCAAATGCTTTGGCGAAGATATGTTCTGGATTTCATATCCAGTGTACGTGATACCTCATCTTGAATATTGTATCCAAGTAGCAAGTCCCTATCTTATTAAGGATGTTAAGACACTTGAGCAGGTTCAGTGAGTAGGTAATAAGCTTCTAACAGGCCTTTTGAACCTCCCTTACGATAAGCGTCTGAAACGCCTGAAGCTTTTCGCCTTATCGCATTTTATTGACATTCTGCATCTTAAATAATGACTTTGGTGTTAATTTGTCTTCTCTTTTCGCTCCCCCTAGAACTAATCATTTCAGAGGCCACTTCGAAAAGGTTCAGAAACCGAGGTTGAGTCAACTTAGAGTGGGAATCCGTTTCTCACATCGAGTTGTCAACAACTAGAACGCGCCACCTAAACAGGTGTTATCAGCTCCATCGGTGAACTTTTTCAAGGAGACGTTGGGTCTAGACTGGAAAACCACTGCAAGGATTAATACAGGTCGCCAGACCTACTATCCTTATCACTGAAGTACCGGATCTGCTAATAATTAGCTGTTACATCTTAATATGGAAGTTGTGGAAATTCTTTTCGTTATCTATGTTATAACCCTAGTTTTCCTCTGTCCTTATACGAAAGTTGAGGAAAGCTTCGGCATGCAGGCCCTCCATGACTTACTCTATTTGAGGACTAACATATCTATGGTAGGTTTAAAAAATATACTTTAGGATTGTAATTGTAGTATGATCATATTTATTTTCCAGGTGTCGTACCAAGATCATTCCTTGGTTGTTTACTGGTTGGCTCAATTGTATCGCCAATAATTTATTTAAGCACTTTGTTAAGAATGGATAAGTTCATTTCCCAGTATATTGGTAATTCCTGTTACTTATCTTATTTTGTAGTCAGGATTTGTTTAGGATTGCTGACAACTCTGAGTTTGATTAAGTTTTCGCATTGTGTGAAGAAAGTCTTCGGAAAACATGTATATCTACGTTTTTTTATGATATGTTGCAGCCAGTTCCATCTAGCGTTTTATGCATCACGAGCACTACCAAATATATATGCTCTCATGCTTGGTACGTTTTTTCCGTGGAATTACCTCCAACTATCAGCATCTATATTTCCTAAAATCATATCCAAAACGCCTTTTGTTTGTTATTTTATCGTTAGCATATTCCAGCTTAGGATCATTTTGTCACATCGATGGGATGTATTCGTATTTTGAAATGAAATCTAGCAGGAAGTGTCGGGTTCCAGGATTGCATTTTTACTCACTGTATGGGGCTATTGTTGTTTGATCTTAGTAGTTAGCTTAAACCACCTAATTTAGTTCGGATTATGCTTCACCTACCTTGTTTGTATCAGTTTCTTAGGATAATTGGTTGTCACAGCAGACGTAGCACACAACCCACTACGCATTCTTACTTGATTTTAATATCAATAGTAGCTAAATATTTATGTTCATAAACATTTATATTTTGTAGTTTTATATTCTTTGGGACATTTGGTCAAAGGCAATCAGACTAAGTTTGTCATGTCAGCTGGGATTGCGATTCTTGTGCTACGTAGCGAATTAATGTTGTTGTTCGGTCCATGTCTTTTGTATGGTCTATTCGCCGGATACATAAAGCCTCGGCTAAAACTGCTGAAGACGATTATTACAACTGCTATCATCAGTATCGGTATGTGCTTGTATTATAACAAATAGTTTACATTTCATGCAGGCTCCAGTGTATTAGTGGATTCTATGTTATGGGGCAAACTGATTTGGCCAGAATTCGAAGTATTTTATTTCAATACAATTCTAAATAAAAGTGGACAATGGGGAGTATCCTTTAATGATAATCTAGTTTCAAGTTTCATCTGTAAGAGATATAATTTTTTGAGTCGAAATTTTTGCATTTATTACTGTTTTGGTTATGTTGTATTAAATAACCTTGTCTTTCGGCAAACTTTAGTGTATTGACTAACCACCGAATATATTAATTCGAACTCTTGACTTTTATCGCTTAAGCTACTGAATTTTTCATCACTTAGGCCACAGAGGGATAGGGTGTTCAAAAAACCGTCAATTTATATTATGGTCGATTATTGGTGTTATTTCGAAATCACCTCACGTTAGAATGAATGTATTTTCCAAATGGTTTAAATTTACAAAAAAGTAGGTTGTGTGCACTAGTCAACCAACTAAGAGTCATTATAAGCCTGATTTGACCATGTCAGAAATCATTATCAACAGTTTATCTAAAATAAGCTAATCATAGATGATAGACATTGTAAATATTAGCCTGTTCAAATAACTTTCGGGACAAATCGATCATATTGTCATCAAGCAACTTTCGACAGGATCGATAGGAAACTACCAATTTTATAAAGTACATACTGCAGTATGTATATCTTCATTCCTTAATGAATGCAAAAATTACAACATAAATGGCTTCTAAAACTCAGCTGTAGATATGAAACATCACGAGTGTATTTTTTGGAGAATTAACTTAACACTTAACGAATCCCTTTAAAATAACTTTACATGCTTTTGGGCAAATCGTTAGGGGAGCTCAGCGAATCTCCTTTGCATATTCCAGTCTAGTAGATGCCTGAAGATCCATTGTAGTGATTTTGAAAGATTTCGCAATATTTGAAGTAGGTGGTAGGAAACCAAGACAAGTCAATGAAAAATTCAACGTGTATACTTAGTTTACATGAGATATATCGGCAGTCGGAATTAAAACATCAATAGCCTAAAAAAATATTTTGACTAAAAGCTGAGCAAACTCCACTTTTTAACCAATACACTTGAAGATAAGTGAAAATTTAAGCAGTAGTTCAACTAATCTACATCTGTTCTTTGTTCGCCTACTACTTAACTACTGCAAAGTTCAGAATGTTACATCGGTTCCTCAGATGGCGAGAAAATTGAAATTAACTTAAAATGGGAAAGATGAGGGGACCCGTATTCGTTCGACTATGTAGATCCAACATTAATTATCTTATTGGCTAAAATGTAAGCTGTATTCCTAGAGCTACACTTGATTTCATCTGATCAGCCTCGACCATCGGTCGTTTCTGAACAAGCATTTGAAAAATACTCTAGTAACGCAGGTTTTAAATTATATGCTTCCATAGTTATCTGATAACTAACTGAGGTTCTTAACGGCACGCCTGCAAAGAGGACTGTAACCTAAAAATAGAAAGTACAAAACAATCTTATTAAAACGTTACAAACAAACGTATTCACGAAATGATGTAGCATAATATTTTAGCTACCTCTTTCAGTACAACCTAGTGCTTTTCACATGCTTACCACATATGGTTCAGTCCATCGTCATCAATGTAGAACCGGGCAAACAAGCCCATGGGTTCAAGTTGCCATACCACATTGGTACTACAAGATATCAGGGGTAACATAATAACAGAATACAAGAGAGGAGAGTGAAGTAAAGTTGTGCAAAAGCTAATAATAGGATTCAAGATTTAGATGAAGTTAAACAGGGAATGCACTTACACCACTGTGACCGGTTCTAAACCATGTCACCAAGTGTCTCCAGCCATTTATTGTGACTATCACGCGGACCCCAACCAGGTAATCTGCATCTACCGACCGTCAAAGACTTCATGGACTGATGACATGTTTTCATTTGGCCGCCCCTACCCTCCTTCCATCCTACTTCAACCCTAGCCAACATCGCGCGATGAGTCAGGCGGTAGTCTGGCAGTTAAGCTACATCAATCAGTATCCACCATCCCCTTACTAATGCCCAATTGGTGGTTAATCTTATTATTTCTATGGCACTAAGGATATTATTGTTCGACAATTTTATGAAATTGATTTCTTGCCTGTAAGTAGCCATTGAATTAAGATACTTAAATGTTATTATTCTGTTCTGTAAGGATGTTGGCTATACAATTTTCCAAAAAATATAAACAACATGAATAGCGCTGTTGAAAAGTTATCAAAATACCGCATGCCTGCCGTCAATGAATATATACATCGGAACCATACCTTTCATCGTTCTCTAGATTTGTTCATTGTATCCCATACCTAGTCTTAATCCCAGGTAGGGATGGTCACAAAATGGTCACGTTCCGCCCCAGAGATGTTGTTTTTGACTTATCGTCTGATTTGAAAAAGTGTCGGATTATATCTCACATGCTATGTTTTTGACATCAATCCTTAAGATATATCCATTTCACTGGTATTTTACATCTGCACTACCAAAGTCACTTCTGTGCACTTGTATGTTGCTATTTGCATGGATTGCTGTGGTAGTTTTTTCACTACCTTTACAAAAAGTTTTTGGTTACCAGCATGGTTTGATGTATTTGGAGTCTACTAAATTGTTGTTGGTCGCTTTTATATTCATCGGCTTATACTCCTTTCTGCCTCATAAAGAACTACGTTTCATTATTTACGTATTGCCTATATTCAACCTAGCAGTAGCAGATGTCTGGAGTTATTTGTGAGTTGTTTTTGTTACATAAATACTGTATGTTTCCGTAATGTTAACCTGCAAATAAGTTATTCGATTTAGAAAACTTATCTCATGTGGCAAGAAAATTATGAACATACTTTATGCGTCTTCCGCGAATGTAGAACAAGACATATTTTGGAAATATCATGTTGTTCAAGCTGAAAATGCTGAATTCATATTTATGCTTTAATATACTATGGTTAATTATACATTAACAATATACATGTCCATAATAGTATGCTCTAATTGACGCCAATCACTACTAATGACAGTAACTAGCTACTCAACAGAAGTAGACGAAGATGGCTAGTGGTTTGGCGTTAGTGAGTCAAGTACCTTTAAACAAAGTTTCATGATGAGGTTTAGTTTGAGTATATGCTTAAACAATTAGCAGTGTAAAGTTTGCGCTTGTGCTATCACTCTATCTTCGATGTGTGGAGTTAGATAAATCGTTTCAGCTACAAAAAATAAGACATTAGTTGACTTCACTTGCTTCTGTGAGAAAAACTATCCACGTCTGTGAGTGTATAATTTGTGGAGAATCATTAACTCTAGTTTAGGTTTTCAAGATGCTACGAAGCCGCAGTTTAGAACCTTGATAAGACATTGATTTGTGATAAATGTACAGTCATTCACTTGACCTCACCTTGTGAAAATAAGGAACTGGCTCGCTTCACCCTTCGTGTTTTCGGAGACCCAACCGCTACCACTCGAGGACCTTACTGGCGTCGGTATAGCACTAAGTTCAAAAGCTGAACATGCTCTCCTAGATTGGATTCAAATAGACAGTCGCTTGTGCGCTATTCGACTAAACGGGGCAGTAAAAACTCTGAAAGATAGGGACACACCGTTGCCTCTTTGTTGTTTCTGCCCATGCTCCCACTGATTACAGCCCAAATAAAGTAAAAGATGAATTCTTTTGGAAGCTTTCCGATCTCCTC
Organism: Schistosoma japonicum; assembly: GCA_025215515.1. NCBI lineage: Eukaryota > Metazoa > Platyhelminthes > Trematoda > Strigeidida > Schistosomatidae > Schistosoma > Schistosoma japonicum. The sequence goes on along the minus strand of CM046063.1, from coordinate 44,816,503 downwards.
CACAAAGCTAAGCGCACTGATGTAGTGACTGGCTGGTGATTTTAATGCCCAAGTAGGTATACTAAACGAAACCGAAAAGCACCTATGTGGAGCCTACGGTGTTGATCCTCAAGGAACTGATAACGGCGACCGTTTACTACAACTATGTTCAGATAAGCATTTAATTCTCGCAAACACCAACTTTAAGCATAAGGAAAGATATCAGTTGACATGGCGACCTCCACAATCAACTCAAGGCTGGACTCAAATAGACCACATTACTTGCAATCGTTCTTAGAGAGGCTCGATAGAAGACTGTTAGTCATTCAAGAGCACGTGTTTAAACTCAAATCATACCTTAGTACGTATTAGTCTGTGTCTCACGACGTTAAAGATCTATTGTTAAGATCCCCCTCAGAGTTCAACTTCATGATGAGGAAGTTAAGAATACATTTCAGGATCAACTAGGAAATCAACTATGTAGGCGATCGCTGCAGGTCACCATTCTGTATATACTTCTTTGGGATTACGGAGAATGAAATATTGATAAGTTTGCTCACAATCTTTTCTTTAGGTCAAGCATTCAGTTGCAACAAAATCATCTTTCGAAGTACAGTATCAATTTTAAAAAAAGTGGTAATGATGTTAATTACATATTGACGCTGGCAATCTAAGATCACTACTGTTGCAAGTCTGAAATCTAATTGATCAGTTTTTGGATAACCGAAGCCTTTTAGCTGAATTGTTTATTTTTAATTCTTAATGAAAATAATCGGTCTAATTTAGGTTGTAACGAACTATTTTGTTCCGGATGCACCAATGGCAACAATGATTGATCAAGCGTAGTCCTTAACATCATCAACAGGAAGATGAGAGCTCTTACAGACTAGGCGATAACGCTTAACTAAACGATTTTAATTGATGAACAAAGTACTTAAGATGCTACTGAATTCAGAAGTATCACCTTTTTTATTTATTAACCAGTAATTGCCCTGGCGCTACATTTCTCTTCTACGAATAACATTTAGATCTTTGATTATAGGATTTCTAATTATTTTATTGCTTAAATTTAATTAAAGTTAGAATAATTATTAGTCGGTAATAAAACTACAATTTTCTCATTATATAACTTCCAATGTTTCGTCAGTTACTCTAATTCCTGAGGAATTGATATTTATGTCTACAGTTTCATTGACATCTAAATCAAACTAACTGAATTTAGTAAAATCACTTCAGTTATAGAAGTCAGGCAATATCTTTTTCTCCCCATAGATAAATTACGGAATTGCTGCTGATTTTAAAAAACGGATTTATTAACAAACATGCGGTTTATCCAAGTTTCCTTGGAATTCAGTTTATTCTAATTTGAATTTCAAGCACCTATATGCTTTCTTGTCTTCACTGTAGAGAGAAACCAATGTTAAACTTGAGAGGAACATATTTGGATCTAATTATGACGAAACGTAAGCCGAATCGAATATCACATTTCCATGCTGCGCTTGTTTTTGGTTGTTATGCACATCTTCTTGTAAATACTGTATGTTCAATTGTACTGATTCTGGCTGCACGAAAAAATTATCCTGGCGGTGAAGCTTTGACTAGGCTTAGTCATATGGATCATTTGATAAACAGGAGCGGTGAGTTCGTCTAGAAGGTACCTTACACTTTTACTTTCTTTAGAATTTTTATGAAGTAGTCACTTTAAATCAACAAAGTTGTGATATTTTTTTTACATATAGACTAGGTGATTCCGCTTCATTTTTAAAATTTATACGTCGCTTATTTCTAATTATTGCTCCACAACGAGATTATTATGATGTGCAAGCCAGTAGTGACATGACCAGGTAACGACGATGTTGTCAGCTGCTACTGCAATACTAAAAGACGCACGTTTTCTGAAAGTGCATAGTCTTATTGAATGATAAAACACCATTCTTATTACAATCACGCTTTTGTTACAAGCTTCCCACCAGTTAATTTTGAGTACATCAAGCTAAGGGATTTTCAAGTTGCTTCGTTACATCTATCTTAAACTTGAAGTAACACAAAGATAAATAATACCGCTTAATACTTACTTTTTGTAAAGTATTTTATGCGAGAATTTCCTATTAGATGCTTTATTTAGAGTGCATTAAACTTCATGATTACTGTGCGCATTAAACTAGTAGTTAGTTGTTTTCATTTTTGATAAACTTTAAGTGCTCAATGTTCATGATGTTTGGTGATTGCTTCTAATTTCAAAACCAGTGTACTGAAATCTCTGCGAACGATGAATACTATATATGCAAACTGATACAATGTATTTGTCAGTATACTTTCTATCTCAAAAGTTGTGGCTGAAAGAAAGATAACAATAAATCCTTAGAAAACCCTGTTATCGAGCAGCTTGTAAGCACCAGTCGTCCCATGGAAACAGATTCATCATTTAAATTTATCTACAAGGTGAACAGGTTGCTGTTAAAGATCGTAAATTTCCACCTTTATATTTGACAATCATCGAGATAAGCCAATACTTTGCGTATGTAAATAATCCATTCGCCTATTCTTCCACAGTCATATGTTATTTTTATTGGTTTCCTATAACCTTAATCTCCTATCTCGTTAAATGTTATTATTGAGATTGTTTTTGTTTTCCATTCTTCAGCACTTATTTATTTATCTAGTGTTCATGAAGATAGCTTCATTTGAAGTAAATTATATTTGAAAAACCTTAGTGATTAAAAAATAAATGAATAAATTCCAGCGTTTCACTCAGCGATCTAGTCCGATTTCAGGAAGATGTATATATATTGTATATTTGATAATTTAGGGTCTATCTTTTCTAATCCCTTCCGTTAAGAAGGCAGCATCACTGCAGATGCTGGTTGTCCATGGGAAACACCTTAATGCTGTTACATCTCGCTGCAGTCAGGAGTACGTTTTCGCCCTCAGATCTTAGGTTGCTCTGCCTTTAGTCTTATCGCTTTCCAGCAGACCTGCTTGGCATAGTAAGATCTAGAGCAACATGGGTTTCAACCAATATAGTTCGGTTTTCAGTCAGTTACAACGTAGAACTTGGTACATGCGTACATCAAGTTCAAGTTGTCATGCCCCAATAAGCAGATAGAGGTTAAATTGTCGCACCAAATCCCACAGTAGGGGAGGTAGTAACAGAGTAAGTGCTAATGGAAAGGTATAGAGATCGGAGATAGGATATGAGAAAATATAATTCAGTAAAAAGGAAATTATGATGATGATGACAATGTTGACTCTAAAAGTATGTCAATCATAAAATTTAATGAAAATGGGCAAAGCAGACAACTTTGACGAACATCACTTGAGGTAATCAGTTCTGACGACAATCCGCCAAGCGAGAGTATTTACTGTACTTGACCTCCGTTCAGGATATTGGCAGCTGTTAATAAAAATAAGTGTTAAGTGCAAGACAGCCTTCAGTGTAGATCAGAAACAATATCAGTTCAAGCGTATGCCATTCAGATTAGCATGTGCAACTTTAACATTCAGAAAACTGATGACTTTACTACTACAAAACCTAGCCCGACCGTAGCTGTTACCTTGACGTGGTGGTCGGGTTTGCCTATCGTGATGACCCAACCGAGCTATACTGGCTGGAACATATGTTCCTGTAGGTTCTACCATGCCAGGCAGGTCGTTTGGAGAACGATGAGACTAAAAGCAGCTACTCAAGGTCTGAGAGCGAAGTCGTACTGCTGACTGCAGAGGGGTGTGACGGCAGTAAGGTGTTTCCCTCGGACAACCAGCATCTGCAGCGATGTTGCCTTCTCACAAGGAAGGAGGGGTTAGAAAAGGTCGGCCCTAAAAATGTCACACCTCACCCTACCTCACGGATTTCCGTCTCCGGCGGTAAGGGTGCCCACTAAGGGCTTTTAAGTGCGGAGCTAATACTAAAAAAAATCCCTTCATAAAAAGGCCGTGCGTGACAGGCCTCAAGCAGTTGTCCCTTGGGCTCTGCGGTCACGCTCTCAGGTCTCTAAGACCGATACTAATCTACCTTCTTTTTCAGGTTCCTCAAGAAACACCCTTCCACGGTGTGGGCAGCCGGGAAGTGACAACTGCCCTCATACCCGCCAAAGCACGAGAGTCCAAATCGGTCAAAATCAAATCCTTTCTACACCCCATAATATCTCTCTTATCTCTACGACTAACTCTACTCACATTCCTTCACCTTGCTGCACCGCTAATGCAAACGATGCGAGCTCACCAAAAGTCATTCCTGGTCTCTTGAAACCCCGATCTAGGCTACATGTTGGAGCTTTTAATGTACGGTCATTGAGTCAAATAGGGCAACAGGCTTCCTTAGCTAGGACTTTAGAATCTCGCTCAATCGATGTATGCTGCGTCTCGGAAACGCGCATACAGGATCCTAGTAAAATCATTAACCTGATTTCACCGTATCAAAACAAAGAAGCAGCCTGATTTACTCTTCGTGTATCCGGTAGCCCTGATGCTGCTTCCCGGGGTCTCGCTGGTGTAGGTATAGCATTGAGTCGTAGGGCAGAACTAGCTCTCCTAGACTGGATCCCTGTAAAATAGTCGCTTGTGCGCTGTCCGACTGAACGGGACAGTTAGGACTCGGAAAGATAGGGACACTCGTCGTTGCCTCTTCGTCATATCTGCCTATGCCCCCACTGACTGCAGTTCAGACGAGGTGAAAGATGAGTTTTACAGCAAGCTTTCGGACCTCCTCCAAAAAGCTAGGCGCTCTGATATAGTTATAATGGCTGGTGACCTTAATGCTCAAGTAGGTAGACTAAGTGAAAATGAGAGACACTTGGGTGGATGTTATGGTGTCGCGGCTCACAGAACAGATAATGGCGACCGTCTGTTGCAACTATGCTCAGATAACCGCCTGTTTCTAGCGAATACTAACTTTAGGCATAAGGAAAAGCATCTTTTGACCTGGCGACCCCCAAAATCGTCTCAACGTTGGACCCAACTAGATCACATCGCCATCAGCCACCGATGGAGGGGTTCGATAAAAGACTGTCACTCGTTCTGGGGCACATGTTTAGATTCAGATCATGCTTTAGTGCGAGCGCGTATTTGTTTGAGGCTTACTGGACGTAAGAAAGACATTGCAATGAAGCCTCTTAGGGTTTTACGTAATCATAATAAAGCTAAGAATATATTTCAGGAACAACTAGAAAAACAGTTAGGCGACCGTGTAAGCGACTCCCATCCGGAAGCAGGTTGGAATGATATCAAAAAGGCTGTGGAAACAGCAATGATATCTGCTAGTAAGGTAAATCATAAGGCTAGGATGAAGCCGTGGATTTCAGTAGCATCCACCGAACTGATGAATGCTCGTAAACTCATCCCACCTGGCTCTGAACATGATGAAGAGCGAAGTGAGCTTAAGCGCAGGCTGATAAAAAGCCTACGCAACGACCGTGAACAGTGGTGGGTGGTGAAAGCAAAAACGATGGAAAAGGCAGCGGCGATAGGCAACAGTAGGCAACTTTTTCGACTTTTCAAGGAAACTGGTATTAGGGATCCGAATGTCAGTGAGACTATCTCGGAAAAGGATGGGATTATAATTCATTCTCAGTCCAGGAGATTGGACCGATGGGCAGAACACTTTAGGGATCAGTTCAACTGGCCTTCAGCCACACTTCGGTTGCCCACGATCCCCAGTCATCCTGAATGGCAAATCGACTTAACTCCTCCTAGTCTTTATGAAGTTGAGAAGGCTATAGGAAATCTGAAGCGAGGTAGAGCAGCAGGTCCTGATAGGCTTACCCCTGAAATGTTTAAGGATGGCAGGTCCAGTTTTAGCAGCTAGATTGACTGAAATCTTAGGTAGAATCTGGGAACTGGGCGTAATACCATCTGACTGGTCTCAATCCCTGATTGTCCCAATTTATAAGAAAGGACAAAAGTCTTCTTGTGACAATCACAGGGGGATCAGTCTGACTAATATAGTTTCTAAATTGTTAGCCTCGATTATACTTAGACGCCTAACTAGAGCTCGTGAAGAGCAGACTAGAGAAAACCAGGCTGGATTCAGACCTGGACGTGGTTGTATAGACCACATCTTCACACTGCGACAGGTCCTGGAACACAGACAAATATTTAAGCGTCCTACAATAGTTGTCTTCCTGGACCTAAAGGCGGCATTCGACTCTGTTGATCGTGAGGTTCTGTGGCAGTGTCTGTCATTGAAAGGTGTACCAAAGAAGTACATTAACCTTATACAAGCTCTCTACTCTGAAACTACAGGTCAAGTGAGAGCTTATGGCGAACTGTCATCGGAATTCCTCACTTTAAGTGGTGTCCGTCAGGGATGTCCACTTTCCCTATTCTTGTTTAATTTTGTCATAGACATGCTCCTAGATATAACCTTATCTTCGTCTGACTTTTCAGGAGTTGACTTTCTACCAGGAGCCTCGCCTACTGACTTAGAGTATGCTGATGACATTGTCCTATTTGGTGAAGACGCTGACAAAATGCAGAGTCTTCTGACTACCCTGAGCAACAATGCAAGCATGTTCGGGATGCGGTTTTCCCCCTCGAAATGCAAAATGTTGCTTCAGGATTGGGTTGCATCGGCACCTGAACTAGTGATAGGGAGTGAAGTAGTCGAGCGTGTAGACCGCTTCACGTATCTGGGGAGTCTCATCAGTGCTGATGGCCTGGTGACTGACGAAATCTCAGCACGGATACAGAAAGCTCGATTGGCTTTTGCCAAGTTGCGTCACTTATGGCGCAGGCGAGATATCCACTTGCTAACCAAAGGACGAGTGTACCGTGCAGCAGTTCGCTCTATCCTACTATACGGGAGCGAAAACATGGCCGTTAAGAGTAGAGGACATTCGTAGGTTACTGGTCTTCGATCATAGGCGTCTCCGAAGCATTGCGCGAAGTATCGTGGGACAACCGAGTGAGCAATGCTGTCGTTAGGAAACGGGTTCTACGAAAGGATGGCAAATCAATAGATGAGGTATTGAAACTTCATCAGTTAAGGTGGTTGGGACATGTGTTACGCATGTCTAACTACCGACTGCCTCGACGAGCTATGTTTTGCGGCGTAGGAATAGGTTGGAAGAAAGCTAGAGGCGGCCAAACCAAAACATGGCAGAAATCGATGAAGTTACTGACAAGCGGACTAAGTCATGTTGGTAGATGTAGGCTGCGTGGTTGGGGTCCGCGAGACGAAAGTCACCAATGGTTAGAGACCTTGAACGACATGGCTCAGAATCGTTCGCAATGGCGCAGGTGCATCCACTCTTTGTGTTCTCTCAAAATCTAACCTGAATTCTCTATCTTTCTCCTTTCAAATTTATCTCACTGAATTATACTTTTCGAATCATATCTTCGCTCCCTAATTTTCTGCATTACTCCTAATACTTCTAGTATCGCTATCACTCTTGGATTTGAACTGACAGTTGCGTCTCTGTGCTGATGTGGCATGGCAACCTGAACTGACGTACGTACGTACGAAGTTCTGCGTTGTATCTGTCTGTCTTTCACTTTGAGTGAGTTTAGTATTGTCTCTCCCACGTGCTTTATGTCAACTTTAAGCATAGCCGCTAAGGATTTAGTCGGGGTTAAGTCGTATCAATACAGCCAACAGTGCAGCCGTTATCACATTTCTCCAGGGCATTGACGCCCATTTGTTTCGAAATGTGTTTCTTAGCTGTTTTTAACTGATACGGCGTCCGCTAATAGGTGGTTTGAATCTAGACAACAAAGTGAGAAAAGCCATACGTTTCCAGGTTTGCTGCGACATTTGTATGTAGCTGTTGTTAAGTTGGTGCGCAGATTGTGACACCAACCCTTGCAGTCATCACACTGCATGCCAGTTTCCACGAGGTAATGACAACCAGGTCGTTGGAAGGCACAACCTTCTGTCAGTCAGTTACAACGTAGAACTTGGTACATGCGTACATCAGTTCAAGTTGCCATGCCTCTATTAGCAGATAGAGATTAAATTATCGGACCAAATCACAGAGGAGGGGAGGTAGTAACAGAGTAAGTACTAATGGAAAGGCATAGAGATCAGATATGAGATTTGAGATAAAAAGTGATTCAGTAAAGATAAAATTATGAGAAGCTCAAAAATTAGAATTTGGAGGAAGACAAGGAGTGGATGCACCTGCGCCATTGCAATCGATTTTGAACCATATCACCTACAGTCTCTAACCATTTGTTACGATCATCGCGTGAACCCCAACCAGGTAGTCTGCATGTATTAACATAGGTCAGCCCAAGTGTCAATGACTTCATGGATTGGTGCCATGTTTCGTTTGGCCACCCCTAGCTTTCTTCCAGCCCACTCCCACAACAGACAACATTGCTCGTCGAGGTAGACGGTGGTCAGGCATACAAGACACATGTCCTAACCACCTCAGCTGGTGAAGATTCACTACTTCATTAATAGACTTACCGTATTTACCTAGTACTCTATTGCTAACCCACGCCTTGCTTACTCGGCGGTCCCAGCAAACACGAGCAATGTTTCGGAGACATAGATACTATATTAGTCAAACTGATTCCTCTGTGGTTATCACAAGAGGATTTCTGTCTCTTTTTGTAAATTGGAACGGTCAGTAAGCGAGACCTGTCAGATGGGATGATGTTCGGTTCCTAGACGTCGCCTAATATATCAATCAGCCTACCAGCTAAGACTGGACCACCACCCCTGAAGATATCAGTTGACAATCTATCAGGTCCAGCTGCTTTCCCTCGCTTCAAGTTACTTATAGCCTTTTCGACTTCATTGAGATTTGGGAGACCTGTGTCAGTTTTCAATTCAGGTAGTTTGGGGATATTAGGTAAGTTAAGAGTAGCTGGGGGCCAGTTGAACTGTTCCTAAAAGTGTTCCGCCTATCATTCTAATCTTCTAGATGACATATCTGGAAGAAGATATGTGATTGATTAATATAGTGTGACAGACATATGAGTCAATGGCTAGACCTTATATACATATATCTTGTATATTATTGGTTTATTGTTGTTGTAATACATGCATGTGAGTGACTAGTTGGCTTGTTGATAAATCAGTCGGATTATTGTGCCTGAGCAATAGATTAAGGCAAGGCTGGGTGCTAGCTGTAGGATATACCGCTGCAGATAACAAGATCGATAATATCGGCCATCCCTGCTCAGATACAACACTAGACTGACAGCGAATCACAGACCCATCTTTTTCCGAGATAATTTCACTAACCGCCGATTTCTTAATACCGGAGTCCTTGATAAGTTGGAACAGCTGCCTACTATTGCACGCTGTCAATGCTTCCATCGCCTTTGCTTTCCTTGCTCACGATCCTTACTTAGACTCTTTCAGTCTACGTTTCAACTGTCGTCGCTCTTCATCATTCTCCGAGCTTGCTGGAATAAGTTTTCGAGCCTCCGTCAGTTCACTGGAAGTTACAGAGATCCAATGGTCTTTTATAACCTTTGGATTGAAGTTAGATGCAAATAACGCTGCTGCGTTTATACCTGCTTTAAAATCGTTCCAAGCTGTTTCGGCGTAATTCTGTTGGTTATGGGCAGGCCATTTCTAAATTCAATCTTGGCATTTTCAGTCTTGAATTGATATTTAAGAGATTTGCCTGATGTGACCTTTCTGCAACCAGCGAAACGCATAGAGATATGTGCTCTCACTAGGGCGTGGTCAGAATCTAAACACGTACCCAAGAAAGAGCGGCAGTCCTCTACACAGCTTCTCCAACGATAGCTGATGTCGATTTGCGTCCACCGTTGTGTAGATGACGGGGGTCACCAGGCCAAACAGTGTCTCTCTTTATGCTTAAAGTTTGTGCTAGCTAAAAATAAACGGTGGTCTGAACATAATTGTATCAGACGATCTCCGTTATCCGTTCTCTGGGCTGGGATGCCAAGTGACCCACCCAAGTGATTTTAGCCTGATTTAGCCTACCGACTCGGGCATTAAAATCCTTTGCTATAATTACACTGTCTGAGTGCTTGGCTTTCCGAAGGAGGCTAGAGAACTTCATACAGAACTCGTCTTTCGCTCCATCTGTGCTGCAGTCAGTGGGGGCATAAGCAGAGACGACAAAAAGGCATCGGCGTGTGTCCCTATCTCTCTGAGTTCGTACTGCGTCATTTAGACGGGTAGCACACAATCGACTGTCTACAGGAATCCATTCGAGAAGTGCCTGTTCTGCCAGTAAGCTTAGTGCTGTACCTACACCGGCAAGGCGACGTAAACCTGCTGTAGGGTCTCCAGATAAACGAAGAGTAAATTGTACTGATCCCCTGCCTTGGTTAGGTGAGGTCAAACGGATGACCATGCTGGGGTCCTGTATGCGTGTTTTGGAGACATAGCATACATCAATAGCAAGAGATTTTAGTGTTTTCGCTAAAGCAGCTTGTTGACCTATTTGACACTACGTACGTTTGTTAAAAGCTCCAACATAAACTTTAGAGCGTGGTTTGAAGAGACCTATTATGGCATTTCGGGGACTCGAGCAACCAGTACGAGTGGCACACATAGATGTAGTGGGGAAGGTGCAAATAGTATAAACCAGAGAAAGGGAACGTGTTTGATCGCGAACAATGTGATCTGGAGTGCTGTTAAAGGTATGAGGACGACTATCACTTCTCGGTCGCTCACACTGTGGAAGGGTTCTCCTTGAGGTACCTGTAAAAGAAAGTGAATTAGGGGAGGTCTTGGTGACTCGAGAGTGTGACCGCAGTGCCCAAAGGACAGCTGTTTAAGGTCGGTCACCTATATTAGTTATTGCTCTGGTTGTAAGAAGGGGCATCGGCCTCATGATCTTCGAAGTCCGGCTTTCATCATGAGGCGTCATAATTCTTCGAAGTGAAGGCCTTCCAACTCCCAGGGCAGAATTTAAATGGTTTTTTCTGATTCGCGGAGTTGTTGTTTTTACGGGATAGGGTTGCTAACCCTACGCCCAACCCTCCTTTATCTGGGCTTGGGACCAGCAGTAACCTCTAAAGGTTTCCAGGCGGAGTTATGCACAACATAATACAGTCGCTTTGTGAAGAACTTTAATGAGATTACTCTACCACTATACAAACTGTTAAGCAATGGAAAGTTTATATGAACAGAGGAGGCACAGAAAACATATGATCTGATGAAGCAGCCTATCGATAACAAACAGATAACTTTTGAGCTACTTGTTTCTTGGGAACCGTTTATTGTTGTAACATGCCAGAGGTTATGTCATAGGAGCAGTACAAGTGCGTCGCGGTGTCCACCAGCCGTGTTTTAACGTCTCCAGAACAGAAGTATCCAATCATTGTGAGAGAATGTTTAGCAATCATTTCCGCAGACATCGAGTGGCAACCAATACCTGTCGGTGATGACAGAATATGCTACATGCTGGGTGAGTGCTGTTGCAATCCCCGACAAACGCCTGAAATTATTAGTCGTATTCTGTGTAACATGTCATACGTCTTATAAATTCGTCTTTTGCACAAGACCGAAGATATTGGTATTCATATACATGTGCCATATCTGTGTTCAAAAGCAATTCATCCAACCACTTTCCTTACACTGACGATCTCCCTACAATATTTTACTCCGCCGTTAGGTTCATAAATTTTTGCTTTTTATGGTTTATAGGCTTAGTTACTTAGCTAATTTCAATTTTCGCATTTTCAGTCATACGTAATTAATCTTGTTAATTACCTTGCTATCATAAAATCATTTACCACACATTAACTAATAAGTACTGCTGTTACGTTATCGTTTTCTCTATTCGTTCGACATAAACACGCTCAAATAATTCAAGGGTTATTATGTAACAACAGTATGACACATCAAATACTACTCCTTTATCGTAAACAGTATATACTAGTGTGTCATCTTGATGAGAAACTAATTGAAAAGAATCATTCCTTCACCTTTTTGTACATTTTAAGTCCGATTATAAATTTACAAACATCTCTCAGTATTTATAGTTACTACTGCTTCTAAAGCTTGTTTTATTCCTTGTTACAGATGTTCATGTTCATATTTGTAATTTGGCTGCACAGACCGGTGTAACACGATTTTTGGAAGAAAATAACAAATGGATGTGTGTTATATTGATATTTATTTGTAAATATATCTATTCCTTTTTGCCTTAGTACAGAAATGCACAAACTTTTGTGAATAATAATTAACATACTTATGTTTGCCACGCCTAGCTTAGCAATTTGTTTCATAACAGTCAGGTTACATGTTCAAACTCATAATCTATTTCGCATGTTGCAATGTCATACAAAAGATATGATTCATAGTTTAATCTGAAGATATTCTGAAGTGAAGTCAATTAATTCGAAACGAGAGTGGTTTGACTGGTCTTAGCAATTAGTTTAACTGAAATGCTAGCTAGTTTTGAAAACTGAATCGTGTCTACGTGGTCTCGACCTGTCGGTATTCCAGTCTGTATGAATGGATTAAAATCTTACAATAACCACTAAAAAAGTCACTTTGACTGATGTAATATTTAGAATATTAGCTTCGTTTATTTAATGCCTAACCAGGGCTCAAAGAGACTTCTGTTTTTAATCTTGGTATGAGCCAATTTACTACTTGGTTGAAATCCACTCATTTACGACTGATTTAACTCGGAATCGACTGTAATGGCGCAGGTGCATCCATCCTTAAGTCGTGGACTAAAATTATTTTTTACCTTTCCTCCAGCAAATTAATTCTCGAATCATACTCTCCATTCCTTTAATCTTTTCGCCAACGTATTACCTACACTAGTTTTGTAATCTATATGCTGTGCTTTTGAAGTGTGACAATCTTGACCGATGCACATACGTGCTCGGTTTTTCATTGTTTATGACTGATTGCCTTACTTCTAAAATTGGCGAAATTCACTTGATGGGGTGTTTCGATTCACGACTCTACTTCGGGCGTATTATGCTTCATTGTGTACAACTTTAAGAACATCGATAATTGTAGCTGTACAGTTACTTTCGATGCCCAACTATTATATGTCATGTCCGAATCTCCTTTTATTTATTTCAATTTGGACGACCAAATAATATTACCACCTTTACACTTAAAATGTCGCCCGAAGCCAAGTATACGATTGTAAGTATGCCAAAGTTGGTAACAGATTGTTATATAAACTTCCTACCATGTCAAGATTGCGGGACACCTTACAAAGAATAAGTCTTCCTGTTATTAACGTGCATGCAGCTCAGCTGCGAATGTAGATTCGTTTCATATCATTAAAGGGAAGTAGTTTCCCCTTAATTCACAACCTACACATGTAGCCCCTACCTCGTAAGTGAGGAGTACTAAAATCTCGTGTATTATTTTCTATACAGCTTCGTCACGACTTTTGACAATACATAACTTGTTACAAGTTCTAGGTTACTATTATTGTTTTTATATTTCCTTTGTTCTACAACACGATTAATTGTCTTAGAATCGACTGAATTTTATTGTTACTTCGGTACCCTCGCTTTCTTCTTAATTCGGAGTTTCGCATATATTTTTTGAAATACCATTTTAGTTATAATAAAACAGAAGGTTTGGAAACTAACTTCAGCGCGTTAAGCTCGTCAAAGTTCACACATATCATATCAGAAATATCAGAAGAAGAGATGAGTCGAGAGTTACCAACCTTTATACAGATTTTCCAAGTTAGTTGTTTCAAAAGAATACGTTTCCATACGCGCCTTCGCTTTTGGGCGTCAATTGATTTAAATATCGCTCCTTGTTTGTTTATTTATGAGAAAAAAGCATTAGCTTAAAAATTTTCTATTTGTATTTAAATATACTTTTCACTATCACAATATTTAGTATTTTAGATCTTATTTTATAAGTTGCCTGATAATATATTGTGGTCAGTAGCAACCAGGTTTTATAACCAGAGCAGAGCTGCTCTCATTTGTCTTATAAACCAACTACAGTCACATCACGACGGCACTGAAGATGACCCAAATTGGCACAAGCCAATCCACACCACTGCGGACGCCTTGCGGAGCCGTTTCTAGGGGGTTGTCGATGAGAATGTTGAATGGGAAAGAGATTGGACAACCCTGCTAAACTGCACTGCTGGATTGAAACAGTGGTTGTATTACTTTACTCTGCTTGACATGTTTGCGTACAGTTAATAACTTTTCTGTGCATGCCCTCCGGCAGACAATTCTGCAACACAGTTCTGGTTCAATTGAATCGACGGTGGCCCTAATGTCAAGAGATAACGACTGTCAGCCCGTAGTACGTATGGCGCTGCTCCAGCGGTTGTCGGTGTGATAAATATACCATCCCATTTCTCGCAAGTCAGTCTTTCGCGTGTTTTGCATGATTAAGGCAAAAGCTAATAGTTCGGAAGCAATCAGGAGTAAACTTATCTCCCGGTAGTTGTTACATTAGTTACATGTGTCATTCTTAAAGACGAAGATAAGAATCTCTCCACCCAGATATAAAACACTGGTTCCTAAACCCTAATAGACAACCTTGTCAGTCCTTCTGATCAGGAGTCCATCACTATCCTCAAGAGGAAGTTGGGAGTGTTTACAAACCTCTCCATCAAGTGGGTCAGCCATCACTGGTCAAAGAAGGCAAGAGAATCTGGTCTGGGTTATTGGGGCTATCCATAGGATGACGTCATTCTATACATTTTGTATTTGGAAATGTCTCCGTTTCCTATATTATTTCCCACACCTATTTTATCTTGGCCCATAAATATTTGATGTCATTTCTTGTAATCTCACTAAGTAATAAGATAAAAGCAATTTAACGCCTATATTACTCATATTGTAACCTATTGTTAGCTTAGTAGTTTTACATCTAAATTTACGCACATCCAGAAGATATTATTCAACTATTTATACTTTTTTCCACTATATGATATATATATATAATGAACTCTGAAGAGATTTATCTCTTGAATTTTGTTTTTAATTCATTAGTAGGAATGATAAAAGTATGTACATACATGAGGTAAAAGTTAAAATTAAGATTGACAAAGCCAAATTAATATGAGTAATAATCGGCATAACTAAGACAATCAAGTATTTTCAATTTCCTTTTTGGCACATTGTGTACAGGTATAGATGACGGTTTGACCTTCGTCTGCAGAACGTGTTTGTAGTGTTACGTAAACCATTCTGTCATTGCCACAATAAGCACATTCTTTTCTAATTGATGGTCCATCAAATTTTGATTGTCGTGTATCGTTTCCGAGATGTGACCCCAAAGTTTGTTTTAAAGAAATTTCTGACTTTAAAATTTTTTTAGCACTTTTAATCATTGTTGGAAAAAACAAAGATGTAGATGCATACTCGTCACAAATTTGACTTATTTTACTACATTTAGCTTCGGTACTAAAAGTTGCGTTCATGTTGTTGAACCAACGCATGCATGTAGAAGTTTTGCATTTCCGGCACACCAGTAAATCATTAACTTCTAACGTATGTGGAAGAAGAGTTCCACATACATAGCAAAAATATCGATGGATACGTTCTAATCCAAGAGGTGTACATAAATGTTTCCGAAGCATTTTCCTACAATTAAAATGATGAAATTCTCAAGTGATAAATAATTGCGTGATCTAAATTTCAAAGGGATGCAAATAATGGGATATCAATTGTCAGTAGTTAAATAATTTACGACAATTCGTTTGTTTTTTTTGTGAACAAAATTGGATTCCGATTAGCAGTGGAATCAAGGACACGAGGTTCCTCTTAATTGGATGTTCCTGCATTTCACATTCGTTCTAAAACTTAGTACCTTTCGCTTCAAACGCCCTACGCGTCATCTAGTGAATCGACATAGAGGCGTTTAGATAGACAATTATTATGAGTAAGTTTATGATGAAGCTTTGCATTTACAAATCAATAATTATTGAATTACGTTGGCCAGTCAGTTATGTACAACGTAGAACTCATCACATACGTTTATCGGCTCCAATCTCGGCACTTCACTAGCACAGGAAGATGAACACTAAATCAACTAAGTCCTAATTATGGAGTTGTCAGATTGTTGTCTTTAATTTCTTATCTAGCTTTCCATCAGATTTAGGCGCCTTTTCACTAATTTTGATCAACTTTAGATAATGTGGGGTTCGCTGCATCTAAATCTCGGGAATTCGGGGTTACCATATCTGCTTGATCATAAGTTTTCCACACTGATTAAGATGTAATTCGTGCCAAAGTCTTTAAGGGATATGTGGATTCACTTTATTTTCCGTTTGCTACTTTCTTTAACTGTAAACAGGATGTAGTCATACCCGTACATGAAGAGAATAACAATGTGGAAGTTACTTATTGTTCGTCGCCGTAACAAAGGTAGTGTAGAGAATTATTAACGAATTTTCCTATGACGATCCTTCTTCCCTGTCAAATTTCTACTAGAAGTAATAGTTGGAATGCCAGTAGAGCACAACTATCCGGTGCAAATAGCTCAGATTCTCTCAAAGTATTCGACAAAGTTGACCGTTGATTCCTTTATAAGAAATTATAATTTGTGTGTAGCAGTTATTGCTTGATAGTTTGGTTAAATGACTACCTACGCAAAAGATTTCTAAAGTCAGAGTTTTCAGTTATGTCTAATTGGCTAAAAAATGGCTAATGGAGTGCTATAGGGTCCTGTCCTTGGACGACTAATCTCATTATTAATAAACGACCCACCTACTACCTTGGGATTGCAAACCTTTCTGTGCGGATGATGCCGAGATTTAATAAAAGATACTAGGTCCTTCTTAGATCTTGACTTTTCAAGAGAACCTGAATAAGTTATTGGTGAACAATCAGGATAAAATCTCCGCATAGTCTTGAGAGTTCTAATACAGAACAGGGTAAAAAAACGTAATCATATGTGGTACTCTAGATATGTATCTCCATTAACATTCTACAGCAAATGTACCATACTCTGTTCTGGAGTTTCTCTTTAGAACTTTAGGAAGTCTGGCTGTGAAACTATTCAAAACCTTTGTTTAATATAGTAGTTCCTCAAAAACAAAATCATTCAGAGAATCAAACGAAATACATGCCACTAGTCTTCGTAAACGTGACTTTCCCAAACATACGTCACTAAATTATACTCCAGTATAAGTTTTATGACATCTAATCGTACTATCTACTCATCCATGCAAATATACTGTTTGTTCAAATGGTAAATTTATTTAACTAGCAATCACTGTGATTTCACTGACATGAATGTACTAAGTGAATGATCCTGACCATTTAGCACATCATTCAAACGTCCCAACTAAGAGCTAGGAACTGGGCAGATTGATAACAAATCGGGTATACCTAGTTGTGGCAAAGGCTGATATAATTCAGTCACTTAGAAAGGTTGTGTCCATTAAATAGCGGGGACTCATTAACCAGAACTCAAACAGGTCAGTCAATCATTAACAACGTAGGATCTGGCATATTGTACCCACATTAGCACGACGAAATCGAAATTCGCAAGAACAACACGACAGTAAAATACATTATGGGAGAATTAGGCGGTGTGTATGAAAGAATAATAGAAATTAAGACCTAGATGAAGATAAGGGAATAAGCTGGAGCTACTGTAGCTAATCCTGAATCATACCACCTAGTGTCACCAGTCACTCGTCGCGATTATCACGCGAATCCAAACCAGGTAGCCTGCATCGAACAACGTGGCTTAGACTGACAGTTGAAGACTTTATGGGCTAAAGCCCCGTCTTGGTTTACCTACCCCTGATCTCCTACCCGATTTTTACTACAGCTAACATCGAGCAATGAGGCAGGCGGACTCGACTAAGCCTTTAGCAATCTTAGTGCATACTTTGGATTATAGTTTGAGAAGAACTCTCGTCATATCTCCGTACATTAAGAAGGATAGTGCCTCCTTACAAAGTGTTTGAAGAAGAGCAACCAAAACGACAGTCGGATTGAGAACATATCTACTCAGGTCGAATTAAGGCAAAAAAAAATGCATCAAGTGGGATACATAAGGCTTAAGGGGAATACAATTTGGTTGTATTGAATAACTAGTAGTCGCCTTAACCCTTACAGTCTCATTCCCAAATAAACCCTACGAGGGCATCTTTCAAATCCCTTGATGCTTACGTAAACTTTGCATTTAATTTGGGGCAGTAATCTGGGAGTAATTCTACGGTTACTTCTATTCTACTCCTTTTCAGAAAGAACATAATAAGTATTTTACTGTCCATAACCACGAGCTCTTAACCTCCACCTAAGTACAAAAATGAAATTTAGCTGATTCTGCGAGCAAAGTTAAGGTTGACTCACGTAGTCCAGAGTCTGTTCGGCAGAATTCTGACATAGAATCTGCTTGGACAAGTCGGAAGTTCTTTGTAGTTTAAACTCCACTTGTACACTACAGTTCGAAATAATGCGAAGAAGGCTTGGAGAAGTAAGAGGTGGATTTAGATTAATCAATTAAATGAGGGATGTCCCAGATCAGCCTTTGAGTTTTAAGACATTTTGTTAATTGGGTAAATCACGTACTGCCTTTTTCGACACGCGATAGTGCATATTTCCAAACACTTAATAGAATGGGAGAGGTCAGTCAAAGTTACAAGTTCGATGTAGAGGGGAAAAAACTTGAAGTTTGATACAATGCTTGAGTACTATCGTGTTTCAGAGACAGTAATCCCTCTGGTGTTAGGCGTCTCAATAGTGACTGTTTATCGGGTGAGTAGGTCTACATCATGTCGCGCTTATAATCGAAACTACACTGGTAATGTATTACTAGTGTGGTTACTATGCTTAGTATTTGAAACGTAGACACTGGTTCTCAAGCAATCTATTTAGTTTGGAAAGGCAAACTAAACTCAATAAAAGTGTGTTGTACTCACAGAATGAGTACCGGTTAAAAAGTTTTTTGAAGTGTACTCTACTGGGAATTATTCTAATTAAGGCAATAACGGTAGTTTTGTGTGATAATTAGCATCGAATTAAAGCAAGATACGATTACTAAACTGGAAAAAGAAACAATATTAATTATTAATAGCTTGGTAAATACTTTACAATGATACCTCTACCCACCAAGCAAGAAGTAGTCGGTTGAAAATTGCGCTAAATTTTTGGTCGTATCCAATTGGTTGATATTTTTTCAAAGAGCGGTAGGACAAATTATGCGATTCAAGGCATAGCGTTTTAAATGTTTAGTCTCACTAGTGTACAGGACATTTTTATGAGTCAGTTCGTGCCTCAAATTCTTCTGCTTTCTTGCCAATCAATGGTAAGTGCATTTTACATCGGTGTATCATGGTTTTTTCCTACTTTTAGAGCTACATAGTTGTTCCTGTTGGTGCCCCACTGTCAGTTTTTCTGTCTAGTGTGTAAGATTAGCTTCGTACTAGTACTTCTCTCAATTGCTGTAACCGATGACGTTTAAGTGATCTATCTTCAGATTGTGAACAATAGGGTGAAGTGTTCATACCCAATGGTCTCGCTGCCCCGGTGACTCTATACTACAGTCAGGATATTGTAAAATGATGATTTAGAGTCCTTCTAACTGTGACAGATACTCCTTTCCGTGTTGTAGGTTACAGGGGTCTCATAGCGAAATATAAGTGACTCGAAAAACAATCAGGTGCATTTAATCACACTAGCCACATCTGGAAGGCCAGTTGGTTATTATAACGGGCAGAAACTGTGTACAAACAAAGACCTCAAAATATCTATCTCTCAAACTCATGAAGAATTGTAAGATAAAAAATATTGAAGGAACTGCCTTAGTAACTATTTCACTATACTAGTTCGAGTACTCAGGTGCACAACACTTCTAGCTTTAATGGTGCAAATCTTCAAATTATGACCACTTATCTATTTATCCTACTTTAGTCGAGGATGACCACTAAGCACATCAAATCTCGCTTTCAGTTCTTACGAACAACCTTAGGCCTTCGATTGATGGTTATGCTATCGGCCCCAAAATCACAAGCACCACATAAAAGTCTCAAGAACCACGTAAACTGCCATCACGTTATCATCAATCCTCTCGAATCCTGTACTTCCCGGAACCTTTTAATTAAAAATTTGGAAGTGTCTAGAAAGCCCTGTGATTTTGCTACCACACAATCCTATATTGCGCAAGACAGCTTAATCCTAGAATCCATTATTCTATCTGATTTCAGTGAAAGCGATTTCTTCTTACATTCGAACAGAAATGGTCATAACCAATCCTATCTGCGTAGAAGTCTGTGGACTTTCTAGGGTGGGCCCTGGCCATCTCTTTCCTCAAAAATTGGCTTCAAGCCAAGTATTTCATGAAAAATATTTAAAAACACTTAAGATCCCTCTGGATAGCATAAAACAGTCGGTGCACTGATCTACTCAAAATTTTCCCACTGTGAACCGAACTGAAACTCTTAAACATTAGAATCAGACAGGACACCCTGGTTAGTAGAGCAGATGTTTTAGAATCAGAGAAAAATTTAAACAAGTGAAACGAGATACTTCATTACTATACATGGTATCCCCAAACATAAAAACGAATCGGAAGACAACAAGCCAACCACTGGTATTTGTCAATAGGGTTACACATGATAGAGATTTATTACTGTGAAAGCGCAGGGGAACGAAGTAATCAAATTTTGAAGACCAGCTAAACCAGCAATTCCCACGCTTTTCTGAAGGAAAGCAGGAGCAACGAAAGTCAACCTAGGTCTGTGGGGGGTGGAAATATACTTATAGGAGCATTCTTATTCTCTTCACAATTAGCCACTGAACATCCCAGTTACAATGATCATGCACCGGGCTTATAATCAGCAACATCAAACGAACGTCTTGACACAAGATATATTTAAATAAATTGGAACAACTCCAAATGACCAGTCTCACGAGGCTGACTAGCCTCTCATTAGCCTTATACTCCAAGTATCCTACATTCCAATATACTACAGGATTTTAATTTTTCTGTTATATTTTGTTTTCACAGAAATATGAAGGGAGTTGAAATCAGGATACTAGAAGTCAAAAAGATTTTACACTTCTCACAGCATAATATGATATCATTTGCGAAAGTTGGACAAACAGTAAATTAACTGAAATTAAACTAGATCTTGACAACTTCCTGCTACTGTATGATGACGGGACCAAGTAAATAGAAAGTGGCATGACTTTGTATACGTCCTCATCCATTAGTTTCCTTGAATTCATGACTTCCAGACTTAACCCCCATCATACTTTGTGGTTTGATGTACAGAGTTGTCGTGACTTTTGTTCGGTCGGGGTTATATGCAGAATACGAGGAGCTCCTTATTCTATGGAGAGGTCGCTGTTTCAGGCAATCCATGCTGGACTTAATCTAAATTACGCCCGTATACTGCTATTCGGTGACTTTAGTAGTACCTCATTTCTTTTACCAAATTGTGATTTTTAATGAGTGTCCAACTTTACAAACCTGTTCGTTGATCATGAACTATGCGACAACGCAACCCAATATACTTTTTTGGTGAACAGGGAAAATGCATCTAGATTAGATTACATTTCTTTTATCGAAAAACTGGCTTGTCAAACTTGAGATCTCTAAGCGCATTGGGTACCAGTGACGATGCCCTTCTAGCGTTTGAACTTTTTCCCCCTGTCACTCGACGAAACTCATATTATATATAGATTACCACCATACGAACTTAGATAGGGTAGAGCAGACCTGAAAAATATACTTTGTTTGAACGAACATGACCCCTCTGACGTGGACATAATGTGGTATCAAATTAAGGACAGAGATTTCACCCTGGGTTCCTGATCTACTAGCCGAAAATTCCAATCCAACTTCTCTTTAACTACTACCCTGACACCATTTATCAGTCACCAAGCATCCCTTTCGTCGGCTCGAGTATTGTGGAATTCGAGCCTCTTATTAATAAAAGAATTTTACGGCACCTGAATTCATACAAGTTTTCCTGGCTTAATTTAAAGCCGTTCTGAAGTTCTTTGAGAAGTGTAGTGACTCTCCATTTTTCCTCCTGCCTATTCTATTTAACTGCATTTGACCAAAGGTAAATAACTTTTCGAGTGGACGGAGGGTATGGTCATATTTGTAAATAAGGTGGGGCAACAGAGTGATTGGCTTACAACTATTACAGCCAATTTTCTTCGTCTGCACAGTAGCGAAGGGCATGGGATAAATCAATGACAATTATCTCTGTAACCACTCGAATAATTATCCCATACTCTTTGTACAGCAGAACAGCTTTTTTCCTGACAGGTGTTGCGACACATACCCAACTGCATAGAATAGCTGGACTATATTAATGTGATACATCTGTGACGCACATATTGCCGTTTTAGATATCTCCAAAGCATTAGATAAAATAGATCAACTAATTTCCTTCGGTATTAGTAGGTGTTTTTCAGTATGACTGACGAATTGTCTAAGTGACAGGTCACCTACTATCAGTAAAGTTTGACAGTAGTTCGTTCCCAGACTTTATACTAATATGATAATAAATTGATTGATAATAGGATTCACTTATAAAAATATCACATGGTTACCAAGAAGCTCTGTGAACCTTGAAATTAAGAGTCAAAATCTCCTCACTATCGGAATTTACTTTGTTTGCATTGCTTATTATACCAGTCATATCAATTTATTATACTCATAATTCGTTAAATTCTTTTTAAAATAATAATTAGAATGCGAACAAGTGTTAGTGACTTATATTGTCCGATTGATAGATTAACTTTAAGAATCTTTCATATCTTATTGTTTGGCAATTTTTGAAGAATTAACTTTTTTGACAATAGTTCTTCTTACAATCGGCGATTTGTAACTTATAGTAGTAAAAAAATTTATACTGTTACATGGATGTTTACTGACGAAAAATAAAATATATAGTACTTGTACACTTAGTAACAGTTATATACACTGGTAAACACTGATAGGATAATAATACCAATTTACTCAGGAGACTGCAACGTATGTTTCAATTATAGTATTTAAATATCCACCAGATTTTTCTGCCAAGGGATGAAACTTCAGAACATATATCACAATGTGATGGTTGGTAAAAAGTCAGAAGTTGGATCTTCCATGATATTATTATTGAAATTCGATTATATATGTATATGACCTGAAGTATTTAGCTAATAAAATGGTGAAAACATTATAACCTGAATTTGTAAGTTGTAAACTACCACAACTGACAGTAAATTTGATAATTTCGTCAACTAAGCTGTAAAACTCAACAATTTTAATTTGTCAGTAATTTGAGAATTGCAACAAAATTGAGAAAACGACACTAAGACGACTAACTTATAGACCAACAGACAATCAGATGGAATGGCAAGGACAAAGTAGAAAGAAGTATATTATTTTTGGCACATATATTCGAAGGTAGATAAAATGGACACAAGCAAATCTACAGACAAAATAAGTACATACATAATGTTATTAATCTGTTATTAAATTTAAGTGACTCTAAGTCATGTTCCCCGAACGTCATTACCGACTACAAACTTAACTCTCACTTTAATTGTAAAGTGAGATGAATTGCTTTTAAATGGACTAAAACTAATTTACATTCATGTGCTTTGTGATTGATAGCACTGTGAAATCGCCTACAGTTAATTTGAATTTTTCGGTTTTTTTCAGTATATTTAAATACATTCAATGTCGATTGTGTATGGTAATTTACTTAAGGGTTAATTAGAATCTAGTTCCTTACTTTGGTTGTTCTTATAGTTGTCCTCCTTTATGGTTTGAACACATTTTATGCCAAAAACTGGTTTTTACTAGTTATTTTTTTTTAGTTAACAGTTTGACCAATCTAAGCATAAAACATAATTGAAAATTTAGCCATTCTTACTGTAAATTATGCAAAATTTTTTAACTATTACTTCTATTTCCAAATAGATAAAATACTGCAGAGTAACTTGAATGGATTATAAATCATTTATTATCACATAATATTAAAGAAAATACATTCTGTTGGTACAAAACTTCATTAAAATGGATTCAACAGTTTTAATTAGCAACTATCATTTATAATGAACTTAATTTATTGGACTACTTGGTTCAAAAATAAACATCAGACGTTACAATTTGCGTTGTATTTTAGGAGTATATTCAAAACACTGCTATTGTTTCAGTCCTGTTGAGTTGATGTGTGCAGTAGTGTCAAGCACTCTGATTTGATTTTGAAATCGTAGACATGTGTACATTTATACTTTTCATACAGCTGATGAACAAGTGTAACCCATTATGCTTTTTTAATTTATTTACTTACATACACCAGTCAATCCAGTAGTGAAATAAGTATTACTGACTACACTAAAAGATGTCACTTTAATAACACAAACAGATTAGATCTGAAGATTAACGTCATAGGGTTCAAATTTATTGTTCTAAATATTGTATTACTAATCCTGATAACTGAATTTCCAAGGCCTTATAATGTACGTGGCTATAAGTTAGTTCATTAGAAAGGTGATTAAACCATGACAAAATGCTAGTGCAGATGACAACCATACATCACTCTATTAGTAAGGTCAAAATTACTTATCATAATTTCACTCTATTAAAGTTATTAACATTTTATTTAGCTATTAATCTAACAACTTCATCCCACCAACAATATGATTCACGTGTAAATCCCATATCAGTGATTTGATTATTTACAATGGATAACAAACCAACATTGCTTGAAGTCCTGGATTTTGTATTTAAAAGTAAGTTTGACTAAACTGTACTATATATTATTGTTACTAATTTAGAAACAAAATAATTGAACCTGATGGAAAAAGAATATTTTCTACTAAAGACATGCTATTGAAGAAACTGTGATGAGGAAGAATGTGTATTAATACAAATTGCAATACCTTGAAAGAACAACAAATTTAACACAACAATAATAGGAGTAGAAGTCACTTCAATCATAATAATAACAAAAACAAAGAAGAGTGAACACAGAATATATTTCAGGGAAAATAAGAATTGGTGCATGGGAAGAAAGCTCCAAAATAATTTTGAGCTCAGAATTTAAGGGAGGTCGGAAAGTGGATACACTCGCGCTAATGTGACCGATTCTGAGCCGTGTCATCCAAAAGTTTTCAACAACTGGTTACGTCATTCTCAAGGACCCCTTCAGGTAGTCTGCATCTACCTACACGACTCAAACCAACAGTCAATCACTTCATGGACTGATATCACGTTTTGGTTCGGCCGCCCCTAACTCTCTTCCATTCTACTCCCATATCAGTCATAATCGTCCATTGGGGTAGACGGTGGTTAGGCATAAGTAACAGATGCCCTAAACACCTCAGTCGATGAAAAATTATAACCTCATTGGCTGATTTACCACCTTTCTGTAATACTCGTTGTCTAACCTCGTTACTGCTTACTCGGGGATCCTGGCTAACGTGCACAATGTTTCGAAGACATCGATGGTCAAATATCAACAACCTACGAGCGTCGTCTATTCTTAATGGCCAAGCCTCATATCCATACAGTAAGTATGGTGTTGTAATTAGCACTTAGAACTGCGAATTGCAGTAACGTAGTGTTAGGGATTCATAATCCTCAAAAATACAATGGTTGATTAATTAAACGACAGAAGTTGTATTGATTTTTATAAGTTTGGTTTGTAGACTCTCATCAATTAATTTAATTCGAATGTTAGTTCTACTCCTGAGTACAGTTTAACAAAATTTCATAGTTCTGTCTGGTTGATCTATTGGCTTGTGTTTTTCCTTATTCTGGCTTATGACTCAGTGGGAATGGGGCAGACGCGCAAATATAGACTAGGCACACCTAAGTGGCGTTCGGTCACCTCACCAAAAACTTTTCGCGTTATCTAAGTGGCGATGGGATTAAAGCAAATAAACTCTACTGCAACCGATGACATATAATTGGCAACGGCTTGCCAAA
Organism: Schistosoma japonicum; assembly: GCA_025215515.1. NCBI lineage: Eukaryota > Metazoa > Platyhelminthes > Trematoda > Strigeidida > Schistosomatidae > Schistosoma > Schistosoma japonicum. The sequence goes on along the minus strand of CM046063.1, from coordinate 44,790,744 downwards.
AAGAAGAAAAAAATTGATTCGACTAAACTGGATATGCTATTGGAGCAACAGCTGAAATTAATGCAATTATTCATCAACTCAAATACTGTATCTAATGCATCATCATCTGTTTTTGCCTTCGGTGCTGTACCTTTAATAGATACGGTTGAAGCAGTGTCGTGAAATTCATTTATGATCTTGACGCAAATATTACTTTCGACACATGGTTCCGCAGATATGAAGATCTCTTCGAATTCGATTTCGCTGCTCAGGACGATTCTTGGAAAGTTTATTTGTAACTTCGGAAACTTGATCCAGCAGAATTAGACAATTGATGTGACCATATTTTACCACAAGATCCAAGGGACAGGACATTCTTCGAGATATGTAAGTTGCTTAGTTAACAATTTGATGATACCTCCTCATTACTTAATACTCGATACCGTTGCCTTAAATTAAGTATGAATGAAACAGATGATTTCCTAGCTTATGTTGGTATTGTGAATAAAGAATGCAAGTGATTCAAATTAAAACCAATGACACAGGACCAATTTAAATCATCGATATTCATTTACAGTCTCCAATCATCCAAATTCTCTGACATTAGAATGAGACTGTTGAATTGTCTGGAGCAAGACTTAAAACTGACACTGAACGACATCCCCAAGGAATATCGACGACTAGTGAATTTACAACAGGATACTATACTCGTTCAACCTGGAGGACACAGTGGCTCAGTTAACGCACTTTGTCGAAAACAACACCAAACTGCCCCTATGCATCCATCACATTCAACAAAGAAATGCATTTTTCCTTTCCGGTCAATGAAAGTTGTTCTATCTCCATGTTGGCAATGCGGAGCATGGCATTTCGTCAAGTTTTGTCCATTCAAGCATCATCTTTGCCGTTGTTGTTATTCAATTGAGCATTAAAACGGCTATTGTCGGAACCTAAAGCTTAACAGTCCGAAAATCAAGACTAAAGCTAGTAGTACAGCTAAATCACTAACCTTATTGGCAACTTACCGGATAAAGAGACGTTTAGAAAGATAATTCGTAACTTCATTAGTTGACGATCAGCCGGTACGCCTACAGGTAGATACAGCGTCAGATATAACGATAGTGTCACACAAAACTTGGAGTTCCCTCGGTAAACCCAGAATGCCGAGAACCAAACAGAAGGCGATAAGTGCATGTGGAGGTAAGATACCATGAGTAGGACAGCTTCAATGCTCTGTTTCATTTCGTGATATAAGCTTCATTGGGACATGCCACATCACCCACACTGACTTAAATCTCCTGGGTCTAGACCGGTTTGGTAGCCTTCATCTAGCAGATATACCTCTAAAATCTATATACAATCACGTTGAATCTGCTCGAGTTATGGACTACTCAGATTATTTGCTACAAAAATTTCCTGATGTTTTCGAGTCTGGACTGGGTTACTGCAACAATATGCAAACGACGCCAAAGCTGAAGATCGATGCGGCACCAGTGTTCAGACCCAAAAGATCTGTTTCTTATGCATTCCTGGCAAAAGTTGATGAAGAGCTCACACGATTGCAGCAGCATAGTCATAACCCCAGTTAGTTACTCAAACTGGGCAGCTTGTAATGTCGTTATTAAGAAACTTATACAAATCTCTCCTGATGGAAAAGAAAAAAACAATAATTTATGCGGCCTGTGCTCTAAATCAAGCTTAGAGAAGATATAGCCAAATAGAAAAAGAAGCGTTAGCTTTGGTGTTTACTGTTCAATGTTTTCACAAATTTGTGTATGACCGTATATTTACGCTTTTAACAGACCATAAGCCACTACTCACTGTGTTTGGGTCAAAATCCGGCCTACCAGTACATACAGCCTATCGCTTGCAAAGATGTACAATAATCCTACTAAAATGGGAACTTGAAATTCAATATCGTCGAACAAAAGAGTTCGGACAAGCTGATGCTTTATCACGATTGATAAGCCAATACCCAACAAACATTTAAGAGTTAGTAATTGCCACGTTATCCACTAAGGATTATGCTGCAAATTATTTATCTAGTGCCATTCGAGAGATGCTGGTGACCGTGAATGATGTTAAACATGCATCGCTCAGGGACTTCATAAATCAGAAAGTTAAACAACTTATCACAACCAAGTATCCGAAGAACTTAGAGAACGATGAGATAGAATTCCTCTATGATGGACACGCTTGCACGTAGATTTTGCTAGTCCGATGAATGGTGTCACATATCTCGTACTTGTAAATGCATATTCGAAATGGGCAAAATTTGTTACCGTAGTGCCAACATCTATCAATAGAACTTTATAAAAACTGATGAAGATTTTCTCGCAGCACGGATTGCCAGACTTATTGGTATCAGACAACGGGTCTCAGTTAACGTCGGAAAAGTTTCAGAAATTCTGTCGCCGTTATGCAGTCAACCATGCAGGGTCACCGTCATACTATCAACAGTCAAATAGACAGGCTGAACGTTGTATCGATACGTTCCAAAGTAGAGAGAGTTGTTGATAGTCTAAAAGCTTCTTGTTGATTTATCGCACAACACCAAATGATACCGCTCATAACAAAGTATCACCCGCTGAAGCTTTGATGAACTGAAAGTTGGAGACAACTCATTACGCCACGCTACCACAGAGATACCCGACAACTCAAACTAATTCCCCGGGATTCGAAGTTGGTGCGCCAGTATTCGCCCGTGCTTATCGGCATAAATCGAACTAATGGATAGAAGGATATGTAACAAGGAGGCAAGGGACAGTGCTGTTTGAAGTGACTATGGGGAAAGACAAATGGATGAGACATTTTAATTAACTACGTAAGAGCAAGGTGTACGAACCGATTACAACTACAACAATCCCCAAGCATACTAAAATGACATTACAACCAATCACAGTTAACAAGGTCCAGCGGAGGAAATGAAGAGCAGTACTGGTTACCGCTCACTTTACAAATAAATAAAAATAGCAAAATCACATGAAAATTGACTAGTCTCTTCTCTTCTTAGCACCTCCCCTTTTTGAGAAAAGTTCACTTTCTTGGAACCTTACTGTGGCTCTTCGTTTTCTTTCACTGCGTCTTATTGGCTGTTCTTCCTCGGATGTTCCTTTCTCGTTGTTTGCTGCAACCAATGTTGGTTTTTCCGTGGGTAGCTTGAAAGTGTCAAGAAGAAGTTCAAGCGTTAGGTTCGGTTCATCTGCTTTTCGTTCACCAAACCTTCTTCGTAGCTGGTTGCGATGTCGAATCCATATTTATCCTTCTACTGCTACTTCATATATCACCTTTCCTCTTTTGCCTTTAATTACTCCGTTTTTCCATTCCTCACTTCCCGGTCTGTGGTTCCTCACATACACCTGCGTCCCGTTCCTCTAGATGTCATCATCCTTGCTTTTTACTTTTGACGGCCTCATTATCTCATTTATCGTTCTTAGTTTCCGTCCCATAAGTGCTTCTGCTGGTGATTTCTGTTCTGGAGCACTGTTGTTTGGGGTACTTCTGTATACACGTAGGAATCGCTGAATAATTTCTGCTAGGCTTCCCTCCCCCTTTGCCTTTAGTACAGCTCTTTTGGAGGTATCCACAAACCGCTCCGCTTGTCCGTTTGATTGTGGATGGTACGGTGGGGAGCAAATATGTGTGATGGCGTTTCCTCTACAGAAATCACTGAAATTTTGTGACGTAAATTGGGACCCGTTATCGGTGATTAGTGTCTCTGGAAACCCATGACACGCGAACATCTCCCTCAATATTTCCAGGGTTTTCTTCGTGGCTGGAGGAACTACCAGATGGATCTCCGGCCATTTTGAATATGCGTTTACTAACACCACGTAGTAGACTCCTGACATGGGTCCGGCAAAATCTAAATGCACTCTGCGCCATGGTCTTGCAGGATCTGGCCAGCTTACTGGTTCAACCTTCGGTGGGTTTTTTGATGCTCGCTGACAGCGGTCACACTTTCCCACCATGTCTTTAATCTGGGCGTCCATCTTTGGCCAGTATGCATAGCTCCGTGCCACTGATTTCATTCGAGCTGTTCCAGGGTGTCTCGCGTGAAACTGCTTGAGTACTACTCGATGTAACTCACATGATATCACCACTCGATCCCCAAACATAAGGCACCCGTCTACTAGGCACAGAGCTTGTCGACGTTGATACTAGCTGTCTCAGTTCTTCATCTAGAGAACGTGGCCATTTATGCTGCATATAATAGATTGCTCGTTGAATCGTTTTGTCTCTTCTTGTGAATTCAGCAACTTGCTGTATGGTAACAGGATGTGCTCTCACAGCATGTATGAAACTTCCTTTTCAGCGTAATCTCTCGTATCGATGGCGGCAATCACCGACTCTTCACTCGTCGTAGGATAGATGCTTAGTGGAACAGCATCTAGTTTCAGATCTGTAATCCAATCTAGCCCCAACAAGTTAAGATTGTTGTTAACCACATAACATACTCCATCTGTGGTTATTTCGTTGAATGACACTGAGCACACAATTTCGCCAATGATCAACAAACGATCGCCTGACGCACTTATGGCGAGTTGTTCTGTAGCGCATAGCACAGGTTTCCCAATTTTAATCCATGTTTTTTCTAGAAATAATAGTAATATCAGATGCTGTATCAAGTTGGAGGCTTACCGTATGACCATTTATCCGAACAGAAATGTACTTTCAGGCTAGTCTCTGATGAGTGTGATTCGCGGTGGATACTGAAAGTGACTCAGCCGGCTTACTCGGTGAACGGAATCTTCTTTTGGAACGTGACCGAGTGCGTGTGTCTTTCTGCCTGCACAAAGTTTCTTTGTGTCCCAGCCTGTTACACTTTCTGCAGCGATAGTTCTTAAATGGACAGAACTTGGCAAAATGCCATCCATCACAGTTCCAGCATCTGGATGGGGGAGTAATATTCTTCTTTTCGGCTGGTTTATCACGATGAGTTGAGGTGGTTGCTGGAGTGACTTGATGAGAAATAGGTTTTCGACGAACAGCATGAACTTCAATGTCACCATTACCACCAGACTGGACAAGTGTAGTATCATGCTTTAAATTGGTCAGTCGTTGATATTCTGCGGCAATGTCATTCAGAGACAATGTTGGTTCTTGGTCAAGACGGTGAAGCAATCGCGTTCGAATATCAGCGAATTTTTCTGACTGTAGGCTGCAGATGAGTGTTAACGATTTAAATTGGTTCTCCGATAGGTCTTTTAATTTAAACCGTTCACATTCTCTGTTTACAACTCCAACATGAGTTAAGAAATCATCTGATTCATTCATTTTAACTTTAGGCAACGATATCTAATATTGAATAGAGAAGAATTGTCACCAAAGTGTTGGCTGAGAGTTGAGCAGGTTTCAGAGAAAGTTCTGTCTCGAGGATTTTGAGGTAAACTTAGGTTGCAGTACTTGTCAAGTTCTGCTGCACCGAGCTTTCTGAGAAGTAGGCGAACTTTCCATACATCGTCCTGAGAAGCTAAATCATACGTAAACAAATCTTCATATTTTCGGAACCACGTATCAAAAGTAACATTAGCTTCTGGATCATAATAAAATTCAGCAATACTATTAATAATTCCATCAACTGAAAGTGTAGAATTGGGGACAGAAACATTCGAAGATGATTCAAGATTAGATTTCAGGCTTGTGAAAAGCTTCATTAGTTTTAGTTGTTCATCCAACAACAAATCCATTTTGGTAGGATCCACGGTCACCATCACCCGTCGCCTATTGTTATGTCGTAATATAACGTCTACTGCTATACACGAAGTAACCGCAACGCTAACCGGAAACTTATCTGCGCCAACTGATACTCGCAACCGTGACCAACGATTCGATACTGACTACTCACCCCAAAACAAAATCAAGAAGATACCAACACAGCACTAGGAAGATTCGATTCCATTATAATTCAAGTCTGTATATATAGTTACAAAAGCAACCTTGGGGAAAACAGAGTAATTAGCATACTAAAATGACATTACAACCAATCACAGTTAACAAGGTCCAGCGGAGGAAATGAAGAGCAGTACCGGTTACCGCTCACTTAACAAATAAATAAAAAGTAGCAAAATCACTTGAAAATTAACTTTTTGTTCTCTTCATACCAGATTCAATCAAGCAAAAGAAGTTGTATTGAGTTTTTTGTAAGCTTGATGTGCAAACTTTCATCACATTAATTTACTTTCATTGTGAGTCATACTCCAAAGTACAGTTTGATAACATTTGATTGAATTACTACAATGTTTATGATTTCACTTGATGAATAATCACTGTAAATTAATTAACATAAAGATCGATGCATTTATGTAAACGTTCACCAGTCTCGTCTCAGATTTTGCTCTGCAAAACAATCTTCCTACAAGTCTAGTCTTCTGGAATAGCTATGGGCTGGGAAGGAACAAAATGTGGTATATGACTGAAGTACGAGTATGAGAGATAGCGTTCGCATTAATTGTATCGACTAACAAGGGGATCAGACATATGATACCGCAGCACTAGAGATCGTATCGTGAACCCTACAAAGACATAAAAACCAAAGCTTAGCCTCATTAAAAAAAAACATCACAAAGCAACACAATGACAGCACAAATGTAAAAACAATATAATTGTATTGTAATTGCAAGTAATGGTAATCGCAACCAGTCGCCAGTCAAAACTCAACAATCCAGGGACCAGAAATAATGACAAATAACAACCTCATTGGCTGATTTACCACCTTTCTGTAATACTCGTTGTCTAACCTCGTTACTGCTTACTCGGGGATCCTGGCTAACGTGCACAATGTTTCGAAGACATCGATGGTCAAATATCAACAACCTACGAGTGTCGTCTACTCTTAATGGCCAAGCCTCATATCCATACAGTAAGTATGGTGTTGTAATTAGCACTTAGAACTACGAATCGCAGCCACGTAGTAACACAGTGACAGCTCAAATGTAGTAATAGTAGAATTGTATTGTAATCACTAGTATTGGGAGTCGCAACCAGTCGCCAGTTAGCACTCAGCAATCCAGAGACCAGCAATCACGCGATTCAATAATGCAGTAATACAGGAACCCCGTTTATATGAAATCTAATCAAGAATATATATATATATATATATATATATATATATATATATATATATATATATATATAGGAATAACAACGTCCTAAATGTAGATAGTCACAAAGGAGTGAGAACTGGACAGCTAATGACAAGTGAGGAATGGGAAGATCAGACAACATACTTCACTAAAACAATATAACATAGCGATGAGCAAGCAGACACACAGGGGAGGGGGGGATACATGAATTTAGAAACACGGTAACGCATTTTTAAAGACATTAGGAATAAAAGTGCACAGAGTCACATGATTGTCTGGATTCATCTGAACTAGATATTGAAAATTGCCACAGTAAGACAAATCGAACTGCTGCTCAGCCTACTTTTCCTTTCGTTGGGAGACGAATTTCTCGCCTACGCCATTGGTGACGTAGGTTGACAAAAGCCAAACGAGCGTTTCGATTTCTCACTGATATTTCTTCAGAGACCAACCCACCAATTCTTATCAGACTTCCAAAATAAGTGAAGTGGTCGACGTGCTCAGTTACTTCACTCCCTATCTTCAACCCTTCACATCAGTCCTAAAGCAATAACTTGCACTTAGAAGAGGAGAAACACATCACAAACATGCTTGCATTGTTGTGCGATGCTGTGAAAAAACTCAGCATTTTATCAGCGTATTCGTCAAACAGAACTATGTCATCTGCGTATTCTAAGTCACTAAGTGGATCTCCTGGTAGGAAATCATTTCCTAAAAAGTCAGACGATGACAGTGTTATTTCCAACAATAAATCTATTACGAAATTAAATAAAAATGGAGATAGTGTGTAGCCTTGACGGATATCACTTGAGGTTACAAGTTTGGATGACAGTTTACCGTACGTTCTGACACGACAAATAGTGTTTGAGTAAAGAGTTTTCACAAGGTTTATGTATTTCTAGAGTACGCCCTCCAGTGATAGGCATTGCCATAGAACTTCTCGGTTTACAGAGTCAAATAGCACTTTCAGGTCAAGAAAAGTAATCAATGTCGGACGTCAAAAGTATGTCTATGTTCTAAAACCTGACGAATGGTGAATATTTAGTCTATACAACCGCAAACAAGTCTGAAACTATCCCGGTTTTTTCGTATTTGCAGATAACGAGTTGTTGTTAAACGTTTGATAATACATATAGTGTTATGTTAAATTCAGTGAATCGTTAAAATTGTTATGAACGGAAGCAATTTATTATTTATTTAAGATTTATATTAATCTGTGGGTAACTATTAAGACCGTATCACTTTAATGAAAAAAATATAATCCTAGATCAGACTATATGAATATAAACAGATATGGCTTCACTAATCAACGTTAATCAAGAAGCTTGGAAAACGTACCAGTATTTTATATATTGTGATAGATAGGAGCTATTGTGGTATGTTCACAGGTAAATTGAAACAATGAATGTTAATTTACTTCGTATTAAGACAATATAAGTGTTGAGGTGTAATACGTAGGACCAGTGTGTTGACGTAACATAATAGTAATAGAAATTATATATTGTCATCTGTTTTTCACATAGACACATCGTATTAAAAATATCAATTGTAACTACTTAGTATTTATATGGTGGTATATATAGTGGTCAGTGAGATATGTTATTTAATAAGTCTGAAGAAGTAGGAGTTTCACAGTATTTGAACACTATTAGAGCAATTATTTTTGAAGTAATGACGTATCAGCTGATACCATGAGAGTTGTACTATGTTTGATATACAATTTTCATATCTACTTAAATTTATGATTACACTAAGTGACCAACAACTGTTAATATTTCTAATTAATGCTGGAAACTTTGGAGAACAGTCTCATAAATAAATAAAACCTGTTCGTTTACAAGCACACCATGACCTAAAAACTTTGATCCAAAAGTACAACTATTAAAACTTTAGTAAGTTCATGGACACAAAACTTATAAATTAGAATGGTACACTATTCAAGTGATTTCAAACCCTAATGATAACTATCTTTAGAAAATGTTCTAAAGCGACTTAATGCTTAATTGGTAGATGGTTGCAAATTATACTAAATATTTTAAAAGATATCCCGCATTATCATTTGTTGGTAACATTTACCACACAAGCTTAGCTTTTCAGAGGCCTTTTTTGAAGAGTGAAATTCTATATTTCTTAGCGTCTAAACAGTTGGTGACAGCACAACAAAGTTAAAGTCATTCATTTATGGCATCAGTTATATAGTAGTTAGAACTGTCTTTATTCACCTCAATTGTAGTAATCCTGAGAGCTACCAATAGAATCAGATCTCCTAACCGGTGACCAGTTTGTGCTGAATTCTGTTAGCATTACTTGATTGGTGCTAACCAAGTCGCTTATCAACGAGACAACTGATTTCAACGGATTGTCCTGATTAGTTGTCCATTAAATTTAATCTTGATAAATCTTATACGTAAGTAACTTTCGTTTAAGATTTAGTGAGTTCGACAAGATATTTTCACTGTTTGTCAAAACCAAGTAGATAGTTTACTGGGTTACTTGACGAACTATGTGATGCGTTTCTATTCCTATTTTAGATGTAAGTGCGATGAACAGTTTGCTTCCATTATTAGTATGTTCCTTTCGTCCTAACCTCTCATTTGATCCAATAACTCTCATCAAATAACTTTTTATTCATGAACTAAAACTAATTACTTGTGTACATGTCAACTCAGCTTCTTATTTAAGTTGCTGTTATTTTTCTAAATGGTTTGGTGTGTGGTTAGGTTCTGTATATGAGGGAATGCCTGCAACAAAGACTAGCTTCGGCTGGTTGGCTCAATTACCCTGTATTCTTTCTATCCGGCTTGCTAATATTGGACTCACGACAGACATACAAGAACCGACTGATCAGTCTTATTGCCCTCGGTCACCGTAATGGTTCAGGCAAGGAGGTATCAATAATTGACCAACCGTCATAACAAAACGTGTTCCAATCAAGTTAGTCCTTGCCTAATTGTTCTGAGCCTTTATAATCGATCACATGCACTAATACTTATATCGACTAAAGCAGCTAGGAGTTAAAGAAAATAAATCTCTTAAATGAAGTAGTTGCCCATTTTCTAACTTCATAGGAAGGTATCAGCTAAAGTCTGACCCAGAGTAGATGCATTTCAGCCTCATCTGTTTGTATATATATCTCACTGTTAAGCACGAAGTGAATGTTCACTACCCTTTTAAAACGTACTTTTTTTTAAATTTATCCATCGGTAAACGCATGTCTGTCTTACAACTAGCCATTCATATATGATCAAGTTTCCATTAGTAGGATAGGAATGCTATATCCGATGGTAGAACGGATTTAGTGAAATCAAGGATTGAGCAAAACAATTTCTTTAAAATTAGTTTTTCATCAAAGATCTACACTAATATGTATACAATTTGCTATAAAAATAAAGTCGATACCAATCAAGAGGTGGAGTCAGATTATAATATAACAAGTACCAATGTGCTCATGAAGATAAATGAGAATGACTAACGGATTTCCTTGTTTACAAATTCAAATACATTGTTTACAGAGTTTGACCAGGTGTCGGTTCAATGATGTAATTATTTCAACATATATACGCCTTATTTTGGCGATTGTAGTGCAATTTTCATGATTTGATACCTTTGAGAGGTTGATGACGAAGTTATAGAAAACAATTGTTCGCTCAAATACTCCTTATTTCTAATTACTCAATGCTGATCTTTAAACTATTGAAATTATATACTTGTTTATTTAAAGCTTCGAAATTCCAAATGCTTCTGAGTAACCTCACTAAGTTTATCAGACAAAATAACAATTAATAAATCGCACATATCTTCTAGTCTATTGTAAATAGAGAATGTATGATTTATTGGCATTACAAGTTTGAAATTTTATACTAATATAGACGGAGCTTTGAAAAGTCAGTTCATAATGTACATGGCAAATTTAAGGAAGTAACTAAACCACAGGCCACACTAGGTTTCATGTGATGACTTCCGTATTTTTGTTTAATTCAGCAGTAACGCTTAAGCCCATAATAAATGAATTTAATTTTCTTAGTAAACAAGTTCCATAAAAACTATTTATTACCTGGATTAAACTAACTTGTACTTACATCCTAACAGGTGATGTAATATCTATTTTATGCGCTCCGTAAAACCGCTTAAATTTTCTCGACGAAACACTAGTCATGAAAAGTATAACACAGACAACACTACTTTACGTTTCTGAAATCATTATAATCAGTGACGCGATAGGAAGCTAATGTAGTCTGTTGGATAAATAAACCCGGACTAATTAGGCCGTCACTAGGTTATCAAGTGTAGATTCGTGTGGCGCTACTTATAGGTATATTAAGACATTCATATTGTATCTGTTATATGACCATTCATCTTCTGATCAGATTGGATGTGAAAGCGTGTCACGCGACCCGGTGTCTGATTAGCGTCGTGTTATCGTGTGGATAAATCACATAACTGCGTCCTACGATTCGAAATCTAAAATATGTGGATTACTATTAAAATTGTCGTTTATTACTTTTGATATATTGTGGTTTGGTTTTTTAAATAAGTGTTCACGTAAATTGTAAAGAATGGATTAATGTAGGTAAATATTATTTTGAAGGCCTGAGATTTACTAGGAGAATGAAACCTAAACCTTGCAATACTAGATAGCAGTCGAGATTCTAATGCAAAAGATATGCACGTAGAATGGAGAATAATAAGAAGTGACTGGCAAATTCGTAAGCGTATACATACTGCAGCTAGGACAACCATGAAGAACTAGGAAGCACAAGACACCTGTTTTATCTCCGGCAATTTATATTCATGATTGTGTTAGGAATAGAAACTGAAACGCTAAAGTCTCGCGGAAAACTCTTAACCACTAGACAACTAAGTCAGTATTGAATAGTTTATATTTTTAACTTGAGTTAAATATCGCTTCAGTGTATATCGAGGCCAATTCATAGACCTTTTTCAGATAACATTGATTACTAGCGACATATTTCTGAAATAAATGATTTCCAGTTTCACATAAAAAACAAGCAATGTATCTAATATGAATAAATAGTAACAATGAAAATGAAGTTAATACTGACGATGATAACAGTGAAAATAATACGAGTTGAATGATGATGAATATTCACAGCCTAAAACCATTAACTAAAACATATTTGATGCCAGTCTAACATGTGAATACATACCGACACTGAATACAGATATTGATGTAATTATAAAACATACAAGTAAGCATTTCAGCATTGCGCTACTGAAAAGTAATATTCATCACAGATGTCAAAATAATCTCACGTAAATGTGCAAAGCATATAACAGTTGATTTTTTAATTATTATGCGTGAAAACGTTTATAATAAATGAACATAATACGCAGGAACGCATACAGCGGTCAGCTTTTAAAAAATAGGTAAATACAAATAATAAGAAGTGATAAACAAGTAAATTAATAAATACATGAAGACAAAAAGTAAACGAATACTTCACACAATAATCAAGCGTGAGAGGAATGAAATGGCGCCAAGACCTCAGATATCTCTTACTTAACAGTAAGTTACACGATAACATACACACAAAACACCCGTAGGCTAAAGCATACATATAGATAGAAAGCTGAAATGCATTATTCACATAGTAATATGGTAATCGATGAAAAACTCAAACAGTCTGATGATAGCGTTCAAAGCAAAATAAAATAGGAAAATCTGAAAAGATATTGACTGGGAATCATACAAAAGAAACAGTAGCCCGCCACGACAAAAAATTGACCATCAGATCGTTGCATAGATATATCTTAAGCTAGTTTAGCATCTATAAATTACAAAATAATGTTGAGATTTAGGTCTGTATGCATGCTTATTAGTATTATGTGCCTTTAGCTAATCTCTAATCTATTTTCTTCTGATCAACTAGAAGAGGAAAAATAAAAATAAAACTGTTTACCAAGAACAAAGATGTTGAATTCTTAGGAAGGAAACATTGGCAGACTATATTTAAACGAGAAATTAATATTAGTAAGTAAATAATTGCATTGATGTTAGAATGTTTAGACAAGGTATACTGTCTGTAGAATAAGGGAGAAAGTAAGAAGTATGAAATATTAGATCTGATAAGAGAGAAATGGCACTAACATATGCTAGTTAAGTAAGTGAACCAGGTATAGTAAGTAGTTATACAACAGTAAAGTTTAGTATTTGAATGAGAAAAAACTAAAGAGCTAATTGAGGGACTACTACTTCTCAACATAATCGATAACAACTTAAGTCTGCAATGATAACAACAGAAATAGTGAGTAATTTTAGCTTAAATGATTCCGCCGCTTTTGTGTATTTTATTCTCCTTAGTGTTTCTTTATTTGTAGTTCTGTTTACAAACCAGTTAAACAACAAAAACAAGAAGAACAACAAACGGACAGTGATAGTAATGGTGAGAACATAATCGAGATTGGAGTGGATTATTGTCAATGAACAGTTGATAAAACTCATGATTTCTTAAAACTAGATCTTAGCATATTTATAAAACGTGAATGAAATTTCAATTTTCTTGACTTGACAGATAATTGCCCTCCGGAGTAAAAATGAGAATCTACACTTTTAAATGAAAGTGATGATGATGTTGGTGAATGTTTTCTCAATGTTGAACTCTCACTTTTAACAGTTCTCACCTCCGGAAGTTCATTATTTTTATCCTTTTTACTCTCATCTGTATTATTTTTATATTCATGTAATAATGAATGTGTTTCAAATTGTTTATCACTTTCATCTATCATCGACGAAGAAAAAGGGAAGAATAAAGATTCACTTTGATAATGTTCGAATTCTTTTTCGATAGAAATTGAGACAGTGTGTAACTTACGTTGTCCTGTCTCCAGTTTATCCCAGTGTGATGTAAATACATTTGTATTGGTGTCGTTCTTTTTGTCCAACTGTTCAGAAGAACGTATTGATGCTATTGATAATATTGCTAAATCAGTATTCCTAGATTCTTTATTATTTACACGATGACTGTATTGTTTAGGATTATTAGATGACTGATTTGCGCAAACACTAGACAACTGATGACGTCTTCGTGAATGATGTCGACCTGAAAAACGTTTTAAAATTGGGCCACAGGCAAACTTTCTGCTGGGAAAACAGGATCCATTTCGGCATTTTACTGTTTGCGATGAAACTGACTGCTGTAAGAACAAAAATGACAATCAATAAACAGCAACAAGCGAAAATAAAACTGTACGGAGTAATATTTACTTCTGATTACACAATCAACATCATTAAATTGAAATCTTCTACGAAACTAATGAAAATTATATAGTACCTGAAAACTCAAGACACTCTACGGCTGTTATGTTTCAACGTCCGACCGGTCGCGATGCACGGAAGGAAAACAATAACCTTGCTAAGAACAATGCACACGAACGTTAGCACTCAACCTTAATCTCATCCTAAAACAGTCGGCCCGATACCAGCTAGCCCAAAAAGAATAGAGTAAGAAAACAAGACCTCGGTTAACCAGCTCAGACTTTTTAGTATATTTTAAACACTACTTATGTACATAATCAGATCACACAACAGATCAAGTAGAATGAAAATATCAATACACAATGATGAAATTTAGGACAAGAAAATGAAGTAAATGGTCCACAAACAACCGGTTTTAATTTAGGCATGGGAACTGCTGTAACAACGACTTACGGTTAAAATAAAAGCTGGAAACTAAGACAATAAAAGACAATAATAGCACGTTATGATGCGTGATATTTGGGGTTGGGTGGCCGAGTGTCAAATTAGGTATGCCTAGCCGGTAATTGTGCATCTACCTTATGCTCAATGAGTCCCAAGCTGAAATAAGAAGAATACGAGCTGGAAAACCAACCAGACAGAATCCCATTATATTTCAAGCGTTCCTTTATATATATATAAAATCAGACCACACACCAAACCAATTAGGAAGTAACATTGGTACAGAACAAAGAAAATAGTGAATAGGAACAACTTGTTCACAACTAATTAACTATGGTCCACAATAAGTGACAATATAATAAAAGTAAATACGCTAAACGGGAGGATGGGGTAAGAGAAACGTAACAATAATAGAAACAAAATGTTTACATTACACACAATTAGAATAATTGAAATAGTGTTCTTAAAACACGGTTGTGAGAGTTTGTTACTCTTCTTTAGTGGTCCGGAATGGCATAGCAAAATAGTAAATAGTTATGCAAACCGTGTACATAAACAAAACCTTAGTAAAACAGCTTTTAAAGTTTTTACCTCTTAGATTAATTGTCTCCAGCAACACAGTGTACACTTTTAGACCTAGAGTTTCATATTAATCAAGATGTCACTACTATGAAGTAAAATAATAATGAGGTCAAACTGAAGTAATTTCATTTAATAGTTTGATAATTTGTCCCGACAGTGGTGATAACTTGACGTGATGGTCGAGATTGCCTATCATGAAGACTCAATCGAGTAAAGCTGACTAAATCAATCGATCCTTAAAGTCTTACTATGACAAGCAAGTCGGTTGCAGAGCGGTGAGACTACAGCAATAAAAATGAGGTCTGAGCACAAAGATGTACTGCTGGCAATACAAAGGTGCGACGAAGAAAAGGTGTTTCCATCCTTAGCTAAGACACTAAAATCCAGCGCCACGGATGTATGTTGCGCCCACGAAACACGCGTACAGAACCCTAGAAAGGTTATTAACTTGACCACACCTGCACAGTGTGAAGTACAAAGCGGGTAAACTATTCGTGAGATCAACCTACCATGGGCTAGTCTATGTAGAAATTACAATAACTATGAGGGGGAAGAAGACATTACTTAAAGAGAATGCTGTCCAAATGTTTACCATTCGTCAGGTTTTAGAACATAGACATACTTTTGACGTCCGACATTGATTACTTTTCTTGACCTGAAAGTGCTATTTGACTCTGTAAACCGAGAAGTTCTATGGCAATGCCTATCACTGGAGGGCGTACTCTAGAAATACATAAACCTTGTGAAAACTCTTTACTCAAACACTATTTGTCGTGTCAGAACGTACGGTAAACTGTCATCCAAACTTGTAACCTCAAGTGATATCCGTCAAGGCTACACACTATCTCCATTTTTATTTAATTTCGTAATAGATTTATTGTTGGAAATAACACTGTCATCGTCTGACTTTTTAGGAAATGATTTCCTACCAGGAGATCCACTTAGTGACTTAGAATACGCAGATGACATAGTTCTGTTTGACGAATACGCTGATAAAATGCTGAGTTTTTTCACAGCATCGCACAACAATGCAAGCATGTTTGTGATGTGTTTCTCCTCTTCTAAGTGCAAATTATTGCTTTAGGACTGATGTGAAGGGTTGAAGATAGGGAGTGAAGTAACTGAGCACGTCGACCACTTCACTTATTTTGGAAGTCTGATAAGAATTGGTGGGTTGGTCTCTGAAGAAATATCAGTGAGAAATCGAAACGCTCGTTTGGCTTTTGTCAACCTACGTCACCAATGGCGTAGGCGAGAAATTCGTCTCCCAACGAAAGGAAAAGTAGGCTGAGCAGCAGTTCGATTTGTCTTACTGTGGCAATTTTCAATATCTAGTTCAGATGAATCCAGACAATCATGTGACTCTGTGCACTTTTATTCCTAATGTCTTTAAAAATGCGTTACCGTGTTTCTAAATTCATGTATCCCCCCCTCCCCTGTGTGTCTGCTTGCTCATCGCTATGTTATATTGTTTTAGTGAAGTATGTTGTCTGATCTTCCCATTCCTCACTTGTCATTAGCTGTCCAGTTCTCACTCCTTTGTGACTATCTACATTTAGGACGTTGTTATTCCTATATATATATATATATATATATATATATATATATATATATATATATATATATTCTTGATTAGATTTCATATAAACGGGGTTCCTGTATTACTGCATTATTGAATCGCGTGATTGCTGGTCTCTGGATTGCTGAGTGCTAACTGGCGACTGGTTGCGACTCCCAATACTAGTGATTACAATACAATTCTACTATTACTACATTTGAGCTGTCACTGTGTTACTACGTGGCTGCGATTCGTAGTTCTAAGTGCTAATTACAACACCATACTTACTGTATGGATATGAGGCTTGGCCATTAAGAATAGACGACACTCGTAGGTTGTTGATATTTGACCATCGATGTCTTCGAAACATTGTGCACGTTAGCCAGGATCCCCGAGTAAGCAGTAACGAGGTTAGACAACGAGTATTACAGAAAGGTGGTAAATCAGCCAATGAGGTTATAATTTTTCATCGACTGAGGTGTTTAGGGCATCTGTTACTTATGCCTAACCACCGTCTACCCCGATGGACGATTATGACTGATATGGGAGTAGAATGGAAGAGAGTTAGGGGCGGCCGAACCAAAACGTGATATCAGTCCATGAAGTGATTGACTGTTGGTTTGAGTCGTGTAGGTAGATGCAGACTACCTGAAGGGGTCCTTGAGAATGACGTAACCAGTTGTTGAAAACTTTTGGATGACACGGCTCAGAATCGGTCACATTAGCGCGAGTGTATCCACTTTCCGACCTCCCTTAAATTCTGAGCTCAAAATTATTTTGGAGCTTTCTTCCCATGCACCAATTCTTTTTTTCCCTGAAATATATTCTGTGTTCACTCTTCTTTGTTTTTGTTATTATTATGATTGAAGTGACTTCTACTCCTATTATTGTTGTGTTAAATTTGTTGTTCTTTTGAGGTATGACAACTTGGATCGATGCACACATGCGCCGGGTTCTATGTTGATCCTACACACAATTATTTGTACTTAATTTCTGTATTTTATTTTTGAAAAAACTTTCAAATCGAAGAAGCATGGTTTTTCAATTATTCATATTCACTTGAAATTACCTAATCAAGTGACTAATTTATCTGATGAAATACTTTATGATGGATATTAATAACTTTTTATAGGATTTCTTTTTGTATGGAATAATAAATATCAATCACGTATCATTATTTACTAATGACATTTTACATACAAATAATTATATCGAACAACAAACTTACATAATGATAGCTTAGGTAACTTAAAGAAAAAACAACTTAAGTTGAACTCAGTGACTGAAATTGAGGACAAATCAATTCCAAATGTTGAATGTTACGTAATGTGTAGTAATTTCCAGTAGTGAGTCCGAAATAATATAGATTGCGTTACAAGTGATATGTTCCGTTAGTAGCAGTGCACTGAAAGTTACTAACGAAGATGAGATTTAGAAGGGTCAAGATAACAACGATTCACAAAAAGTATAGTGTGGAGTTAACAAATAACGATTGAAATCGATTAATACAAAGTATGCACGATGAAACTCAAAACTGAATAGAGACAGTGAAGAATTAATTCAACTGCACCATTGATACTGACTTAGAATCAGGTCACAATTACTACAGAAATCAAAGATATATGATTGTGAAAGTGCAGTATATACAATAGTTTAGAGTACGACCTCCTTGTAAACAATATTTGTGAAAACAAGAAATATATCATGTGAAATCGGGAAAATTGTGCACAAAATAAATGATTAGGTTGCACTTTATTTAGTCACTGATATGCTGTAAATGTAAACTATATAAGAAATAATCGGCGACAATTTAGCAGGATCTGTTGTCTACCTTACGTAATAATGGAAAATGAGGAAACAGGGTTCAATCTTTAGACCGGTCTTAGATGTGCATAGAGGTAGGTCAAAACTATTTACCTCTTGGTTTCCTAAGGTTTTTCAGACACACCAAAAAGTAACTTTGAATTTTAAATCAGGCTGTTTGAAGAAGGAATTGTTGGATGTAGAAACTAAAGTAGTATCATAAACCACCAGAAAGATAACTAACTTTAATCAATGAATGACTTGAGAAGAGTTAAACTGAATAGCTGTCAAAAGAGAATAAGGTTTAATAGTTAGGGATTCTAAAATCTGGAGTTTGTTTTAATATTAGATTTGGATGAACAATTCATGTGAAGTCTCAGGGTTTGTGAAGTGCTTCTGAGAATAATAAGTAGTAGTGTTTATTGTTGCACAGTTCAAGGTGTAAAAGGGGGGGGGGTAGAAATACCAACAACTTTATTGCTTTCAGTGATTTTGTCGACTCTCAAAAGCTTAGCAGCTATATTTCACATAAATGAAAAATTACTTACCATCATTTTTGTTGGAACAAACATTTCATTAATTATGAAGTGATCAGAATCACTGATTCTTGATTTCATTGAGGAAACTTTAGATTTAGGCATAAATTTATTCCCCGTTGCTTGATGAAACGGAGCATGACAATATTCGACCTAAGTAGAGAGGGGTTAGAAAAAAAAACTATTATAATGTACGAAAACGTTTAAGCAGTTAGATGTTAAACATGTTCTTGTAATGAAAGCAAGTTTCCGTGAGCTGCATAAATTGAAGTCCAGGTATGTGATATTGAGGTAAATACTGCTCATAAGTTCGTCCATAAGTAGCAGGTAGCGGAAAGTCGCGTGAAAGTAGAAACAGTAAACAGAATACGAGGTGAGTTCTGAGGTGACAAGGAACAAAGCCTGATCACAATACGTAGGAGAAATGAAGACAATCAAGGGAAACAAGCCTACAATCAACATTGATCAAGGAACGCAAAAGACGTGCAAATAGATAAATAAAGGTAATGTTGATTGCCGATTGACAAACTGATCAAATTCTCAATTATAACAGAGGCAGTCCAACAACTCACAAAGCCAACTATGTGCAAACTCTATTTCAAAAGGTGAAAACATTACAGCTCACCTACCACATGAAGAAATGATGAGAAATACACAATAACGGTCTTTCAAAAAAACGGTTATCCACGCAACTTCATCAAGAAATATCTCTTAATAACACTAATAAACTTAAAATCAAACGTCGAGATCAACAAATAGATAACTCTACCACATATGAAAGACGTCTGAAATCACAACCAGACTATTGAGGCCGATGAGTACAAATGTTGCTCACAAACCAACAAGTTCATGACAATTAATTCTGTGCAACCTAAAGGATAAGGTAAAAAAAAAAATAGCAAACCATATGTTATTGACAAAATCAACTACACTATATCGAACAAAGTAGTCGACCTCTCCATCTACGCATACATGAACATTAATTAGCCGCCAAGTGACACGACGTATCATCTCTCATATCACCATATATGGACAATTACGAACACAAATTTAATTGGAAAAAAGTAGCGATTTTAGATAGAGGTTACAAAGAAAACCAGAGAATTTTTAGAGGCCTGTCATCAAGCCAATCGGCGATGAATAAACACATTAAGATAAATTCAATTTATCGATCAATTTAAAAATTAATAAACAACTACAATATTATGGATCAGGTCAAGAGGGAAGAGAATCAAAAATGCATAAACAATTGTAAAATAAGCTGCTAGTCACTTGTGGTGAAACTTATATAGCTAACTTCTGTCATAAGTTTGCGCCGAAAAAGTCGTCCAGAGTGACGATGAAAGCTCTCTAATTAAACTCTCTGGCTCAGAGAACGAGATCAAACTCTAACCATCCTTCTAAGCTACAAATCTTCTCTACTAACTCTGTAAAAATTTTTTTAACGACATAAACGTGTAATGTCGCAGGATATCCACATGTTCTAAACTAATGTTAGTCAACGGTATTGGGCTGATTATGCATACTGAGGTCAGACATAGTTTACTAAATTTAGAAGCTATGATCCTACATTTAATAAAGTTAGGTCACATATGCCTGACCTCAGTCTATCGTAACTCACTATGGTGACTAACAAAGAAAAGTTTTTTTCATTTGGCGACGATGTACAAAAACAATTAATAAGTCCATCAGTACGTTCAATTAGTGAACACTACAGATTAAAATTCACTTCATTATTATATATGATGGTCGTAGATATATACTTAAATGTTTTACTGAGGTGATTATTAAACCAAATCATGTACAAGTAGAAAATGGCTATATTTTATATTACAGTCAGCTAACTATTGACGTAGAATTTAGTATGAATAATAAGTAAAAATAGAAATCACTTTATGTGATTCAGATAACAGTTGGTAATATGACAGTGTTAGTTATTGCAAACTGTTACTTTCAATAGAGACAAACACTTTTTGACAATGTATCATCAATCTGAGAAATTTGATTTCGCCGAAAGGTATAATCAATAAAACTCATTTAAAGAACATGCTGCAAGTTACTGATTATTAAGTTGTATTTTTATGAACTTGAGAAAAATGAAATAACTATTTCTATATTAAACGTTTAATTATTTTGAATGGTACTGCAAATGGTACGAAAATATGGAACTCTTCATTAGAATTGTGAAGAATATTTAGGAAAAAACAGTCATCGCTTGACTAGTTAATAAAAGACCAGTTTACTTTAAGCTTAAATATCTTACATATAAGTGGTATATATTAAACTATTCACAGCTATGAATGATTGCCTATGGGGTTTGATTGATCATTTCTGACTAGTAATTAGAGAGAAACGGATTGAATGAAGTATTATAATCAGTAATTAATAAGCAAGCAAACTTATTACGTCAAAAATAATGTGAAATTAACTTAGCACATGTAATGTTATGGCCTTTTACACACATGGATATGATTAGCTACTGCAAAAAAACAACCATGAGAAGGAAAATAATGGATACTTTAGTTTTGTTCATAGAATTGTACGGAAACATTATTGTTCATTGAAAAATGTAACCACCACAAATCATTATGTTTTCCTAAACACTTACCGAATATTTATCAGAAGCACGAGTAAAATCAAAACGTTGACCATTGGTTTTATGTTTATTTCGCAAATTACTTAGAGATTTCTGGCATATTCCATCGTAGTTTTCTAACAAGAATAATTAGGAAATAATCAATAGAACGAAATACGCGAGGTGTGAATATAGTTCATCTATATATGAAGTGCAAATTTAACGACGATATACAATGTGTTGTGTTAAATAATGTTTCACTGGTAACTATAACTTATAACTCTTGCGGATTCTGATTAAAAAAACTGAAACAAACTGACATGAACAAAATGAAGTTGGATATTCGCAACAAATGATGGATTGAACGTAATGTTAGGCACTATTAAATAGTTGTATAAAGTTGAACTAATGTTACTATAAACTCATACAACCAACCACTGACACTGTCGTTGCTGACACTTAGATAACAGTGGTTAACGAATATCAAGCATATTTATCCCTGATGACGTTTATAAATGGCAAGTAACCTTAAAAACCAGTGACATTCAAGATAATGTGTATACTGTTAATGTATTCTATTACATAATTATTAAACGAAGAGTAAGCTAGAAACCTGACCACTGTTATGTGACCTAGTCAGGACCCTACAGCTGAGCCAGTCACGTAGAAAGTAGAACCTGGAATATAAGCGCATCGGTCCAGCTTGCGACACTAGTCTAAAACAACAGGATGAATACCACAGCAGAGATTCTCATTCAATACACCGATAGATTATAATGAAGACTAGTTTAAAATAAGTTTTCATATAAGAGAGATGGCTAAGTATAAAAGGATTAAAAGAAGAGAGTTTAAATAACATTGTTGACTTATATTGTTGTGAGATAAGAGACTATTTTTACTCAAGATTTAGTTATGACAGTGTACTGTTGTTGTGTGTAGTGGCAGGATTCCCTGTTTCGGTAGTTCCATGTCCTTAACTATCGCCTAAATGTATATAGGAACCTAAAAATTACTTGTCAATCTAATCAGTAGGCAAATAATATTAAGAATAACTATAAATATGACCGAAAAGTCATAAAAACGTCACAATGTATCAATCAATACTTGAATATGATGAACTTTCATCCATTGTCATATTTAAACTTTCTTCAATCGATGACAATGCTTGACTGTTTTTGTTTAATAAGCCTATTAATTGATCCCTTTGGCAATTTGCGTTTTCCAGTCGCTGCCTTAAACACCAATTGGTATTAGATTGAAGTTCCAGCTAAATGTAAAAAAGTACACATTTGAATAAAAAATAGTACAACTTGTTACAACAAATATGAAATCGATCGGTGAAATTATTGGCAACCATAAGTAGATCGCATAACATTTATAGCTTTATATTAATTGATTAATCCAGGTAACAGTGATGATCTCATCATCACCGCTACTTTTCAGTTCACATATGCGTACAGAAGTAGATGGAGGTTTTAAAGAGGCTGGATATCAATGACTGGACGTAACATATAAACTCACTATTTACTCCTTTGCTGAATGTTGAATACTTGAGTTTTAAACTATCTACTACTGATAATCTTACGCATTTTAATAACTTTCTTTACAGTTTTTGCTATAAACTGAAACACTATGTGCTTGATTGGAATGTCAAGCTGTACGATATTTTTTTCGGATTAATTAATAACTGGTTTAGGATATGTATCCATGTAATTGGCAGTACTCTTTATTGAATAGGTATGAAAAACTTTTAAACACAGAATTAATAAGATGAAAATAATCAAAGGCTAATATTATAGAGCAGGTGAGGATAAGATGAACTTCTTTGATTATACATGAGCGGGTGAATCAATTAATATAGTCAAATGAGGGAGTTTATCTTTTACGGAAACAACAAAAATATTAAGGCATGTGAAAAATACTCAATGATTTTCTGCATAAATATTATCTTAATCATACACTGTTCTTGGTTACAGAGGAAGTTAAAGTTACCTTCAACTTATAGGTACATCTTGGAAACGGAGTTTCGAAAATCGTTGCACAGTGTTCGATTCGTATCCTTATCGACTAAGCGGATACGATAGGTGTAATAAGGTAATGTGTCGTTAAGGAAACCAGTTTCTCTCTCAATCCTGTCGCGTACCACAGGTATTACGTATCCAGTAATATACAGAAGGGATAAAATTGTCCATTTCTTACACGAATCATCTTAAAGATCTACCATTATGCCTTGTAGGAATCATGCCAAAAATGTCTTAGGCCTATATCATTTTTAATGTGAATTCTGAAGATGGATGAAAGCAGTGAATAAACGTAAAATGTCAATCATTGCTCTCAATATATAAAGATACATATAATTCATCTTACTTACTTCTGATGTAACGATATGATACTGATCTAAAAGATATTTTGCTAAACTGCGTAATTCATGTAGATTTCTTAAATGATCGACAGAGCCAACTAGTTCACTTATTGATGTTTTTTCAGCACGTCTTGGATAAATTAAATTGGACAAACCTGATATACCAGAGATCTGCTTAGTATGTAAAAACGACGTAGTACTCGTGAAGCTCGTAGTAGTTTGTTCAAATGTAGGTTCTTTATCAAGCAAAGTCTTGTAGTGAAAAGTAGACTGTATATGCGATTTGATACACTCACTAACTGGTTCAATATCTTCACTTCTGTAGTTTAAAATTGCACACTGATGAGTTGAGCATACGTTTTTCTTGTTTTCTTCTACACTACCGTTACTCTGATCTAATATTTTCATTTGCTCAGATTTCGAGATTTCTAATTCACGCTCTTTCATCTCATCCTCTTGTTTACTCGCTATAAGCTTTAGTCTTAAGAAATTAAGCTGATCGAGATTTACTTTGATTTTCTCCATGGTAAGTCCAATATCAGTATTGAGACGCAGAGAAAAATTTCCATTTAAACACTGGCTCCTTTCAAAATCAATCTTATTTTCATCACCGCCATCACCAGTAACATTTGATTCGAGCATTTCAGTTGATATTTCAGTAATTTTAGCAACTAAATTATTTACTATATTTGCATACATATCTATCTGACTATTTTGACGATTAATTGATGTCTGCAATCTAATAATTTCAGAACTAAGGTGATCGCACTGACTTTTTGCTATAGCCATTTTATTAACTTGGTCTTGAAAATCATTAATGAATAAATCAAAATTGAGCATAATTTCATTTGGATGCAGCACATTTGAAGAATAATGTCCAGTGCTTAATTCATTAGTATTGTAATTCGATGACAATTCAGTTGGTATACCATTATAACTATGGCTAGTCATTAGGAGGGATAGACTACTAAACATTGAATTTACATTTATTACCCATTCATCGTTTCTTCTTTGCAAATTAATTAGTTCCATTTCCAATTGGTTGAAGCATTCTTTATTATCTAGTGAATAATCTTTTTGCTTGTCAACTAATAGTTGAAAATGTTCAAAATCATTCATTTTACTTTCAATACGTTGTATCTTTATAATCATGGCTTCGATTTGATTACACAAGTGGTTAAAAGTACCTGATATAACATGTTCAAATGCGCACAACTGTTGTTTAAGACTGTTTCCAAAAAGTGAAGTACTAGTATCAAATTTGCAGTTAGTAATGATACTGCTTTTCGTGATATTTAGTTCGCAACCATCTTGAATGGGCAGCGAAGATGATGTCAATGATTCACTATCATCAGTAATACTTCTTACATCCTTCCAAAAAGACGCAACAAAATCACCAGAATTCACTGCCACTACGTAATCTTTCATTGACAATAAATAATTTTGTTTTCTAAGACAGAGATTTTCAAAGCACAACAACTCAGATTCGGACTGAGTTTCCCCTAATTTTCTTTGTACCGGAAATAATTTCTGACCAACCTGATAATCGTTGACTAACTGTCTATGATTAAAAGTAAATAAATTAAGAAACTCGTACAAATGTTTAGAAAGATTGGAAATATTTTGGCCTTCAACAGATTCATTATTCTCTGTAACGTATCTATGAATAAGTTCGATTAAAGACGACGCAGAAAGTGAAGAGGTTGATTTGCTTAGATGTTCAAGAATCTCTTTAAATAAACCATCTATAAAAGATGACAGACATACATTCATAAATTCGGTGAATGAATGTTGATACGCTAACAGTTCACAATCATTTCCAATAAATTTATTAGAAGAGTTCAATCTAAATGACCATAACAAATGACAAAGTCGATTTCTCTCTGATTCAGCTAAAATACAATCATAATCACGCTCACTCAAGAAAGAATCTACAAAAGCTGTTTCCCCTTGAGAAATATTACCCGAACAAACTGCATTCGAGAGATCCGAAACCAGAGTATTGACAGCAACATGATGTTCGCCAACGCTAAAATTTTCAATGACATAAGGTAGTGATTTTAAATTCAAATTATTAAAGTTAGAAGCCTGAAGAAAAGGAATACAAGATATACATATATTGCCAATGAAAATGTGACCAGCAAAATTAGTGCAACGGCAGGAAATGCAAGAAGGGAATAAACGTAATTTCAATAAATCATGAAGACGAGAGAAATATTGAAAAACATGCGAATGAACACCAAACAGAGGGCAAATAAACGAGAGCTCAGAAAAAGAGAGAATATTAGTCAAAAGATAATCAAGCTCAAGAAGAATATCGGAATCAACATCTGCAACCGAAAACTGGAGAAAACGAATAAAAATAGAACAAAAAATGACCAAAACACATATACATAACTCACAAAAGTCAACAATGAAAGAGGAACACAAAGAAGCAGACGAATAAGAACGTTTCAACTCAGAAAGCTCAAAACAAAGAGGACAAAAAATAGGAGAATGCAAAAAGTGAACACTATTACAACAAGAAGAGGAAGGAATAAACGAATCACCAAAAACAACAAAAGGAAACTTATCCAAATGTAAAAACGACTCAGCAGCACCAAATACAAAATTATATTCAGTGAAACAGTCAGGTGTTTGAGTCCCTACATCACTTCTGCACACTTCTCTTACAAACTTGGCATCCATACCGTCTGTTACATTCAATCTAGCACGTAGTTCCAATAAATCTTTCATTGCTGTGTCGCCTTCACTCACAACTTCATTCACATGTAACCCACAGTCTCGATTGGCTATTGTGGATACTGTACTATAATGCTCCTTCATCGATATCTCAGGTCGGCACACTTGATCTTGTAATGCAGAACACTCATCACGAGAAATAGACAATTGACTCTCCAGCTCTAACATTACGCCAACTTTCTCGTGTTTATACACCGCCAATGCATCTCGTACAGATGATGACTGTTCAACTGCTTGATGCAGAGCTCTTTGCATGGACATTATCTCGGATGCCTGTTTATCACACAGGTCTCGGTACTTGCAGAGCTCCTCAGACAGCTCACGGTTAGTATTGTATAGTCTACTCACTTCATTTATTAAATCCGAATCGTGTCCTTTCTCAATCGGTGTAACTTCATTAGACTCGTATGGTTCCACAAATCTATCAAACATGACAGTAGACTTTAAGTGCTCTGACCACGCCATCGTTTCACACTCACGATCTACATGTTCAACTGAAGCATGGGGCAACTCTGTTGCAACGGCATCCAAACACTCCTGCACTCGTTCTTCATGCTCTCTACACCAATCTCTATAGTCAGAACGCAGGCTTCTTATATGACTAACTACAAACGGAAGTAATGCTTTCACCTTAGTCATGTCATTCGCCAACTCGTCAGTCACTGTAGTATACCTACCTAGATGATGCTTCAGTGATTCACATTCACAAATCAGGGCATTGTTTAGAGATTCACATTCTCTCAATTTCTCAGTGACTGCCGACAGCTTGAATGACTGTGTATTTAGTGCACGCTGCAAATCCTCTTGCAATTCATCTGATGTGCAACACTCAGCCAACGAGTCTTCGTGTGGTCGGTCTAAATCCTGTACTGGTGAGTTGGACCGACAAACTGTTTCGCACAAGCTACGTGAATTCCGCCTGTACTCACTCAGTCTCATCACCATGTCAACTTGATCAGCATTCGCTTCAATATGTGCTGTACGTAAATCTTTCACCTGCTTCAACAAGAAATCCAGTGATCCTCTGATCTCATTCATTTCAATGTATACATCGTTCAGCAGCATCATGCGCTCTGAAATGCTACTTCGCAACAACTCTACCTCTCGCATCAGATCTTCATTGCGTTTCGATAACGCATCAGCATCTTCCGACACTTTCATCGAATGATCAGCAACACATTTACCGAGAACCATCATATCCATCGGTTTGTCCTCACATATTATGACGCCTTCCAGTTCACGCAGACGTATACTCAACTCTGTATTGGTGTTCTCAAGTTCATAAATCCTACTTCGGGCTTCTTTCAATTGCACTCTTAGTGTGTCTGTACTCGATTGGTACAGTTCTGGATCTTCCTTGTATTGTTCACTTGTCGGTTTCGTCTGACTATAGGTCATATGAATGGGTGAGACCACCTCCTCGTCTGGAACGCTATCAACACACGAGTCCGTAGTCTGGCTGAGCATTCTATCCGACACGATGCCTGACACTGTGTCCTCTTCAACAGTCTCCACTAGCCTCCTGTCAGAAACACCAACTGATACATCTGCCTCTACTGTGTTCGTGTCATCGACTACCGCCAACTCATCAACAATTACATCACATGTCTCCTTCACAATTTTACAAGGGACAGACCAAGTCGTCTTGATGACTGCGATGCGTGACTCCAGATCCTGCACTTCTGCATGTTTTATGCCCAACTCGTGCTGTGAACGCTCCAGAGCCGTTAATGTCACCGCACGTTCTCCACGCAGACGAGTAACCTCAAGCTGCAGTCTTGACACGAGGTCGAAAACATCATCCATCTCCGTCTGCACACACTCCTCCTCCATAGCAGCTTCCGATGCACCACTCACCGCATGCATCTCCAACACCATTTTCTCGCTATTCAAAGCAGTCACATTCGTGCACAAACTGTCCAAATCACGTCGTCCCACCTCCAGAGTCTCATGCCATTCACTCGATTCGTCTCGTAAATGACGCCTCTCTTCTATGAGCTCCGCCATTTCACTCTCCTTCAGAGTCAACAAACGTCGGACATCCATTAATGAAGTATCACTCTCCATCACTGATCTAGACAACCTGGCTATCTGTTCATAACAAGACGCTAACTCTGTGCGCAACTGACCGATCAAATTAGACGCATTCTCACATAAAGTTGTACTCATCAATTGCTCTCCTGTCATCTCCACTGGAGTCCATAATGTTGATTTTTGTAGTGTATCGTTGATTTTTTGAGTTCGTGTAATTGCTTGTTTCTTTGTCATTGATTTATGTTTGTTTAATTCATGGTTTAACTCGTTTATTTTTTGTGCCTGTTGTGCAAGTAGGTTACATCTGACTTTCTTTTCATTCACGAGTGTTTTTACTAGCTCCTGGCATACACTGAGTTCTTGATATATAAATTCTATTGAGGTCTGTAACTTTTCGGTTACTGTTTTATATACTGAGTCCGAACCTTCTTTATATAATCTGTCAATTTGTTTATTGACTAAATAACTATGCTCATTTATTTGTCTTCTTATGTATTGTAGGTCGTATGATGTTTCTTGTTGTAGCGTTTCGTACAACGAAGTTAGCCTCAACACTGATTGTTGGGCTGAATATAGTATACGTTTTTCTATAAGTTCCTTTTCATCTGGTAGAAAATGTGAGATTTGAAGAGGGTAACATTTCTTATCAATGATATCTTGACAGAGAGATTGATCAGCAATTTGATCACCTTGATTGACTACATTTAGTTTATAGTGGGATATGATTGTATCTACTTTATCTATAAAGGCTTTTGTCAAAGAGTTTACGTCAAAACGTCCTCCATTTAAAATATGTTGTAATTCAACAAAATGATGATTAGAAATGGCTAGCTTAATATGATTCTCAATATCCGATAGATTACTTCGCAAAATTTTAACTTCACTTTCATATTCCCACAACTCTGATTGTAGCGCTTCAAATTTTGATCTTAATTGAGATAATTCGGATGAACAGTTATCTACCGATAATTCATTATTCAAGACTGGAGAGACATAATTAATAGCTACACTTGGTGTGACCTCAACACTAGACCATGAGCTACGATTGTATTTGACTTTTGATGTATTTCTATAACCTAATGGCATTAGAGTACATGATGTATTAGTTAGGACGCTCAAATCAGTGAGAGGCTCGGTTAGCTTTAGAGAACCACATACATCTGTATACTTGTGAAAAGAGTAAGAGGACATAACGGACTTATATTTATCAAATACTGAAATAACAAGCTGCAGTCGATCACACATAACTCGATTAAAAATTTGAAATTGACTAACGAATTGTACGCAAGAATCTTTGAAGTGCTTAAACTTTCCTTGCAACTCACGTAAAACTGACTTTGCCGGCAACGTTGTCTTTGTAAGGTCACCCTCTGAAGTTGTCTAAGAAAAAAAAAGATGTCGAAATAGTTATTATTACTATTACATTTATCAATCGATTATATAAACGTTTGTATATAAATGCATATAAACTCAAGGAACTGATTTATTCTACAAGAAGAAACATTTTCAAACACGTGTTTACCCTCATGATTTCAAATCAAGAACAAGATTTAAAGAAAAAAATATGAATTGTGATGACTTTACTTTAAGGCTTCGTATGAACCGCAAACAGTCTGACATTTTAATGAATAAGATCTAAGTTGATGAAGCAAAACTATATGTTCTAATGGGACAAGAAATTATAAAGAACTGAAGAAAACCAAGAGATACAGTTAAACACATATATTGTAGTAGATAGCGAGATGTAGATAATGAAAAGGTACTTCGGATAAGTGAGCAAAGTTTGTAAACAGAGTCCCACTCTAAAATTTTGTAGAATTGGATTGTTTTGATTATGGGAATTAATTACAAATTCATAAATGTAATGACCTAATCGGTATTGTAATGACTTTATGGTTGTGTAGATGAAACCAGAGGTGACGGAAATAGGTGAATTATTGACCTAATGTATAGACGAGTAGGTGCGACTTGGGACAATAAACTATGATTAAAATATGCAAATGATTGGTTGGCAAAGTGGCTAACTAACCAAAACACTGCAAGTAGTAGAGGGAAAAAACAACACACCACTAAATACGAAGTCATTTGATAAGTAAGAACGATCGCTGATACATATCACAAGACGGACCAACTTGTAAGGAAAAGCACAAAACACAAATAAGATTAAACTATGGTAGATGTGTAAAGGAAAAGGGGTAATAGGTTTGTAGTAATTACGATAACTTGGGAACACAAAAAGGTATGACAATAGTTAATGAGTCTATCGAAAGCTTATAATTTAAGAAATACAGGTATCATACTTACAGAATGTTCGGAATACACTGTTTAGCAGTTCAAGTTTCCATATCAAATGAAAATAAACTACGAAGGTAGTGATTTCATGACTTTTTGTCTTGTCATAACAAGGCCAAAAGGGCGGAAATTACAGAAAACAGGTAAGTTCTGAAATGTTTTAAGGATAGTGAATGTACAACAAAACGAACTTAGAAATGCAAAAATGATAAAAGAAAAAGAGGTAAACGTTAAGATGAGTTTAAAGACATCTTGATATTACTGAATGACGAAGTTATTAATTTCTTGACTGACAGAAATATAGTTATGATATAATTTGAATTAAGAAGTCAAATATTCAGACCACAAATTTATAGTCTGATAAGTGCTTTAAAAATCATTGATGTTTTAGGTGACATTTAATGTTTACTTCAGTAACCAGTAGTTTTAATATAGTTGCGTCCTTATCACTATTTAAAGCGACTCACTCCTGTTGATCAGCTAATCAGTTTCTTGATATCAATTCATTAGAAGTAATACGTAAATAATAGACTTCGGCTTGGATCTCCACATGACATCACTTCTGAGGCTTGTAACTTATAAAGCCACCTCCCTAAAAACATATCTAGATTTCGTTCAGTAACTGAAATAATAATTTACTAATGCCAGCCAGTGCGCACATAGCAAGTGTTACTGGTATTAATCAGAATTCTCAAAGTTTATATGATTAATCACGTTGTTCATGATATCCCACAGAAACTTCAAGAAATCCATCTCAAAGAAAATCGTCAAGGTTACTATATAGATAAATCATTCCTCGGATGAAACTTCCCTATTAAAAACAAACCTCAAATACATTTTGAGTAATTTGACAGCATAATATCAGTTTAGGTTTCATGAAATTAAATTGTTGTTTAAAGTAAACGAACATAGAAATATGATTGGAACATTCTATGCGACTATATTTTATATAATATAATTCATAAATCCATCGGTAATATGTTTAACGATATTTCTTGTTTCTTTCACCCCTAACAATCAAACGTCTTGAACGCAGTTAGATTTTTATTAGTTCTGCTTGCGTAACTTTGGATTTGCACAATATATATGGTGAATAAATTGTTATGGAATATTAGTAATTTTATTAAAGAATATGCATTCTAATATATAAGCGTCTTGTTTAGCCAGGACGATAGACAAGGAGTAAGTTGTCAATAAAGTGGGTAATTTATGTTTGAGAGAACAACACTTTTTAGTGATTTGCGAAATTCGAGAGATTGACGACAATCTCATTAACAGTTAAAACACGCACTGCTGACACAAGTACATCCCATAAAATTCCAATCTTATGTAGAATAACCTCTTTTTAAAAACCCAGGAAAGGATGAGAGTACAGTATAGAGCAAGTTTTTCTTATTTAAAAAAATAGGATTAAATTCCGTATGCTATGGATTACTTGAATTGGATAGATGCTGAGCTAATACACAACAAATGTCCAAAATTGATAAATTCACGTTTCATTTAAGATGAGAAGACTTAATTCGTTGTGTGAACTTAAAATCTTCGAATAGAAGTACATAAATTAATAAATTGTCGCACATAAAATATTGAAATCACAACAATAATAACAATTGAGATAAGAAGTATGAGTCAACAATACCAATCGACGCTAAAACCTCCCTTTTTAAGATGATACTGGTCC
Organism: Schistosoma japonicum; assembly: GCA_025215515.1. NCBI lineage: Eukaryota > Metazoa > Platyhelminthes > Trematoda > Strigeidida > Schistosomatidae > Schistosoma > Schistosoma japonicum. The sequence continues at coordinate 44,757,858 of CM046063.1, read as the reverse complement.
GCAAATAATGTGGTAAACCTGAATCGAAATGGTAACGTGATTTGTTTTCTTTTCTATTTTATCAATTGCTTCGGTGACTATTCTTCTGTAGATGGCTGCCTCGATTATCTTTATATTATAAGCAGGATGTCAGTTTAAATGTTTCCAGCTGTTGGCACGAAACGAGCCTGATTAAAGCACGCTCAAAACATGCTCACAAAGCTGTGCTGTGATTGGTCCATTCTTAGCCAACTAGAGCCTAAGATCAATCAGGAAGTTTCTAGAATACTCGATACCATTGTTTATATAAACACTAGTGTAAATCAGTTTGCTTGACTTTGCCTTTTGCCTCCTGTCGTTATTTTCTCAATACATCTTGCTACCTGTTCTCTCTTGTTCTGATTTGGGATCCAGTCGCGGTCGTTGTCGAATCGTAGGATACTAAGCGGGTAGGACAATATATAACACCAGCATACAATGCAACGGCATCTGCAATCGCTTATTGGCAAACTTGCCTCGGAATTGATTGTGACCACAAATCAACTTACCATCCCCCTTCCTTCGACATCACACGTTACTTGCTTTGATACGACTTCCTTCTTACTGGAATTGTTCGGCATACTCCACGATGTCAACTTTTAGGAAGAACACGTCATTCATAAAGACTGTCGTCATGCGTTCGACATCGCAGCGGAATCGGCGTAGAACGTCAAAGTATGCAACGTTCGTCAAATATCATGCAATTCACAAGTGTGTATAATAACAACTGTCCCATCAAGAACCGAGGTAGTTTCCTAGTCCCCAATACAGACAATTATTTTAGAATAAAGAGATTAACTTATTTTAAAATGTAGCTCAGTTGCATACGAAAAGTCTCCCATACTTCAATACTCGAAATTTAAGCTATTCCTAAAGTAGTGAAGACCAGCATTGTAATCTGATAGAACCGTATATCTGTATTATTCCTTTTAGTTGTTCCGGTGAAGGGAAGGACACCCAAAATCAGGTTAAACAATATAGGAAGTTTTAGAACAGATAAGGAGATCGAGAGTAATATTAGAATTTGGTTATGTAATAAGATAAACTGGTAGATAAAAACAAGACGTATCTGAGATTCAGATAAAAACGAGAGTCAAAAATGTGTCATCATCAATGAGAGAGATAGAAGAAAGAGGTAACATGTAAGAATTTCATTAGATAAACAAGGGTAGAAACAAAATAGAATAAACTCACGATTTAAGGGATAAAAGGCAGGAAATTTGAATTAAGTCAGTGATAAAACAAAAGGTTGAACCCGTTTCTTCAATACACTTGATTTCGGCTTCTCTATGTGTATGGTAACGGCTTCAGTATTACATAGCAAGCGGAGACTTAGTGACTTAGGCTCGACCGTGATGATACTTTGACGTGGTAGTTGGGATCGCCTATCGTGATGACTCAATCGGGATATACTGCCTAGAACAATAATCGCTCAAGGTCCGACAAAGCCAAGCAAGTCAGTTGAAGAGCAGTGAGACCAAAAGCAGCAAATATAAGGTCTAAGGACGTAATCGTACTGCTGGCTGTACAGAGATGTGATTGCAGTAGGGTGTTCTTCTCGGACAACCGTCATAACAGCGAAAAAGCATTCCAATAAAAGCAAAACAGGTTAAAAGAAGGTCGATCCTAAAAATGAACATCTCAACCTACGCCACGGATCCCCGCCTCCGTAAGCAAAGTTCCAACAACTACGGAGCTACAACAAATACCTCTCAAGAAGACCGTGTGTGACCGGCCTTGGGCAGTTGTTCCTGGGGCACTTCAGACAGACAGACAGATACAACGTAGGACCAGGCACATAAGTGCATCGGTCCCAGTTGCCACACCTCAACAGCATAGCAAGATGATCACCGAATTCATAGAATCAGTTACTTTAATGGTAGTAATATATAAAAGGAAGATTGCATATAAGGATATAATATGTAGAGAGAGAGAGAGAGAGAAAAAAATTAGTTTGTAGAAAGAAAGGTAGAGTAATTTTAGTCTCAAGGTGTACGTGAAGACAAAGAATGTATACACCTACGCCATTGTGATCGATTCTGAGCCATGTCACCAAGAGTCTCCAACCACTGGGTACGGCAGTCACGCGGACCCCAACCAGGTAGTCGACATCTACCAATGCGGCTCAGACCAGAAGTTAGTGACTTCAAAGACTGATGCCACGTTTTGGTTTGGCCGCCCCTAACCCTTTTCCAACCTACCCCAATACTAGTCATCATTGAGCGACGTGGTAACCGGTGTTCGGACATACGTAACACATGCCCCAACCATCTCAGTCGATGAAGTTTCATAACCTCATCAACAGATTTACCATTATTCCCTAATACCCTTCGTCTTACCTCATTATTAGTTACCCGGAGATCCCAGCAGGTACGAGATATATTTCTAAGACATCTGTGATCAGTCACAACCCCAGGTCTTTAAGAGCGATCCCAACACAATTTTCTTTTCAGGCACATTAAGAAAAACCCTTCCACAGTATGGGCAATTTAGAAAAGATTACCGCCCTCATACCTTCAACAACACTAAATATCATTCGTCATTTTTTATCAAACTCCTTCGATTTCTAATGTTTATCCTGCCAATAACTTCAAGCCTACATCCCTATTCCTAACTTCCCCCTTTCATCAGTGCCAACAATTATAACCCATGAAATAATGTCCCGAGTCTACTAGGATCACGCTCCAAACATCACATTGGTGCATTCAATATACAAGCCCTGTGTCGAATAGGGCACCAAGACATTAGAATCCCGCGCCATTGATGCATGTTGTGTCTCCGAAACACGCATACAAGACCCTAGCGTGGTCATTCATTTGACCTCACCAAGTGAGAATAAAGAACCTACGAGATACACACTTCGTTTATCCCGGCCGTTGCTGCTACCTTGATGTGGTAGTCGGGCTTGCCTATCGTGATGAACCAATCGAGCTATACTGGCTGGAACAATAGTTCCTCAAGGTCCTACCATGCCAGGCAGGTCGGTTGAAGAGCGGTAAGACTAAAAGCAGCAGATCCAAGGTCTGAGGGCGAAGTCGTACTGCCGACTGTACAGAGGTGTGACGGCAGTAAGGTGTTTCCCTCGGACAACCAGCATAACAGCGATGCTGCCTTCCCACAAGGAGGAGTGGGGTTAGAAAAGGTTGACCCTAAAAATGCACACCTCGCCTTATCCTACGGATTTCCGTCTCCGACGATAAGGTCTTCAACAAGTACGGAGCTAACACTAAAACTACTCACCAAAAGGTCGTGTGTGACCGGCCTCGAGCAGTTGTCCCTTGGGCACTGCAGTCACGCTCTAATCCAATTTCCTTTTTAGGTACCTCCAGAAGAACCCTTCCACGGTGTGGGCAACCGGGAAGTGATAATCTGCCCTCATACCTCTGACAGCACTCAAGACCACCGTATTCAAAATCATTTACTCTCTTCAATCCCTATCATTGTTCCTACCTTGACTATCATCTTCGAACTTCCTCTTCTAACTTTCTCTTCAAGTGTCACCACGTCCGACGACTTCTAACACTCGAAGTAATGTCCCAGGTCTACTGAAACCCCGCTCCAAACTACACATTGGAGCTTTCAACGTACGCACCCTATGTCAAATCGGTCAGCTGGCCTTCTTAGCTAAAACCCTAGAATCTCGTATGATTGATGTGTGCTGTGTCTCCGAAACACGCATACAAGATCCTAGCGTGGTCATTCACTTGACCTCACCTCACCAAAACGGCGAGGCGACAAGATATACTCTCCGTTTATCTGGCGACTCGATAGCCAGCTCTCGTGGACTGGCGGGTGTGGGCATAGCGCTAAGCATGAGAGCAGAACAAGCACTATTAGAATGGATCCCTGTTAATAGTCGCCTATGTGCTGTTCGATTAAACGGCTCTGTAAGGACTCGGAGGAATAGGGACACTCGTCGTTGTCTTTTCGTCGTTTCCGCCTACGCTCTCACTGACTGCAGCCCAGATGAACTGAAGGATGAATTTTACAGAAACCTTTGTGAACTTCTTCAAAAAGCCAAGCACTCAGACATAGAAACCGTCGCAGGTGACTTTAATGCCCAAGTAGGTAGTTTAGACCAAACAGAAAGACATTTAGGCGGGTATTTTAGTGTTCCAGCTCAGAGAACAGATAATAGTGACCATCTGCTGCAACTTTGCTCAGACAATCGTTTATTCTTAGCGAATACTAATTTTAGGCATAAGGAGAGACATCGCCTAACGTGGCGACCTCCTGCACCAAGACAATGATGGACTCAAATAGACCATATTGCCATCAGTCATCGTTGGAGAGGCTCGATAGAAGATTGCCGCTCGTTCTGGAGTACATGTTTAGACTCTGATCATGCTCTAGTACGAGCACGCATTTGCTTGCACCTCACTGGACGTAGAAAGGCCACATTAGGAAAACCCATTAGAATTGATCTGAGCGACGAGAAGGTCAAAAGTAAATTTCAAGAACAGTTAGGGTCACAATTAGGTAACTCTGGAAACCAGGCTGATCCTGATGTTGCCTGGAATGATATAAAAACAGCTGTAGAAACAGCAGCGTCATCTACTAGTAATTTGAACAGAAGGAGCACGAAAAACCAGTGGATTTCTGCGACATCTATGGCACTGATGAGCTCTCGCCAACTAATCCCGTCAGGCTCTGAACACGATGAAGGGCGAAAACAAATCAAGTCTAAATTAAGTAGAAGTTTACGAAACGATCGTGAGCAGTGGTGGGCAACGAAAGCAAAAGAGATGGAAAAGGCAGCGGCTTTAGGCAACACTAGGCAGCCTTATAGACTAATCAGAGAAACCGGAATTAAGAAGTCAAGGATAAGTGAAACTATCTCCGAAAAAAGATGATACTGTAATCTGCTCTCAACCCAGACGTTTAGAACGATGGGCCGAACACTTCAAGGAACAGTTTAGCTGGCCTTCAGCTACTCTACAATTACCCAGCATTTTCACTCAAGCTAAATGGAACATTGAAGTAGGCCCCCCGACACTAGCTGAAGTTCAAAAAGCTATATCTAACCTGAAACGAGGAAGAGCAGCTGGTCCAGATGGGCTAACCCCAGAGGTTTTCAAAGATGGTGGTCCAGTCTTGGCGATTTGGTTGACTAGTATTTTAGCTAGTCTGGGAACTAGATAAAATTCCATCCGACTGGTCTAAATCACTAATAGTCCTAATATATAAGAAGGGACCAAAATCATCTTGTGATAACCATAGAGGGATTAGTTTGACTAATATAGCATCTAAAATACTAGCCTCAATAATTATCGGACGTTTAACAAAGACTCGTGAACTACAAACACGAGAAAACCAGGCTGGCTTCAGACCTGGTCGTGGTTGCATCGACCACATATTCACCATTCGTCAGGTTTTAGAACACAGGCACGCCTACCGGCGTCCTACAATGGTGGTTTTCCTCGACTTAAAAGCAGCATTCGACTCAGTTGACCGTGAGGTTCTGTGGCAGTGTCTGTCATTAAAAGGTGTACCTCGGAAGTACATAAACCTTGTGAAGGCTCTTTACTCGAACACTACCAGTCGAGTCAGAGCTTATGGTGAACTGTCATCTGACTTTGCGACCTCAAGTGGTGTCCGTCAAGGCTGCCCACTATCTCCGTTTTTGTTTAATTTTATCATAGACGTGCTACTGGAAGTAACGCTTTCTTCGGCTGAATTTCCTGGGATTGATCTCCTTCCAGGAGGTCCACTCATCGACTTAGAATACGCAGACGACATAGTCCTGTTTGGTGAAGACACTGATAAGATGCAGAGTCTTCTGGTTGCACTGAGCAACAATGCCAGGATGTTTGGGATGCGTTTCTCCCCCTCTAAGTGTAAATTGTTACTACAGGACTGGCCTGCGTCAACCCCTGAACTAAGGATAGGGAGTGAAGAAGTTGAATGCGTTGATAACTTCACTTATCTTGGAAGTCTGATCAGCCCTAATGGGTTGGTGTCTGACGAAATTTATGCACGAATTCGAAAGGCTCGTTTGGCTTTTGCCAACTTACGTCATCTATGGCGTAGGCGTGATATCCGTCTATCAACTAAAGGACGAGTATATTGCACAGCAGTTCGTCCTGTTCTACTTTACGGCTGTGAAACATGGCCGTTAAGGGTAGAAGACACTCGTAGGTTACTAGCATTTGATCACAGATGTCTTAGAAATATATCTCGTACCTGCTGGGATCTCCGGGTAACTAATAATGAGGTAAGACGAAGGGTATTAGGGAATAATGGTAAATCTGTTGATGAGGTTATGAAACTTCATCGACTGAGATGGTTGGGGCATGTGTTACGTATGTCCGAACACCGGTTACCACGTCGCTCAATGATGACTAGTATTGGGGTAGGTTGGAAAAGGGTTAGGGGCGGCCAAACCAAAACGTGGCATCAGTCTTTGAAGTCACTAACTTCTGGTCTGAGCCGCATTGGTAGATGTCGACTACCTGGTTGGGGTCCGCGTGACTGCCGTACCCAGTGGTTGGAGACTCTTGGTGACATGGCTCAGAATCGATCACAATGGCGTAGGTGTATACATTCTTTGTCTTCACGTACACCTTGAGACTAAAATTACTCTACCTTTCTTTCTACAAACTAATTTTTTTTTCTCTCTCTCTCTCTCTACATATTATATCCTTATATGCAATCTTCCTTTTATATATTACTACCATTAAAGTAACTGATTCTATGAATTCGGTGATCATCTTGCTATGCTGTTGAGGTGTGGCAACTGGGACCGATGCACTTATGTGCCTGGTCCTACGTTGTATCTGTCTATCTGACGCTTTGTTTATCTGGCGACTCGACAGTAACTTCACGTGGGCTAGCCGGTGTAGGTATTCCATTAAGTATTAGGACAGAACAAGCACTTCTTAAATGAATCCCTGTTAACAATCAGCAATAGTCAGTCAGTCAGTTACAACGTAGAACTTGGTACATGCGTACATCAGTTCAAGTTGCCATGCCTCAATTAGCAGACAAAGATTAAATTGTCGGACCGAATCCCAGAGTAGGGGAAGGTAGTAACAGAGTAAGTACTAATGGAAAGGCATAGAGATCAGAGATGAGATTTGAGATAAAAAGTGATTCAGTAAAGAGAAAATTATAATAAGCTCAGAAACTAGAATTTGGAGGAAGACAAGGAGTGGATGCACCTGCGCCATTGCGAACGATTTTGAGCCATATCACCTAAAGTCTCTAACCATTTGTTACGATCATCGCGTGGACCCCAACCAGGTAGTCTACATCTATTAACATGGCTCAGCCCAATTGTCAATGACTTCTTGGATTGGTGCCATGTTTTCGTTTAGCCATCCATAGCTTTCTTCCAGCCTACTCCCACACCAGACAACATTGCTCGTTTCGGTAGACGGTGGTCAGGCATACGTAACACATGTCCTAACCACCTCAACTGGTGAAGATTCACTACTTCATCAATAGACTTACCGTATTTACCTAGTGCTCTATTCCTAACCCATGCATTACTTACTCGGTTGTCCCAGCAAACACGAGAATTGTTTCGGAGACATCTATGATCAAATACTAGGAGCCTACGAATATCCTCTATCCTTAAAGGCCATGTTTCACATCCATAAAGTAAAACGGACCTGACTGCTGCACAGTAAACCCGTCCTTTCGACATTAAATGAATGTCTCGCCTACACCACAAGTGACGCAGGTTGGCAAAAGGCGATCGGGCCTTATGTATACGGGCCGAGATTTCTTCGGACACCAGACCGTTAGGACTGATGAGGCTCCCGAGATAAGTAAAACGGTTAACGCATTCAATAGTTTCACTCCCTATCACTAACTTTGGTGCCGAATTAAGCCAGTCTTGAAGTAACATTTTACATTTGGATGGGGAGAATCGCATCCCAAACATGCTTACGTTCAAGTTTAAGGTAGTCAAAAGATTCTGCATTCTATCAGCATCTTCACTCAGTAGAACTATATCATCGGCATATTCTAAGTCAGTAAATTTATCTCCTGGAAAGAGGTCAACCCCAGAGAAATCAGACGATGAGAATGTTAACTCTAAAAGTATGTCCATGATAAAATTAAATAAAAATGGGGATAGCGGACAACCTTGACGAACACCACTAGAAGTGGTTAATTCCGAAGACAATCTGCCATAAGCTCTAACACGACATGTGGTGTTCGAGTAGAGAGCTTGTATAAGCTTAATGTACTTCTCCGGTACGCCTTTCAATGATAGACATTGCCACACAAGCTTACGATCGATAGAGTCAAACGCCGCCTTAAAGACAAGGAATACAGTTATTGTTGGGCGTCTGAAAGTGTGCGTATGTTCTAGAACCTGTTGAAGTGTGAATATTTGGTCTATACAACCACGTCCGGGTCTGAAGCCACTTTGGTTTTCTCGAGTTTGCTCTTCACGAGCTTTAGTTAGACGTCGAAGTATTATTGAAGCTAGTATTTTAGACACTATATTCGTTAAACTGACTCCTCGGTAATTGTCACACGAGGACGTCTGCCCTTTCTTAAAGACCGGAATGGTTAGTGTTCGAGACCAATCAGATGGGATTACGTCTAGTTCCCAAATTCTAGCCAAGATCTCAGTTAATCTCGGCTGCTAAGACTGGACCACCTTCCTTAAATATCTCAGGGGTCAATCCATCTGGTCCTGCCGCTCTCCCTCGCTTTAAGTTTCCAATAGCCTTCACAACCTCACTGAGACTTGGGGGACCAATGTTAATTTGCCATTCAGATTGTTTGGGGATGGTGGGCAGCAGGGATGATGCCGTGGGCCAGTTGAACTGTTCCCTAAAGTGTTCTGCCCATCGGTCTAATCTTCTGGATTGACAGTGAATAATGGAACCATCTTTTTCTGAGATAGTTTCACTTACAGTTGGGTTCCTGATACCCGTTTCCTTGATAAATCTGAACAGTTGCCTACTGTTACCTATTGCCGCTGCCTTTTCCATCTCTTTAGCTTTCGCCACCCACCACTGCTCACGATCATTGCGTAAGCTTTTGATTAGTTTGTGTTTAAGTTGCTTACGTTCCTCATCATGTTCAGAACCAGATGAGATGTGTTGCCGAGCATCCATCAGTTCAGTAGATGCAGCTGAAATCCACTGAGTTTTTCTAACCTTTAGGTCTAGTTTACTAGTAGATATTACTGCTCTTTCAACAGCTTTTTGGATATCATTCCAGGCTAGCTCAGGTTGAGAACAGTTTACGTCGTTTACTAATTGGTTTTTTAGTTGTTCCTGGAATGTATTCATGACTTTTTCATCATTAAGTTGAACCCTGGGGGGATCCTTGTCATGGATCTTCTACGTCCAGTGAGTCGCAGACTAATACGCGCTCGCACTAAGGCATGATCTGAGTCTAAACATGTGCTCCAAAACGAGCGGCAGTCTTCTATCGAGCCTCTCCAACGATGGCTAATAGCAATGTGGTCTATTTGGGTCCAGCGTTGGGTTGATTTCGCAGGCCGCCATGTCAATTGACGTCTTTCCTTATGCTTAAAGTTGGTGTTTGCTAGAAACAAACGCTTATCTGAACATAGTTGTAGTAACCGGTCGCCATTGTCTGTTCGCTGAGCCTCAACACTATATGCTCCACCTAGGTGCCTTTCGGTTTCATCTAGTCTACCTACTTGGGCATTAAAATCACCAGCCACTATTACTACATCAGTGCGCTTAGCTTTACATAGAAGGTCATAAAGCTTTCTGTAAAATTCATCTTTCATTTCATCTGAGCTGCAGTCAGTGGGAGCATAGGCAGAGACGACAAAGAGACAACGGCGTGTGTTCCTATCTTTACGAGTCCTTACCGTTCCATTTAGACGGACTGCGCACAAGCGACTGTCTATTGGAATCCAGTCGAGGAGAGCCTGTTCAGCTTTTGAACTTAGTGCTATACCTACACCAGCAAGGCCTTGAGTGGTAGCAGTGGGGTCCCCGGAAACACGAAGAGTGAACCGAGCAGATTCCTTATTTTCACAAGGTGAGGTCAAGCGAATGACTGTGCTTGGATCCTGTATACGCGTTTCAGAGATGCAGCAGATATCGATGGAGCGGGATTCTAGAGTCACAGCTAAGGATGCCTGTTGTCCTATTTGACATAACGTTCGAACGTTGAAAGCTCCAATATACAACTTAGTGCACGGTTTTAGGAGACCAGGGATAACGTTTTGTGAACTCAAATCACTGGCATTAGAGACGCGAGGCGATAAAATTATGTTAGAAGGATTAGGCATGGTGATAAGAGAGTTATTAAGAGTTGAAAGGTGGGATTCGGCTTCGAACAAGATGATCTCGTGTGCTGTTAGAGGTATGAGGGCTGTTTTTACTTCCTGGCTGCCCACACCATGGAAGGGTGTTTCTTGAGAAACCTGAAAAAGAAGTTAGATTAGTGTTGGTCTTAAAGACCTGAGAGCGTGACAGCAGAGCCCAAGGGACGGCTGCTTGAGGCCTGTCACGCACGGCCTTTTTATGAAAAGTTTTTTTAGTATTAGCTCCGCACTTAAAAGCCCTTAGTGGGCACCCATTACCGCCGGAGACGGAAATCCGTGAGGTAGGGTGAGGTGTGACATCTTTAGGGCCGACCTTTTCTAACCCCTCCTTCCTTGTGAGAAGGCAGCATCGCTGCAGATGCTGGTTGTCTGAGGGAAACACCTTACTGCTGTCACACCCTTTTGCAGTCAGCAGTGCGACTTCGCCCTCAGACCTTGAGTAGCTGCCTTTAGTCTCATCGTTCTCCAATCGACCTGCCTGGCATGGTACAACCTACAGGAACATATGTTCCAGCCAGTATAGCTCGGTTGGGTCATCACGATAGGCAAGCCCGACCACCACGTCAAGGTAGCAGCTACGGTCGGGACAATCAGCAATAACTAAGAAGGATAGAAATACACGCCATTGTCTTTCTGTCATTTCCATCTACGCTCCCACTGACTGTAGCCCGGATGAAGTGAAAAATGAATTTTTACGGAGAACTTCCTAAACTTTTTCATAGGGTTAAACACTCACATTTGATACTCGTGGCTGGTGATTTCAACACCCAAATAGCTTGAATCAGTATGAAAAACATTTGGGTGGATGCTTCAGTGTTCCAACTCAGAGAACGGATAACGGTAACCGTCTGCTACAACTATGCTCAGCCAATCATTTATTTTTAGTAAGAACGAACTCTAGGCATAAGGAGCGACATCGTCTAGCATGGCGACCTCCTGCACCTATTCAACGGTGGACTCAAATGGACCATATCACCATCAGTCACCGTTGGAGGGGCTCGATAGAAGATTGCCGCTCGTTCTGGAGTACATGTTTAGATTCTGATCATGCTCCAGTACGAACACGCATTTGCTTGCATCTTACTGAGCGAAGAAAAACCACTACAGGAAAACCCATTACAATTCAGTTCAGTAACGGGAAAGCCAAAATTAAATTCCAGGGACAACTAAAGGATCACTTAGGCAACTATAACGATTCGACCCACCTAGATGCTGCTTGGCAAGATATCCAAGCAGCCGTAGAATCTGCAGTGACATCCATTAGGGACTTGAATCAACAGGTCGAGAGAAATCAGTAGATGTCGCCGACATCTGTTGAGTTGATGAACTCCCGAAAACTTATCCCGTCAGTCTCTGAACACGATGAGAGGCGAAGGTAGACCAGATACAAACTGGCAAAAAGCCTACGGAACAATCGTCAGTAGTGATGAGTAACGAAAGCAAAATAGGTGGAAAAGGCAGTGGCGATAGGTAACACTAGACAACTTTTCAGACCAATTAAAGAAATCGGGGTTAAAAAGTCAAGTATTAGCGAGATAATCTCAGAAAAAGATGGAACGCTCATCTGCTCTCAGTCTAGAGTTTCGGAACAATCGGTTGGAACTTTTAACTACCTTAAACATGAATGTAAGCATGTTTGGGATGCGATCCTCTCAATCCAAATGCAAAATGCTGCTTCAAGACTGGCTTAATTCGGCACCAAAGTTAGTGATAGGGAGTAAAGCAATTGAATGTGTTAACCACTTTACTTATCTTGAAAGCCTCATCAGTCCTGACAGTCTGGTGTCTGATGAAATATCCGCTCGTACACGTAAGGCCCGATTGGCTTTTGCCAATTTACGTCACTTGTGGCGTAGGCAAGACATTTGTTTACTGACGAAAGGACGCGTTTACTACGCAGCAGTTAGATCCATTTTACTTTATGGATGTGAAACATGGCCATCAAGGATAGAGGATATTCGTAGGCTCCTAGTATTTGATCATAGATGTCTCCGAAACAATTCTCGTGTTTGCTGGGACCGCCGAGTAAGCAAGGCGTGGGTTAGGAATAGAGTACTAGGTAAATACGGTAAGTCTATTGATGAAGTAGTGAATCTTCACCAGTTGAGGTGGTTAGGACATGTGTTACGTATGCCTGACCACCGTCTACCGAAACGAGCAATGTTGTCTATTGTAGGAGTAGGCTGGAAGAAAGCTATGGATGGCTAAACGAAAACATGGCACCAATCCAAGAAGTCATTGACAATTGGGCTGGGTCGTGTTAATAGATGCAGACTACCTGGTTGGGGTCCACGCGATAATCGTAACAAATGGTTAGAGACTTTAGGTGATATGGCTCAAAATCGTTCGCAATGGCGCAGGTGCATCCACTCCTTGTCTTCCTTCAAATTCTAAGTTTTCGAGCTTATCATTATTCTCTCTTTACTGAATCACTTGTTTTCTGTTTCAAATCTTATCTTTGATCTCTATACCTTTCCATTAAGTACTTACTCTGTTACTACCTCCTCCACTCTGGGATTCGGTCCGACAATTTAATCTCTATTTGCTAATTGGGGCATGGTAACTGGAACTGATGTACGCATGTACCATGTTCTACGTTGTAACGAACTAACTAACTAACACTACCCGACTATCCATAATCAAATGGACAGGCTGAACGTTGTGTCGATACATTCAAAAGTAGAGGGTGTTGTTGATAGTCTACAAAGCTTCTTGTTGGTTTATCGCACAACTCTAAATGATACCACTGCTAACAAAGTATCACTTGCTGAAGCTTTGATGAACTGAAATTTGGAGACAACCCATTACGCCATGCTACCACAGAGATACCCGACAACTCAAACTAATTCCCCGGGATTCGAAGTTGGTACGCCAGTATTCGCCCGTGCTTATCGGCATAAATCGAACTAATGGATAGAAGGATATGTAACAAGGAGGCAAGGGACAAGTGCTGTTTGAAGTGACTATGGGGAAAGACAAATGGATGAGACACTTTAATTAACTACGTAAGAGCAAGGTGTACGAACCGATTACAACTACAACAATCCCCAAGGACATTTTATTAGATACTTTTAATTTGCCCAATTACAAAGATAAGCAAATAGATAAGACCCATGAACCAAAATCACTACCAAGAAGAAGGTCCCGATGTTGGCGGGAGACGGTGCGATTACAAGCAAATCCCAAAGTAATGCGCTATTAACGAGGGGGAGGTGTTGTGGATCCGAAATCCCCCAAAATACAATGGTTGATTTAATCAAGCAAAAGAAGTTGTATTGAGTTTTTTGTAAGCTTGATGTGCAAACTTTCATCACATTAATTTACTTTCATTGTGAGTCATACTCCAAAGTACAGTTTGATAACATTTGATTGAATTACTACAATGTTTATGATTTCACTTGATGAATAATCACTGTAAATTAATTAACATAAAGATCGATGCATTTATGTAAACGTTCACCAGTCTCGTCTCAGATTTTGCTCTGCAAAACAATCTTCCTACAAGTCTAGTCTTCTGGAATAGCTATGGGCTGGGAAGGAACAAGTTGTGGTATCCGACTGAAGTACAAGTATCAGATATAGCGTTCGCATTAATTGTATCGACTAACAGGGGGATCAGATATATGATACCGCAGCACTAGAGATCGTATCGCGAGCCGTATTAAGCCAATAAGAACCCACGCGTTTGTCACATCCGACTGAAAACAATACGGTGAATGCAACCAGTGTTCAACTATGCTATCCGAAAAACTAACATTTAGCCTAGAACCTGATTTGGACTAATATTTGATTATAACAGAAGCTGAAGACAATTTACCAGTATGAATCCATTTAGACCAAGATATTTACTGGCTACCAAAACGCAAGACAAGTATGGCGGAAACCAAAACATTATTAGAGTCTAGATATGTGTTCCAAAAAGGAATTACAGTTTTTAACACGACAACGCCGTCGGTAACTGATCATGATATGGTCAATCTGTGTCCAGGCTTGGGTTGCATACAGTTCATAAGGGGACTGATAATATGATGTAATTACCATATGTAAATATTCACAGGACTTATACCTCACTTAGATTAAAGAGCACTTTGGTAATACATAGAATAAGTATACCACATACAAGTATTAATATTTATTGTCACACTGACTAACAATCTTGGTCTTCCCTCATCAATCTATGATCGGATAGGATTTGAAGAGAACAGACATCGCAAGTTACCACATTAATTTACGTTTTCATACATCTAAGCGTTAGGAGAAGCATTGAATGAGATGCCTACAAATATATTAGTTATACAAATGAAAAACAACAACAAAAAGACTTGCCTGATCATTCATTTGGCTAAGTTGTTGCACTTGCAGTTGATAGTTATGAATCTTACAAATACCGGATGTCAACGAACTACATGTAGGCGTATATGTATCAGTAAAATAGATGGGTTTTGTTGAATACTTTGAACAGTATTTATCCTTTCTGCTTGACTTAACAGTTATCTCCTTCTGTTTATCTTTATTGTACGAATGTAATTCACTATTCTCTCGATTAATTTTAACCTGATCATGATTAGAGGACATAGTAGTAGTAGACTGGTTAGTAAGGATAGTTGTATCCTTATCAGAAGTAGTTGCTGACTGAACTTCAAAGACAGGAAATAACTCATCAGTTGAGGTCGTTTTATCGATTCCAATAATAGCTGGTTCTGGTACAAAATATATTTTCGTTGATAGTGAAGATTGTGGCGTAATTAGCCCAAAAGATTTGAGTGATGACAAAGATTCACTATTTTGTTTATTTAAATGAAACTCTTCGATGATGTCGTATACACGGTATAATGTCTCATATTCTTCTTTGTGAACACTCCATAATTTAGACTTGTGTAAATTTGTACCTTTCAACTTTGATTCTTTCGACAATAAAAGTACTCGCAAACGTTGAAGTAGGTTGCTGACCGAATCATCGCGTGATGACACACATATTGGCATTATCGTAGGTTTTGACAGTCTTATATCCTTTGTTCTAGATGAAATTAAATTAAGAGTATCTCCATGAACTCGACAATTTGATTCAGTATCAACTGATATCATATACTGATATTCATCTGTCTTTATAAATTTATTATCGACGGTACTGATATTTTCAACATTTGAAGAAGAAGCAACTCTACGTAAGATGTTCGCTGAAGGCATAACAGAACTATTAACTGACGGATTGCTTTCTATCCCTATTCGTTTGTGTTTTAGCCTTTCAATAGATACTTCTTCCAACCTTCTGGTAAATTGTCTGTTTAATTTATCAAGTTGAATTTGATAATTTTTAATTTCGCATGACAATTCAGTAACTTGTTGCTCAGACTTTTCAGCTCTTACTTGTAACTCCTTCATATTTGAGTCCATAAATTTATTTGATTCTGTGACGAAACAAGGTTTCATTGAAACAATAAAAAAATTTAACAGGGCTTTAAAAAAGTGTTGACACACCGATGGATAGTTGATTTCTCGACTTTTCATTTCCCAATAAGTCAACAAATTCTGTGTAGCTAAACCAAGTTCTTGTAATTCAAATAACAACTGCTGTAACCTTTTGTCCTTGTCCATGTTAGTACTACTGTTTGAATTCATGTTAGAGTGCAACAACTTATGATTGATTTCTGTAGCAAAATGATGTACAATGGAATCTGTAATATTGTAGTTGACGTGCTGAGACAGTGACTGAGTATAACCAGTATAGAGACTATTATTAGTTGTAAGATTAGTGATCGTACATGGTTGATCTCTATCATAAATTGTGTCAGTTAGACGTGATCTCAGTAAACGTAAGTGATTAGTTAAACTAGCTTCTTGCAATTCATATTCAGAAAATATTCTATTATTATCTTGATGCATTTTTAACAACTCTTCTGATAAGTACTTGATTAGTGTATCGCGGTGTGATAATTCAGCTTCTAAACAAGCGACCTAAACAAAAAAATTATTAAATATGTATAGAAATGGACCCAGTTTATAGACTGTTAGTTATAAAACCTTTTTTTTTATAGTAAAATGCCTAGGATCTCATCACATCCCACAACACTTTATCATTTACATGAACTCAGTCAATTAGTCCCTGGAATTTTCATCAAATTGAAATGCACACCTCAACTTACGCCACGGATCCCCGTCTCCGTAAGTAAAGTCCCAACAACTACGGAGCTACAACAAATACCTCTCTCAAGAAGACAGTGTGTGACCGGCCTTAAGCAGTTGTTCCTGGGGCACTTCAGTCACACCCCCAGGTCTTTAAGAGCGATCCCAACACAATTTTCTTTTCAGGCACATTAAGAAAAACCCTTCCACAGTATGGGCAATTTAGAAAAGATTACCGCCCTCATACCTTCAACAACACTAAATATCATCGTCATTTTTTATCAAACTCCTTCGATTTCTAATGTTTATTCTGCCAATAACTTCAAGCCTACATCCCTATTCCTAACTTCCCCCTTTCATCAGTGCCAATAATTATAACCCATGAAATAATGTCCCGAGTCTACTAGGATCACGCTCCAAACATCACATTGGTGCATTCAATATACAAGCCCTGTGTCGAATAGGGCACCAAGACATTAGAATCCCGCGCCATTGATGCATGTTGTGTCTCCGAAACACGCATACAAGACCCTAGCGTGGCCATTCATTTGACCTCACCAAGTGAGAATAAAGAACCTACGAGATACACACTTCGTTTATCTGGCGACTCGACAGTAACTTCACGTGGGCTAGCCGGTGTAGGTATTCCATTAAGTATTAGGACAGAACAAGCACTTCTTAAATGAATCCCTGTTAACAATAAGCAATAACTAAGAAGGATAGAAATACACGCCATTGTCTTTCTGTCATTTCCATCTACGCTCCCACTGACTGTAGCCCGGATGAAGTGAAAAATGAATTTTTACGGAGAACTTCCTAAACTTTTTCATAGGGTTAAACACTCACATTTGATACTCGTGGCTGGTGATTTCAACACCCAAATAGCTTGAATCAGTATGAAAAACATTTGGGTGGATGCTTCAGTGTTCCAACTCAGAGAACGGATAACGGTAACCGTCTGCTACAACTATGCTCAGCCAATCATTTATTTTTAGTAAGAACGAACTCTAGGCATAAGGAGCGACATCGTCTAGCATGGCGACCTCCTGCACCTATTCAACGGTGGACTCAAATGGACCATATCACCATCAGTCACCGTTGGAGGGGCTCGATAGAAGATTGCCGCTCGTTCTGGAGTACATGTTTAGATTCTGATCATGCTCCAGTACGAACACGCATTTGCTTGCATCTTACTGAGCGAAGAAAAACCACTACAGGAAAACCCATTACAATTCAGTTCAGTAACGGGAAAGCCAAAATTAAATTCCAGGAACAACTAAAGGATCACTTAGGCAACTATAAAGATTCGACCCACCTAGATGCTGCTTGGCAAGATATCCAAGCAGCCGTAGAATCTGCAGTGACATCCATTAGGGACTTGAATCAACAGGTCGAGAGAAATCAGTAGATGTCGCCGACATCTGTTGAGTTGATGAACTCCCGAAAACTTATCCCGTCAGGCTCTGAACACGATGAGGAGCAAAGGTAGACCAGATACAAACTGGCGAAAAGCCTACGGAACAATCGTCAGTAGTGATGAGTAACGAAAGCAAAATAGGTGGAAAAGGCAGTGGCGATAGGTAACACTAGACAACTTTTCAGACCAATTAAAGAAATCGGGGTTAAAAAGTCAAGTATTAGCGAGATAATCTCAGAAAAAGATGGAACGCTCATCTGCTCTCAGTCTAGAGTTTCGGAACAATCGGTTGGAACTTTTAACTACCTTAAACATGAATGTAAGCATGTTTGGGATGCGATCCTCTCAATCCAAATGCAAAATGCTGCTTCAAGACTGGCTTAATTCGGCACCAAAGTTAGTGATAGGGAGTAAAGCAATTGAATGTGTTAACCACTTTACTTATCTTGAAAGCCTCATCAGTCCTGACAGTCTGGTGTCTGATGAAATATCCGCTCGTACACGTAAGGCCCGATTGGCTTTTGCCAATTTACGTCACTTGTGGCGTAGGCAAGACATTTGTTTACTGACGAAAGGACGCGTTTACTACGCAGCAGTTAGATCCATTTTACTTTATGGATGTGAAACATGGCCATCAAGGATAGAGGATATTCGTAGGCTCCTAGTATTTGATCATAGATGTCTCCGAAACAATTCTCGTGTTTGCTGGGACCGCCGAGTAAGCAAGGCGTGGGTTAGGAATAGAGTACTAGGTAAATACGGTAAGTCTATTGATGAAGTAGTGAATCTTCACCAGTTGAGGTGGTTAGGACATGTGTTACGTATGCCTGACCACCGTCTACCGAAACGAGCAATGTTGTCTATTGTAGGAGTAGGCTGGAAGAAAGCTATGGATGGCTAAACGAAAACATGGCACCAATCCAAGAAGTCATTGACAATTGGGCTGGGTCGTGTTAATAGATGCAGACTACCTGGTTGGGGTCCACGCGATAATCGTAACAAATGGTTAGAGACTTTAGGTGATATGGCTCAAAATCGTTCGCAATGGCGCAGGTGCATCCACTCCTTGTCTTCCTTCAAATTCTAAGTTTTCGAGCTTATCATTATTCTCTCTTTACTGAATCACTTGTTTTCTGTTTCAAATCTTATCTTTGATCTCTATACCTTTCCATTAGTACTTACTCTGTTACTACCTCCTCCACTCTGGGATTCGGTCCGACAATTTAATCTCTATTTGCTAATTGGGGCATGGTAACTGGAACTGATGTACTGCATGTACCATGTTCTACGTTGTAACTAATTTCACATGGGATCCTCACGGCTGTGATAAAATACATATAAGTCAAACCAGTCTGTTGTAGGCTACTTAATGTGCGTCTGTATCTCAATCTATAGCTTCCAACAAAGGTGGCCAATAAACAATCACTTTAAACCTCGATGTTGAAACATATTTTGTCTACTACTTTAGGGTAATCTCATACATCTGGCTTCGTCATTCTTCAACGACTAGTACTATTATTCTTACTTATTTTCTTAACATCCTAACTTTCACTCTGCTTCTACGTCCCACATTAGGCATCTACCTTCCCTTATTATTTCTTCATAAGTACAGCCATAGGTGCAAGTATTCAGGTGAATTGCTTTCCCACTTAGCTTTTAAAAAACAAGACCAGAGCAACACATGCAGCAGAGTAACCAAAAATCGTGGAGATAGTAAAACTAAAGAAGCAAAACTCGAAAGGTAACTAAGTAGATCAAAATAACCTAGTAAAGTCAACCAACACCTTAATTGAGGAAATGATTTTAAAATGTGTAAATAATTAGACTTACTTCTGGGTGTGTAAAGACTTGTGAAACATAGACATTTTCTGTTTCCTTATTTGAATTTAAAGAAACACCTTTCGTGACTGAGAGTTTATGCATTGCTTTTCTCTGAAATATACCTCTACCTTCAGTATTACCTAACCGTTCTGAACAAGGAGAGTGCCTTCTATCAACACAGAATAAGGAAAGACTGAATAGTGAAGTGGAGATCGAGGTCTTTTAGTTAGTGATGCAGTGCGTCCGACTGATTTGAATCGAAGCCCCAACTTGCCTGCTAAATTCCGTCTCCGGTTAACTGAGTTATCGTAGGTAGTGCTTTTTGACCTCACTTTTATAGGGAAACGGGACTGTATTTCGTTAGAAATTCTTGTATAGTCACTACTTGACGATGTAGTTTGACGCTGAAGAAAAGAGCTGAGATTTCTAACAGCGTCCAACATTTTCTCATAAGCTTCTTGATTTCCTTTGAAATGCTAAGGAGAATGAGTTACTTTAGGTAATGATCAATACTTTTTTAGGCGGGGTCCTGTGCTTTGTTATGCGATCGTTTTCTAAAATCTAATACAAACTTCGAAACTTTACGGAACTAAGAAAGTACCTTGTTAACAGCCAAATGTAGCTTCTTGAGGTGATACTTAAAATTTTGTGGTGACTCCTGGAAAGCAAATTACTTTAAGTCAACCAAGAACTCACCACACGTGCATCGGAAATGCTTATATCAGGGAGCCTGAGTGGGAGAAATTCACTGACAGGTTCTTTGTTTGATACAGCATCCCCAGGTTGGAAACCCTTAGAGGATATGTACTGGGCAACATTGATTCCTGCAGTATTGGGTTTGAAGGTTTCCAAATTATTGTGGTTTGAGTACTTCATGTTTCGTCTAATTAAAATATTTTGCTTACTTGGAAGCTCTTATCTTTGGATCCAGAAATACTCATGATATCAGCAACTAATAATAACTCAAGTCCTGGCCTCTATGGAGAGATAATCAGACCAGCACGAATGTTTGACAACCAACTTGACGTGGCGGCTATTTTGTCAAACGAGCCGCTCTATTAGTTTCTATACTGACGTTATCCAATATCATCTTGATAAGCTAGTGTAAACCAATTACTTTTAGTACCCACATGTTCTGATGCTAGCGTACAGTTATTCTGTAGGACTAAACTAGACCAATAGGGATATGGCACCAATTTCAAAGTCTCATTGAACAGTTGGAATAATCGTAATGGTTCTATTGAATATTCTTCCTAATTTAAATGAATCTATGTTAATAACGTTTCTTTCAAATAAGGTAACACTTCGTAGGAGTTAAAAGGGCTGAAATTAGATACCATCAGAAATGCGACAGGTAAGGAATCGCTCAACATCAAATTTACTTGACGAAATTAGCGAACTGTCGTTAAATGAAATCTCTGTCTAGATGGTAAGGGTGTTTTTGGCTTTATCGAGTTGAGCACTGATTATATTGTTTGTAAAACTGAGAGGAAAGGGTTAAATTGAGGACTGTGAATAGAAGTAGCTTTTACAGTATTTTCCCTAATTGCTCATAATGTCTAGATGCGCGTCGAGCCATCTTTTGAAAGAATTTGAAGTATTTAGCAGATGGTATCAGTACTATCTTTTCAAGAAGGGAGTTTCATAGTTTGCCTATGCTAACATGAAAAAGTTTGCGCTAATTTCTATGCGAGCTTTTTAGTACTCTACTTGATAATAGTGTCCTCTTGAGTTTAGTTCAAGATTGAATCTTACAAGTGATCTGTTAGGATATAAAAAAACAGGTTGTGGGTTATGTGGTACATGGAGATCACTTCCCCCCCCCCAAAACTTACTTTACTGTATAGGATGTAATTTTATAGCTTTAAGTCGTCCTGAGTACGGTTTACTTTTTGGTTGCTCTCCTTTGAACTCACCCTTCTTTAGTTATGGTGGACAAGTTATTTGACTTTTTCTGGAGGCGAAGTCATTAGTAGGCACTACAGACAGGTGTAGAGTTCCGGGGCCAAATTACCTAATGTTCTGAGGAGAAACCATAGGACTGATTATGCTTTGTTGATTACAGTAAGCCAATGGGAAGATACACCTAGAATGTCTCAGAAGAATGTCCATAGGTCTCTTACTGAGGAGGAAGGAGTAACGCTGGACACACTAATTGTGTGCGTAAAGCGTTTGACGTTGACAGTTTACGTGTATTGGTATTAAGGGGAAGCGAGCTGTTTGGTGCCCACTCGTGTATCTTTCCCAGGCCATCCTGAAAAATCTTCAAGTCAAAGGAACACTGAATTCTCTCACCAGATCTAAAGATCGTCTACATATAGAAGGGTTCGTGACTCTAACTTATAAATAAGATCATTTATGTACTACAAAAAGAGAAATAGTCCAAGGATGGAACTTTATGGCACATCAGTAGTCATTGTAAACCAGTTAGAAAGATCAGAGATAACCTTGACTGCAAGAGACCTATCTCTTAAGTAGTCGTATAACCATTTTAGTAGACATCAATTAGCACCCATCAATCGCAATTTTCTGTAAAGACTTCTATGATCTACTCTACTGAAAGCCTTGGAGATATCTAAGATGTCAGTATTCAGGTGATAGTTGTACTCGACTGATAGAGTTCAGCCATGTCGTGCAGTCAGAAGATTAGTGTTGCAGTACCTGCCTGAAAGAAAGCTGTGGTATGACACAGCGAGCTGGGAATCATTAGGAAAGTAGTAACGGCAACAGTCGTTGTTGATCCTTTCCATAACTTTTGCTACTAAAGAGAGAAAAGTAATTATATGACAATTTGAAGCCTCCACTGTTCCCGTATTTGTGTACAGGTATGACCTCATATTTTCCCTACTCAAATGGAAGCTTGCCAACATCTAGAAAGTAGTCGGGGATGATAGAAATAAGAAAAGAAAGTTTATTTAATATTCTGGCCAGCTAAAGGTAGTTTGCCATGCTCGAAATGGACGCCCAGACTTTGCTCAAAGTGTTCCACCGATAGGGTTGTTATTGTAAAGGTTGGGAAGCCATTCCACGTGGCATATATCCTCAGATGATCTGGGTTCTGAGTGTAGCGTGCGGTAAAATGAGATCTTCATTCGCTTGCCAAGTCGGTCTTTATATGATATCTCTGGCTCATCACCTGCTTGATTGCTTGGCATAAAAGTTTATCTAGGTTTTTATTCTATTTTTTCCCATATGTAGCCTAGCATAGGCTTTAAACAGTTCGAGGAATAGATCGAGAGTGAGTTATCTGAGTTGTCTTTGGGTGGAATTTCAGGCATCGTATGCATTGGAAGCATTGCTCTGACAGTTCACATCAATGTCTTGGGTGTATTTAAGTATCGAAGTTTGGTCTCGCTTTGTGTAGGCTTTCAGGCTAAGTGCTTTTTCCGTATACGCTTCTGACGTCGTCAGGTTATATTGTAGTATTTGAGGGACTTCGTTGGTATTTATAAATTTCCATATTTTAACCCCATCAGCTTACACATGGGGCTAGTGACTCTGATTTGTCTGGAAGAACGTTTGTTAAATAGAAGAACATAAGTAGGCCAATGACTGCACAATTAGCAGCTTCTAATGTGGAGGCTGTTCAGTTCTTTTAGGCTAGGTTGATGTCAAAGTAAAATACCCGATCTTTCGGGTAGCTGCATGCCATGAAAATAATAGGTTTCCCGCTTGTGGAGTTTTTCTGGTAAGCCCTTTAAATAATGGGAGAGGCAGATTTTATCAATAACACTGGGAATTGGTGGCATTTCAGTGGGTGCTCATAGAGAATGCACATTATTCTGTAGATGATTTCTGCTTAATGCTTTAAGACCAATGCGTGACTTACGCCACAGTCTGATGATTTCCTTGGTTTTATGAATTTTATCCTCAGTAGTACTATCCCTCCCCCTCCCAGGTACAATATGATTTGACCCACTTTTACACGTAATGCCACAATAATAAGATTATCTTCATCTTAAGGTATCTAATCAGTTACTGGGTGAATTCGTAACTAAGGATGTCTTCCTTAATGACGCATATCCCTCATTCGGTTGATTTGCGTCAGACCACAAACCAATACCGATATTTCGGGTTCGAATCTATTCTATTTGCTGGATTTGGATCTATCTCTTGTCTTATTGATTTGCGCGTCAGTGTTGCAATATGTTTAGATAAAGAGAACTTGTGAAAACATGCCAAGCCAAATAACACTGCATAATTGGGCTTGTTATGAGGTAGAGAGTCAAGTGCATGCTAGCATATGATATGCCCAGGCATATTCAATCGCATTTGTCCGGTTTAAATTCTGATTTACAAGTTGTGCATCAGTCGGTTGCAAGCAGTAACTCATTTTGAATCAAGTATTTAACTTAGGTAAGTTCATGGGATGGGAGTGGGTATGGAAAATTGAAATCATCAGCAGTCATTACTAATTTACTATCAGGGAAGCAATTACATATGTCATTAGTATAGAATATGAGGAGGTGAGACCAGGGAAGGTACATTGAATAACTCGCAAGCATTAAGGATTTTGACTTGGGGAGCACAGAGTTGAAATTACCTGTTTCTGTACAATCATCAAGGAAGGACCTGATCCAATCTAGTAAAGGGTTGGCAATATTTAATATCACAAGTTTCCTTATTAATAGCAGGTGGTCGACGCGGTAGTAAGCTTTACGGATGTCAACATAAAATACGAGAACCGTGTGACCTTTGTCGCGGTTACAAGTTATGTAGCTAAAGAAGTCCAGGTGACAAGTTATACAACATCGAGATTGGAGGAAACTGCGGAATAGGTGGGATACTTAACCCCACTACATATATCGTCATCTAGGTGGAATGCTCAATGAATGTTATGTTGTCCAAATACGATGAAATGAAAATGGTGCCAACGATGGCCCATTTACTAACCTGTGTCATGTAATTTGTTGTAACGCGGCATGTGTCAATGAGTGTGTAACCTCTTTTGTTATTATTATCATAATTATGTCAACCACTAATTAATTTTATATTACTCAGGAAATCTGGCCTCCGTGGTTGGGGTGGGCTAGGGCAATGAAATCATCAGTGGATGTAACTTTATGTAAGCCAACCAGGTACACCACTCTACTAGCTATGCGAATTTTGTAACTAGTTAGGCCAATGACGAAGACCATTAGACTCATTCCGATAAAACCATGTTGACTCGGCTTAATTAGGTTCTGGAATAGTAAATGCTTAGATATATTCTCATCGATTATTTATCTATAACTCTTGGAACGTTAGGATCAATGTTATTTGGTCAATAGTTGCTAACTTCTGACGTAGATACTGACTTGTGCCTGGGAGTAATAAATGAGGTTTTCCAGACGTCCGAGTAAGCTCATTATTCTAATGAGGTGGTAAAAATTGTAGGTGGAATAGTCAGGATACCATGATCACTATATTTCAGTACGTAGGAATTTATACTGTATGCGCTGGAACTTTGAAGGGGGGGTATTTTAGAGTATTTATGGCTCTACTAATGCTGCTGCAATTACATTCAATAGTGCAAACTATTCTTATAGATGATTTAGAATATAGTGGGGTTTTGGTAAATTGTGTAACGTAATCGTTTTAACGTAATCGATATGGCTGATAGCAGAGAATATTTAATTGAACAATTTGAAAATGCCTTCAGGGCTGTTATACATCTTACAATTGTGAACAAGGATAAAAACAGTGTGCTTATCGTTTCCATGTTGCTTTATAAATTATCAAAGGGATCAGAAAGTGCTATAAGTTCGTCTGCTCTGGCCTTGTTACCATAGTAAAAATAATGGAGTTATAAATGTCAGTAACAGAACTCAGAACACCGAATTCATGATGAACAAAAGATCTTCTAAGGTAAAACCTTAGCTTATGACAAAAGCGTGAAGGGAAGATATGTCTATTACTTCCGTTCTGAATCGGCTGCTTCGGAGAAACAAGCACATGAAGACAGATGCAAATATTTGTGTAAAAGATGCTCATAACAAGTTGAAGACTATCATTTGTAAAGAACAGAGCCTATTCTGACTGGCGAATAAACAGAAATAGGTAATCTCAACCAGTAGCTCAATAAATTTTGTGAAGCACTGGGGAGTTTGTGGTTATGCTCTGTGACAATGAGCAAGGCACCACTTTGTAATCACATTCAATCAACTCGGTGAGCTACATAAGCTTTGAGGGGACTAGTATTGCTGCATAGGATGGGGTCCAGAATGTCATCATCTCACGTGAGATGGGCGACACATTGTCGCTAAAACATGAATAACAATGGTACACATAAGTTTGTCGTTCCTAGGTGGTCCGGATGTAATATTCCAATTAATGTCTGGGAGGTTAAAGTTGCCTTACCTTATGGTCATGTGGTAAGGAAGAAGTAACTTCAATAATTCGTGCAAGTGAGGGTGTGTCTTCTTAGACTTCGGAGGGGGAAATAAGCAGCCAACCAGTAGTTTGGCGTTTGTCATTTTAGTAGTGTCCACTAAGGACTCTTCCACAGTATTAAGAGCTTACTTACTAAGACATGTAAGAGAGAGCAAGCGTAGAAAGTAAACAAAGCAACAATTTCCTCTCTTGTTCTCCCGATCACAACCGAAATAAATGTATGATTCTACTTCTTATTTATTATACATGATACTGGGATGACACCAAGATGCAGTGGCTATTAGGATGGTTGGACAGAATAATAAGGCATTGGTTCTGAGGATAGGCATTCAGCTAATTACAAATCTAGATTTAACGTAAAGGAGTAAATGGGAGCTGTTAGACTCGTAAAGAGATGCTAGATCGTCGGCAAGACTAGATGTCATCACACTTTTTGGTATATTATGGCTGGATGGTAGCCGATAACAAGAAAGTTGTGAGATAATCTGAAGGTAATTCAGTAGCGCAAGCTATGGATGACAATTATTGAATTGAACGAACAGAAGTATACTAGACTGATGAAGCTTCTGTTGTAAGTGAACTGGAGGTGGAAGGTTACGAAAACGGGGTGTTATTTTTTGTAAGAAGAGATAAGAGAGTAGTTGAGGCGACTCATGGGACCATGGAGAGAGGTGAGAGAAACGGTTTGCAGTTCACATGAAAGAAGGCAAAATTGGATTAAAGATGGGCAGCCAAGAATCTATTCACGGTACAGTACTGTCATACGTCATAGAAGCATTGCGAAGTAAACCATGGTTATAGGGAGGAGAAATCCTAGGAAGGTTATTAAGCGTACTGGCCTTATAGTGTGAATACAAGGTTGATGATAGTTTTGATGGGTACTTAGTGTCCCAAGAGATTTTATGTTGATGAGACCTTAATTACCTATAATGTGGGTATCTTTATATATTCTTGATATCAGATTTGGTGAGTAACGAGGTACCCCGGATACAACAATGTAATTATTGCGGTTAATCCTGATAGTATGGGTATTCATGGTTACCATATGATAGGGCTTAAAAGAGATTATATTACTTACGGATCCGTTATATATTGCATGGTGGAGAGGGGATATGTTTATTGTGGACAATGGGATTTCATAAAATGTGGAGAGCGCCTTGCTTTTGCTTACTCTGGTTGCCATTGTCTTAGACTGCAAGGATTTATTTTAAAGAGTCTAAGGCTGTCGTGTTACCCTGGGATGTTGTAAAATGAGATCTATATGGTCTGGGTCGTATTGCTTAGTGATTAATCTAGCCCCGTTTGTTAATATTGTGTTTACGGTCAAGCAGCACGTGACTTCTATTAGACTACGCATTTGATTGACTGTTCAAAATATAAATCGTTGATGTTTGTTAATACTGGATTACAACAATACTATATTCAGTAATAACACAATTCCAAATTATTTATGAATCACCGTATAATCAGTTGACTAATACACATACACAAACAGTTAGGTAAGTGTATGCATCAGAAGTCAGTACACTGAGTTTGTGAGAATTATATTGGGATAAAACATAAATCCGAAAAGCAAGTTGAACAAAGCGCCGGAGTTCAACAGTACAGTGCAGTAGGGCATTTAGTACAAATATCAATGAAGAAATATACTGTACACAGATTATTATGTTAAGGGGTAACAGCAGCCTCTACAATTATTTGAAATTCGGTTGTCACGTTAATACTTTTATAAGCCATAGCTCACTAATCCTAGATTTCCGCATTTGCTGTAGCCATTGAATTAGCCAAACTAGTACACGGAACGAAGCAGTCGAAACGCACGTACTAAGAAACGGAGAGTGTTCACTGGCACAACCCTTATGATTTTCCTATAATAGGGACCACACGTGACCCACTTTACTACTCTCGAATGCATACACGATAAACAAACCTTTCTGGACAATTTACTTGCGTACTTAGAGCACAATCCATTTTTGTGTTGCTGAATACAATCCCAATCAAGCTGCATTTAGCCATTAGCTATTTATTGATTGTCACATCAGTAGCGATTAGAACCATTTACTGAAATAATAAAAAGAAACAAAATCATACCAGGAAGTCACATACATTATGCCTCTTGATATTTTTAACTCAATCGGTAAATTATTGTGCTTAGCATGTACATTCGTTTAACATTTTTCCGTTTCATATTTGTCAAAAAGTGTTAGTGTATCCATAAATTATTACTATGTTCCTATTCTTACCCAATCACATCATTCACAAAACACAATTGATAAAATATCTACGGAGGCTTTGAAAGCATTCATCTTCAAGCGCCTAGCAAAACGCAGAAAATTCATTCTGTCTTACACCCTCAGCAACCCACCACAAAAAAATTCTTGAGCCCAATGTGACGTGAAGCAAATAAAACCTAACAGACAAAGTGCAGCCCTGTATATGACCACGTTACATTTGTCGTACAATCAGAGCAGCATCTAGCGAATGAACCCACACTTACGAATGAGAAATCAGAAGGCACTGAAGAATTGAAGGGAAACTATATTTGATCGTAAACAGAGCTTCGATGGTATAGCAATGTCTAGGCTGGCAAACTAGAGAGATGCATTCCACGGTGATTTTAATCCTGATCTGGTGGTGATGTGTGACCACGCGCCTTCAACTAGTTGTGCCTGCTAAAACAAACATGGTCAGCATCAATGTCGAGAGCCTATGCAACTATTTATTTGCTGAATTATTTACCACTACAGACTTATTTCAGTCGCCATTGCACAAAGCGTGATGAAGTCTTTCTTAAAGGGACAGGACGCAAGTCAATGCAAACATACTAATGACTGCAAGGCTTTTCATGGCAACCCCAAAATTCTCAGACCTCTCAATTGTGTCATCATTGCTAGTAACACAGAAACATCAAATCAACCAAATGTTATCGACAGTATTATTAACTACGTGGCCTTAAAAGTATTTGAATGTATCAAACGCTCCAGCCGTGCCATTTACTTCAATGTTTCTGCTGCCTGTCATCTACAAACTATAAAAAGAAAACTTCTTAAGGTTAATAATATGACCAACGCATCATGGTCTTGTACAAAGCTAAATAAAGGCCACCATAGTGTAAGTTTAAATTTGACACACTAATGAGGTGCATGAATTTCTAAACTCACACAATGTGATCAGACAAAATCCTCTGTATAAGGATATTAAGTTAATGTCAGATAGAAACCCCTTTTAGCGTATGTCAGACAAACCTGGTAACAGACCTCCAGTATAAAAGCACCCCACCTACTCTAATATTGATAGCCCGAAATAATCACTTTACACGAAAACTATGACACCACTACTAACAAGTACATTGGTTGAAGTCATTGGAAGTCTGAATGCTGTAAAACTAATAAAGTTGATAATGGCGTTGCACCTAGTATATACGTTATAAACTTGGATTCACTAGAGATAAAAACCAACACGTTACTTGTTGATTCTAGCATAAAAAACAAGATGAGAACAATGTCATCAGCCTTAAGTCCGATAAAACCATTACAAGTTTGAACGTCACAAAAATTAATAAAGACGATAATAATTGTACACGAAACATCCGAGAGGTGGACTCCAATTAATTATAGATTAAAAGCAAAAGTTGCTTTCTGGTATTGGTACAGCTGGTTGACTATTAAGCTACAACAGGTTAACTAAGCTACACACTCAGACATCTGACGATGATTACGTTGTTGACTGCTTTATTCAACCCGAAGAACTAATAGCGAATGGGAAACCTCAGGACTACCGAGCAGTATCACGGTATCTACAGAAAAGCAAAAGGAACACATCTTCTAGAAGAACTTATATGTCACGAAGCCAATTACAGTTACTTGCCATCTCAGTAAACGCTAGATTACTCATGCATAAAATCGACAATCTCAAAACCATTATGATCCTTGCTAATCCCGATATCGTATTAATCACCAAAACCTGGTGTAAACTAACCTTATCAGACAATTCAATAAGCAGTGATAATTAGACTTTTTCCGGACTGACAGGCCTAGCATAAATGGAGGCGGCACTATATATTGCACTCGTTCTGACCTGAAGACATTTAGATTTGATAGTGAACATCTAGGTGAGACATGAGACTCAACTTAGCCTGTGGCAGTCAAAGGTGTCTATTTCTAAGATGTATACATAGACCACTCAACGCAGACAATACCTACGACGGAAATTTAGGCAATAGGTTCCTCTTAGCTTTTCATCAGAAGAATTTAATTTGCCAAAACTGACTAGAAATTTTCACTCACTTTACAATGATTCCCCTAATTAAGAGAGACGATAGAACTAAGTTGGTCGATACACTTCCGAATCCCAACTAAGGGAAATGATATTCTTGACCTATATTTTACTATTAACTTTAACCCAACCTCAGTAAATGTCAGCTCTAAATTCCGTACTAGTGATAACAAAGTTGTGTGAGGCACATTTGATTATCAACCAACGACTAAATACAATCCAAACAGACCTAAAACATACAAATATCAAAGGCATAAAGACGAAACGTACAAGTATATCGCACCACTCATCCTGTGTATACGCTGAAGCTCATATTTTACTACTGAAGATATTGATACAGAAATTTCAGACCTTTATAGCATACTGATAGGCTGCACAGCTCCATAAGCCAAACGTGCTGTTTATGGTAATAGTGCACGTCTGAATATTCCCAAATGTCTTAAAAGAAAATTAAGAAGACAGATTTCGATACTACAAGTGCCGTGATTTACCTACATGAAACAGTCAAAAAAAAATGAATCCAACTAGTTTACATACCTACTAAATATGAAAACTAAAGCAACGAACAGCGCCAACCCAAGTCCCTCAATGATCAGGTTATTCGAAACTCGCGTGAATACAAAATTTAATAGATTCGCTACATTTTTTATTGTAAATGGCATTATTAAAGATGACGCTTTTTATCAAAGAAACAATTTAGTAACTACTTATCTAAATGTTATTTCACAGAAACCATAGTTTTTCAACAACCTTATTCATGATGAAATCTGGGCGTCTGTCTACAGTTCAGTTTACCTGCCTAAATATCAAGAGAGCCACAGCTACCCTGAAAAACCTGATAATGGGGCCGATGGAATTCCGAGATCCTTCATGAAATATGGCAGCAGGAAATTACTAATTATTTGACTGAAATTATCCACTCCATCTAAGGGAAATGGATCTTATTCATCCATATAAAGAGCATCGTTCATAGCTCCGCGATCACTCAATATTATAGATAACTGCAGGCCATTCAACACGACATCCATGTTTCCCAGAATCATGGAAAAAGTTATTCACAAACAATTTTTATCATTCTTACTATCTGAAAACCTAACCATTCTATCTCAACATGAGTTTATGGTAAATCGCTAAAGTCACACTTAGAAATTTTAGACTTCATAACTATTGGAAGAGACAAAGATTTCTCAGTAATTGTACTTTATTTTGACTTCAGTAAAGCATTTAACAGTGTCCGTTGCAACCATCTCCTGCCAAAACCACACTATTTTGGCATACAGGACCCACTGTTAGTTGGTTCAAATAATTTCTAATAGGGCGTCACCGAATTGTAAGGTTCAGATACAGCTACTCAAAGCCAGTAAATGTAGTTAATAGAGTTGTACAAGAAAGTGCGGTTGGACCATTACTCTATCTTCTTTTTATCATGACGTATACTAGCGATTTGTGCGTTATACAACAGTCTTTTTCGCTGACGACTTAAAGGTAGTCTGCTGATTTCTCACCCTCCACTAATAAAAATGCAATTACGAAAACAATCCAGGAAGAAATAGACAAAATACCAGAGTGAACTAGAGTATGGGCTTTTTTCCGAAACGTAGGCGAAAGTGTATGTATTTTCGTTAGTTGCAGCTGGAACCTAAATCTTAACTTTAACAAAGAACAAGTAAAGCGTCTTGAAGTTGTTCGTGATCTAGGGATTTGATATAGTAACAGCATAAACTTTCAGAGCATGTAGCATTTCAAGTTTTCAAGACGAGAAAGCAAAGGGGAATAATGAGAAAAAACTTTAGCAACGTAAACTCAAAATCATTACTATACAGAAAATGTGTTCTTTCCATATTGGAATATAGTTGTTTACCTTACAGCAACTGCAGACACAGACCTAATGAAAATCAATTGAGTTCAATAATCATTCACTTAAAGCCTAAGAGGCTGCTGTGACAAGCAAGATTATCGCCAGGAATATGACGAATTGATACTAGAACCTCTTCGCACTCGACGCCTAGAGTTAAATTTTACATTTAAAAATCAGCCTTCCTGTCGGCTTACTTTATCTTCTCCTCACACAACCCGCTTAACAAAGAAAACACTATCATTATTCTATGATGTCATACACAGTTACGTCAAAACTTCTTTACTGTAAGATGCTCACTATTATGGAATAAACTCCCAAAACTTGTTTGTAGCAGTAAATTAATAACCGAATTTAAAACACTACTTAGTAACCACCTGCTGGATGAAGAAATATGTGATCTCCGTAACTACAATAAAATAAGTAACGATATGTACAGATGAGGAACCAGCTTTGTACATAGTGTTCAAAATGTACAAAATGTTTACTGATTTTATATCCATTTCACATATTTAGTAGTGCACATTTTCAGTCTTTTCACACATTTTCTATCATCACTTATTCAACAATTAACAACTTCTTAGGTTAAGCTTATATCTTCCCGTTGATTAGCCATGGACTGAAACTGGTCATCCTCTCTTGCTATATGTGCATCCTGAATGGATTGCCTCGGTATTGCGGTAGTTCACAAGTAATGTTTAGGTTGAAATGTGACTATCCAGTGAAATTCAAGACGCGCTTCGTCCTATTTGGGACTCATAGGTTAGATTTACATGTATCTCAGTGTTGTGTCCAGACAGTCACATATGTGTGAACATCAATATTGGGATGCAGATACATCCAGCCAATGAGTCTTAAATAAAATGAAACGCGCGTCTTGGATTCTGCTTGCCAGTCGCAATTCAACGTAAACAATAATTAACAACTCTGTTGATAATTTTATAGTTTAACCTTTGAATTGATTATGATGTTATTAGTTGTCTAATAAACTGTGGCGACCGCAGAACACAAATGAGTCAGTAACGCCTACTAAATCAGCCGAATGAATTGTTACGACTGAGTGGTTACTGCAGTTCAGAATACTATTGTGTTTCTTCCATCGACCAAGTGCTTCTAATTAATTGAGTATCGGCCTCCATTATTTTCCCCACAACCCAAAGGAATAACAACAATTCGTCAGAAAACGATCAATTACTCCATTTACCTGTCGTAAGAATGCACAATTACACCGTATGCAATAACAGCAATAGCAATAACGATAACAACAGCAATAACAATAAGAATAGTTTAGGACAATGCAATAAACATACAAATTGATTAGGAGTGTACTTTTGAATAATATTGACTCCGACAATAACAGAAACGTCCTTTCAATCGTTCCGGAACCAATTGCTGCTAACAATTAAACACGATACAACCAAGCAACATTCAGTGGTACCAATGTTCAACTTTTTGACAACGCCTTACAAATAGTCACAAATGGGAATATATACTATAATAAAGGTTTGTATAAGTACATACCGTAAGTGCAACATTTATTAGAATTTAGTTTACTTGGATTAACAGCAATGTTTGAGGCGAATGACTAGTTTCTTAGATGACCATCAGACATATGCATTGATCCAAGTGTCAAGTAGATTCGTCATAGTGAGTTCAAACGAGAGAAATGTCAATGGTGTTGAATTATGCAGTTCAGATGCTGTTACATGGATCAATAAGTTTTCCAAGCAATCAATGAACAAGATGCAGTTAGAACAAAGAAGAGTGCAGCGACGTTATGTCTGAGCTGCGGACAGTAAAAGGTACAAGGCGCTAAGGGCACAAAGTGTGTGCGTACAATCATATCGATGATACATTTAAGCAATCTTAGCACAGTATATACTAGTAATGTAATAATGCAAAAACATTACATACGTAGCACTAATAAACTTTTAAAAAATATAAAGTCTCTAAATCAGTCGGTACATGTCTCCATTCTACCCCCCTCCTGGAGTGTCCGGAGAAGACTCTAGAGTAACAAGCGTAAATGGTGAATATAACAGGTACAAAGGAATGAAATGTCATATATGTAGGTGACTTTACACAAATATTTCTGAAACGTTTAAGCGATACTTGTATATACGGTAAGCCTATTGATGAAGTAGTGAATCTTCACCAGCTGAGGTGGTTAGGACATGTGTTACGTATGCCTGACCACCGTCTACCGAAACGAGCAATGTTGTCTATTGTAGGAGTAGGCTGGAAGAAAGCTAGGGGTGACCAAACAAAAACATGGCACCAATCCATGAAGTCATTGACAATTGGGCTGAGCCATGTTAATAGATGTAGACTACCTGGTTGGGGCCCACGCGATGATCGTAACAAATGGTTAGAGACTTTAGGTGATATGGCTCAAAATCGTTCGCAATGGCGCAGGTGCATCCAGTCCTTGTCTTCCTCCAAATTCTAGTTTCTGAGCTTATTATAATTTTCTCTTTACTGAATCACTTTTTATCTCAAATCTCATCTCTGATCTCTATGCCTTTCCATTAGTACTTACTCTGTTACTACCTTCCCCTACTCTGGGATTTGGTCCGACAATTGAATCTCTATCTGCTAATTGAGGCATGGCAACTTGAACTGATGTACGCATGTACCAAGTTCTACGTTGTAACTGACTGACTGACTGACTTGTATATACGAACAACGTGCGCGTGGCTAGGATAGGAGTTATTGTAAGTATAACGTAAGTCAGAAAGCCGAAAGGATTATGAATATGCAAATAATAGTGTGGATGGGGATTGATGATTGCATAAATAACTATAATGACAAAATTTTGATAATAATTGTATGTAACACGATACTTAAAGAATAGATACAGACAGTAACATACGTGAGGAGGTAAGAGTACACTGATAGTAATATTACTGATAACATTATCATTATAAAGGTAACTTTAACCAGATATAAATTATATATATGTCTGGAAATTAACTGTATGACGCCATGGCCAGAACTAATCAGAGTTTTGTCATGTGCGTTGGGGGAATTAAAGTGGTACAAATACATATAAAAATAATGAGTCATGCACAAAACAATAGTAATTACTAAAGACTCAATGTGATTATCAGACAAATATACGAAACCCACTACGTCTATAAACGTGAATATTATGAATATGTGTAGCATGTGTTGTATAGACCAAGCTACTGATAACGTTGAAGATTAACGTCCTTCTGTATAGAGCCGGTCGGTTATTGAGTTACGCACGAATCAGCGATAAGAAAGCCAATAACACAATTTATTGGTGCAAAACGTGTTACTATATTTAACAATAAACAAAATTTAATACACAAACATCAACAGTTCCCTTTCCCTATACAGCCCAAAGGATTCAAGCAATTGTACAATTAATCTATAATATAACAAATAAATAGTGAAGAGATAGTAAATTAGTTACTTGTCCAAAGAAAGTGTTCCTAACAAATAAAGGAACCAAACGTGGGAAATCAACCGACTGAGCCAATTCACTCGTACAGACAGAAAATATTAAGCCAATATGGCTTACAACAAAACCTTGAACCCCAACAAAACAAAACTGAAGGTCAACGGGATGTAATATATACTACCAAAAGGACATGTAATAACATAATTGTGGGTAAAACTCCATAACTGTTATAAAGACAGAGCACAACAAAGAGACAAATTCAGGTTAAGGAACTGCTCAACACAAAAGAAACATGGAGGGATTTTCATACAATCAAAATAGATTTTACACTGCCCGCCGAAATCCCTCCATATAACACAGAAACTATCCCCAAGACTCTGTCATGGTTCTGCCTATTAGTCTACATAAGGTCCGAGCATATTCAGGACTTACACCAGTACGCCTGATATACTCTACTGTTTCTTTATGACGGGAATACAGAACAATCATGTAGTCGACATATCTTCTGAGCCATGATGCATTTCGAACAGGCTTTGTCCAATCGGAAAAATAAGATAGAAGAGGGAAGTGGGTAGTTTTAGTAACAGTCACGTTGACTTTTGCGTGTGGTGCGTCGAATTCAATAACCCCCAGAGATACTTTCGAACAATTGCTAAAAAGATTTTCATATACAATACAAGAAAAGTGAGGATTTCAGTCAGGCAGATGCCCTATCTCGACTCATAAGCAACTATCCCACGACGAGTGAAGAGTCGGTGATTGCCGCCATCGATACGAGAGATTACGCTGAAGAAAGTTTCATTCATGCTGTGAGAGCACTTCCTGTTACTACACAGCAAGTTGCTGAATTCACAAGAAGAGACAAAACGATTCAACGAGCAATCTATTATATGCAGCATAAATGGCCACGTTCTCTAGATGAAGAACTGAGACAGCTATATCAACGTCGACAAGCTCTGTGCCTAGTAGACGGGTGCCTTATGTTTGGGGATCGAGTGGTGATATCATGTGAGTTACATCGAGTAGTACTCAAGCAGTTTCACGCGAGACACCCTGGAACAGCTCGAATGAAATCAGTGGCACGGAGCTATGCATACTGGCCAAAGATGGACGCCCAGATTAAAGACATGGTGGGAAAGTGTGACCGCTGTCAGCGAGCATCAAAAAACCCACCGAAGGTTGAACCAGTAAGCTGGCCAGATCCTGCAAGACCATGGCGCAGAGTGCATTTAGATTTTGCCGGACCCATGTCAGGAGTCTACTACGTGGTGTTAGTAAACGCATATTCAAAATGGCCGGAGATCCATCTGGTAGTTCCTCCAGCCACGAAGAAAACCCTGGAAATATTGAGGGAGATGTTCGCGTGTCATGGGTTTCCAGAGACACTAATCACCGATAACGGGTCCCAATTTACGTCACGAAATTTCAGTGATTTCTGTAGAGGAAACGCCATCACACATATTTGCTCCCCACCGTACCATCCACAATCAAACGGACAAGCGGAGCGGTTTCTGGATACCTTCAAAAGAGCTGTACTAAAGGCAAAGGGGGAGGGAAGCCTAGCAGAAATTATTCAGCGATTCCTACGTGTATACAGAAGTACCCCAAACAACAGTGCTCCAGAACAGAAATCACCAGCAGAAGCACTTATGGGACGGAAACTAAGAACGATAAATGAGATAATGAGGCCGTCAAAAGTAAAAAGCAAGGATGATGACATCTAGAGGAACGGGACGCAGGTGTATGTGAGGAACCACAGACCGGGAAGTGAGGAATGGAAAAACGGAGTAATTAAAGGCAAAAGAGGAAAGGTGATATATGAAGTAGCAGTGGAAGGATAAATATGGATCCGACATCGCAACCAGCTACGAAGAAGGTTTGGTGAACGAAAAGCAGATGAACCGAACCTAACGCTTGAACTTCTTCTTGACACTTTCAAGCTACCCACGGAAAAACCAACATTGGTTGCAGCAAACAACGAGAAAGGAACATCCGAGGAAGAACAGCCAATAAGACGCAGTGAAAGAAAACGAAGAGCCACAGTAAGGTTCCAAGAAAGTGAACTTTTCTCAAAAAGGGGAGGTGCTAAGAAGAGAAGAGACTAGTCAATTTTCATGTGATTTTGCTATTTTTATTTATTTGTAAAGTGAGCGGTAACCGGTACTGCTCTTCATTTCCTCCGCTGGACCTTGTTAACTGTGATTGGTTGTAATGTCATTTTAGTATGCTAATTACTCTGTTTTCCCCAAGGTTGCTTTTGTAACTATATATACAGACTTGAATTACAATAGAATCGAATCTTCCTAGTGCAGTGTTGGTGTCTTCTTGATTTTGTCTTGGGGTGAGTAATCAGTACCGAGTCGTTGGTCACGGTTGCGAGTATCAGTTAGCGCAGATTAGTTTCCGGTTAGCGTTGCGGTTAGCTCGTGCATAGAGGTAGGCGTTATTTATTTATATATATTCCGACATAACAATTATATAATCTGTAAATTTGAAAATGTATCATGTTATGAAGAAGTAAGTTGATTGCATTCTTTCCTACTGTCAAATAATTCACTAGTAAAGTGGATAAGTTGAATGAATAAATGACTGAGAAAATAAAGTGTAAACTTCTCATTCTACTGTTCAACTTAATTATTATTCAATTTTTTAGTGAAGAGAAAACAATAAGAAACCATGAAAGTAAGTTAAATCAATTAGTAAAATATCAAAATGTTTACATTGTGTATGACAAAAGATTTTTTCTTATATAATTATGCCTATTAATAAATAGTATTCAGTAAATTATTAAAAATGTATTTTTTTAAAGTTTTTTTGTGGTAAATAGGGACGATCCTAGAGACCACCTCAATTCGTCCGTAAACAGTGATCATCTTGACCAATCATTGACGGTTGTGACAATTTAAGCTAGTCAGTGACGAATCATTGTAACACCTATATATGTAGCTGACAGAATTTATATAATCATTAAAAAACTATCTTTCAAAAATATGTTGCTAGAGTCATTTAATAGCTGGCTTTTAGCAACCTAACGATACATAACGCATAGGTTAATCCTACAGTAAATCTAATTTGCTTAAGCTAAACTAACGTTGATCCTAACCTAACTCTTAACCTCAACTAGAAGCGACTAAAAGACTTCAAAAAGACTGTTTGTTTTTCAGTAATGTGTTCTAAAATCAGGACCTCGCATAGATGTACGAGTTTACATGTTTTTTCTGATTTATTGATAAAAAAAGCATATAGAAAACTTCGATAAATAGATAGATCATGTTAATCATGTATATTCCTTCTACTATATATCCTAATAAATTATTCCCTGACTTCTGACTGGCCACAACATATTATAAATTCATGACACTGATTAGCTCGTCCAAACACTTATATTCCCATAATCTATGCTGATTAGACATAAAATGGCTCAATATACTATGCTATGAATAGTTCATCGTGTAAACTAGTCCAATAAGTATAAATATAATTAAAAATTATTTGTTATAACGGTTGATATGTACTAATTAGAATTATTATTTCTCAGCCTCGATCAATTTACGATATGATATGATCTTAATACATTGCATTCAGTTAGTAGCCGCCGGGCTGCTGACTTGGTTAGCAACATCCGTTCACCTGATCTTTAGAAAATTTACTTTGAGAATGGTCAAACCTTTCTAGATATTGATTGCTATCGAATATGGTCATTAGTTATTCTTGAAATATTATTACTAACAGTAGTAACCATGATAGTGAAGGTAGTTGTTTGGTTAAAATATGCACATTTCATGCTAATAAATTACTGTAATTACGTATCTTCACCAATAAGCACCTCTTATTGATAAATCTGGAACATTTGACAAGTGTTTTTCTTCACACTTAAATAAAGTTCTTATGAAAGCCAATATCATGGGAGCTAGCATTGAACTTATGACCTGGTTATGAATACTTCGTTTATCACGACTAATTAGAGGTAAGAAATGAAAACACCATTAAGCGCAGGATTTTATGATAAATTTGGGTAATGCAAGTAATAAAAGTCAAACGAGATTGGTCGGTACATGTGAAACAAAGGTAATGTGGCATCACACCCTACTCTGGGTATTAAATTAATGTTACCAAGGTAGGTTTAGTGTGCGTGCTAATTATTTTTGAATACACAGAGAGGGATTTGAGCTTTCGCATTGCCTTAAGATGCTTTATACTCCACCACAAAGTTTTATTTAATATCACTCTTATGGTCTGTCTCAACTACTAAATGTTTAACAGTGGAGGAAGATGGCTGTTAATCATGTAGCTTGTTTTGTACTACTTGAGTTCATTTGTTGTTGTAGCCATTTTGATGTATCCAGTTACTTTTCGTTTAGTTCACGAATGCTCCTCATTATGTATGTCTGTCTACTAACTCACGTAAATTTATAGACACAATGGAATATTATGCAATTACTCACATAGAATTCGGGTTTTCAGAGTGCCCATAGGACTTTAAATCTTAATGGCAATGAATTTAACTGCATGATATATTCTATTGATGACTGTAATAAGCCTCTTTTAACATAAATGCGTTAGACTCGTTTTTGAATTGCAAGGTGATAAGGACTAAACCGTAGGTTCCAACAGTATTGTATATCTCAGGCTTTGGTAACTAAGCATGTTAATTAGTTATTCAAATGTATTGAGTTAAGAGTATTTATACTAGTATAAGTTAATTTCGATCATGTTTACATAGCTTGGTAACGTACCGGATAATTAAAGCCTGTGGCCTTTTTTTTTATAAATTTCCAATCTACATCGATGCCTAGACTTCAATAACATTATTTATATAGAGGTGTTTTATCTTATTGAATAAGCCGTTTATCAAGCTTCTTTTTTAAATAATCTGATGATAGCTTTAACTACTAAAATACTCGACTGTTTGTGCAACTTTCTATGGGTGCATTACTTTACTGACTCTTTCGCTTCTTGACCATAGAAGAAAAATTATATTTTTTTCTCTTGACATGACACATTACCGATTGGGCTTATCAAAGTGTAATTTATACTCGAATACGTCACGAGTGAAGGTTTGGAAATTCTCAATGTTTGTAAGAAGCATCCTTGAAAGGATTTAACAAGTCAGAATGTCAAGATGACTAATTCACCGATTTCTGAAAAATTGTTTCTCTCATTAAGTGAATCATCAGGTGGTAAATGCCTTTAGGAGTTCTACTATTAATTCCATTAACCTTTGCATAGTTTGATGATGAAATAATTTTCGTTAAGGAGAATAGATTATTTCCATAACAAATTGATGATGCATATATTATATATATGTTACGTAAATAGTGCATATATTACATTCGTTTACTGTCTAGATTGCATTTCTTATGTACCGTTTGGACAAAGTAATTGAGATGTGGTCAAGACTTGAAGAACTGCATATGTCTATGGATGAAATGCGTGAAATGGAAGAAATCAGTGAAAATTCGAATGATCATTCCAAAGATATTATAGTTAATATTGATCAAAATGACATAATTGGAAGTATTCCTTTTGAAATATATACCAGTAATGTCTATAACGAAAGAGATTCATTGCGTATTGTAACTACAACCGCTGCAAATGTCAGGAATGTAATGAATCGAACAGGCTCAAAATATCGCAAGTCTATTTTTATGCTTAACACCAATCATCTTCAAGATATTCAATGATCATAGTAAATCATTGGAATTGGATAAGTGGACACCCAATTTACCGGAGTTGAAGTCTGATTTTTTTGAGAAATTTAAAATTTACCGTGCTATACCACATGGTGAATGGCAAGTTTTTCTCAACAATCAAGTAAGTAGTGAAATCATCACAGATTTCTATTAAGCTACTTTAAATATTTCAAGTAGTTAAGTTGCTTATTGAAAAATATTTTTCTCTGAGCCAATTGAATTGGAGTTTCATTTTTCTAACTTAATGAGAAATCTTGTTTGATTGTACTGAAAATTATCTTCAGAGCCTATTTCAGTGCATCCTGTAGCTAGGAGAGACTTTTATAGTGACTTAATTAACAGCGATTGCTCTGTTTCATTAATCAACTAGATTTAATTATTTATGATTGCTGTGAACTGATTGTCTACAATCTTATTTTTATTAAGAAAAGGGCGATCATTGTGAGCTAATTAACTTCTGATATTAAGAACGTTTTCCTGATTTGACTGATTCACTAAACGTACTCAAGTTGCTTAAGCTGAGAATTATATGCTTTGTTAGACTTACATAGGACTGTAAAATTTATTCGACCGTTCAAGAATTTGATCTTTCAGATCACCTAGAACATTTTACCCTGTTTTAGAAATGAAAATCCACCAATGAATGAACCATCTCATTGTTTAATAAGTATCTCTGAAAGTAAAGTATACACTTATCATACTAAACTCAAAATAAACTTTTTATAGTACAAATATTTTGATGGTAATCACAAGAAATAACCTTGTACTTTCGGGATGGTGGTGGAATGCCTAATGTAAACTATAGTTAAATACACCTTAATTTCTAATGGTTTTTCAACAGTTATAAGTTCCTAAAGAAAGCCAACTTTAGTGGTAACCACATCTCTTTTAGATTTTCCCGAATAGTGCAACTGATCTCATCGCTCATCATGATTTCAATTTATGGCTAAATTCAAATATACTAGACCATAAGACCCATTATCATAAATTCGCTGCCATTCAACCATAGTAATCAGCCACTTGAAGTCTCTTCTAGTGTTCTAGTGACAAGTTATGACTGGTGACATTCAGACATGCCATGAATCGGATAGTCATGGAGCCGCATCATAAAGTGATTGAAATGGGAATTCAAAATTTAATACAGACTCTACAGATCCTACAATTTAACTAAACAATTGTTCAATGCTCTCTAGAATCTCCGACAGATATGCGTAAATTAATTAATTGAATAATAGTTTAATATGTTCTCTTCTGTTATCTCTTCTGTGTATATTTCACAAAAATATTTACTTGAGGTTGATTTTCAACACTGATTAAAATCAACTAAAACACCACTGAAAACCGTCACACAGAAATACTTAAATTTTCTATTTAGTTTTAAATAGTCCAACATTTGAAGTGTAAAAATTGCATTTCAATTTTACTACTATAACTAGGGCATTATACATTTGACACTGTAAAGTGATCGATTAGTTATTTCTTTCTTATTGAATATATATATTGCCGCTCGTTGAAACCATCAGGCTTTCTCTTTTAGCTTCAACCAGCGGTAGAATCCTACACATCACGGTATATAGTGAGTGCAGCATCAAGTCAAAGTTTACATCGTGCAGAGGCGAACGAAGATATTTCACGATCTTGACATGATCAGAAATGCCGCTTAGATAATATGTCATTCAAGCTACATTCCTTTCTTTCTCCTGATACATCAGACCATTTAGATAACATGTCTAGCAATCTATCCATTTGTTCAACAAATTGTGAAGATTTAGCTCAACATTCTCTGTCACGAACTAGAAGGTATGTTGTGTCGATGGGAATTCCAAGTGTGAATAAAGCTGATATATCTCAATCTCCTGTTCTGGTCGCGCATAGACAGTTGGAAGAACAAAAACGTAGTAATAAGTCACTGGAGTTGGAAAGACAAAATTAACAACTCACTTACTGGCAGGCTTTATCTTATCAGTTGATGCATAAGTCTTCCTGTGCTCCATGGTTTATAAGGTAGGTGATAGAATTTCTAACATCTGATTTAAACAACATTTCTAACCTACTTTATTAAATCTGAATTATATTTAGTTAAAGCAATGTTTTCACTTTTCGCTTCCCGGGCACAATTTAAACTTTCTCTGAGTTATATGACTTACTACCACTTTCATCCATCAAACAGTTATTTTGATTTGAAGCCTATTGTAGGAACCCCCTATTTGGATAAACACATAAATTTGAACATTAATTTCTACCGGAAAGATTTGGAAATCACAGATTAAATGTTTACAAAGTACAATGCTTATCAAATAGTTTGTAAACTGGTGAAAATATGAGCAT
This sequence comes from Schistosoma japonicum, assembly GCA_025215515.1. Lineage (NCBI taxonomy): Eukaryota > Metazoa > Platyhelminthes > Trematoda > Strigeidida > Schistosomatidae > Schistosoma > Schistosoma japonicum. The sequence goes on along the minus strand of CM046063.1, from coordinate 44,714,259 downwards.
AAATGTAACAAACCAATATGCAAAAAAATCAACAATGGTGACGTTTTACGAATTATATCATGCAAGGCGATAGACAGAATATATGAAAGAGTTTCAATAATGAAAATATTGATAGTAATCTGTCACATATTTAGTCAACATAATAAGCATCACATCACTCGTGACATAATCTTAATGTAGACTTCACAACTAAAGAATCTAGCTCTCAAAATGCCATATTACAATGCGATATTAGCAACAACTATTTGTTTGAAGAAATTTCTTACGTCTACATAAAGAAGTGTACTCCTGGATAAATAGCCATCTGTCTTTTATTACCACTTGAAGGTAAAACAACGTCTGTAAATTTTACGAATAACGATAGACCATCATATGTGGTTTGCCTAGCTAGTGAAAGTCAAGTATAAACACTGATAACAAATGAAGTGAATTTATTTACTCTTACCTTCGAAAGGAATCTATGATTGCGCTGCTGTTACTTAAACCCTAGATTTTTTGCTTTTAATATCAGAATACTGTTAAGTGGACAGTAGGGTCGTGAAGGTCGTATCTTGTTCAACTAGGGTTCTATGTTGTAAATCGATCTCCTAATTTCTTAATTTGGCTGTTGGTGCCCACATTATTGTGCAGGTTCAAGTCTCCGTAGTAAGCTTCATCTGTATTATTCAGTCATTAAAGATGCTGTGATAGTAACTTAGACCAATTATCTATCAGTTTATGAATGATCATTTGCGAAGGTGCTTTTCTGTCTGGAACTAATCTTCATCATAAGATGGAGTAAAAGACAACTGTTTTCTGTTAGCTTAAAGCCTCTTATCACTAGGTGCTTATAACCTTTCAAGACAATTTAGGTTCTTAGCACTACCATCAAATAATGAGTATAAAATCCAGCGGTCGATTTACTATATGGTATGGCTATCATCTAATGTCATTCATGAGAAACAACTCGACTCCCGATTGTAGCATGATATAAGGATACTGGGTTTGATTCCCTACACAATCATTGGTGGATGCTTCCTAAGTGTTCCTCTGCATCCTCAAAGCATGCTTGTTGAATTTTGAAGTATCTACTAATAAGAGTTTCCTCTACTAATATTCTTTTTATTGTTCTAATCATTTTTTTCAATGAAATGACAGCTACAAAAAAGTTCAGCATTGGCGTTTATGTGAATTAGAAACAATATGTCGTATGCGACCTAAATTACAGCCAAATTTAGACTTCAATTCACACATGGACGCTAGCGCTAAAAGAGATGGTTTGTCTTTATCTGATCTTGTGCATTTACGGATGCAACCTGTTTCAGTAGGCAGTTATAATTGTGGACAAACATTATCTACTATATCCGTTTGTAATTCTTCATCTACGCTAAAGACTTCTTCTAGTGCTAGTAGTTTGGAACCGTTACATATCGATGTGATGGAGAAAACTACTGATGATTCCGAAAACGTTTATCTGCTGAAACAAATCATTAGATATCCACAACTTTCAAATCAGACATCGTTCGAAGAAAATGATTTCCAAGTTGAACCAATTGCAGATAATGATGATACTCATAAAGAAGATGATGAATTTTATTTTAATGATGATAGACGTGGGACCTTAATACCGGATTCATCGTTGAAAAACCCCGTAAATTTTCGTTTCATTGCCTTGAGTGGACTTTTATTTAGTAATTATTCTATGCGATTTATTTTATTACGTGTAGTTAATTATTGATTCACTGTTAGTAATTAATTTTAATCCTCCTGTTTTTCTACATTAATGATTATGTAATAGACTATCACTGGTGACTTTGATCGATTTCTCCTATTAAAATACTGCAGTGGTTGATATATTTGTTTTTTGAGTTTGAGACCCCTTAATAGTATGAAACCACGTCACATGAAAACGTATGCTGGACGACGATATTGAATCAAACAAAGTATGGTATCATTAATATATGTGACTGATGTCCATTAAATCATATTTTTTAACTTCAGTCAATTTGTAAAACAGAATTTCTTGTTGGAAAAAGTGGAAAGATCTTTACCTATTTTCTGCTTCGTACCTTGGTGTCTGTTAGCTAGTATCAAGTTAACTTTTATGTCATTGTGGTGGATACTATTCATAATGTCATCCATATGTAGTATATGGGGAAACGTCACGTGAAGTTGGAAAGAATTAGTAAACAGCGTACGAGGCGAGTTCTGAGGAAGCAAGTGTCATAAAAATACCTTGGAAAATCGAGAACAATCAAGGGAAGCAAACCTACAACTGACACGGATCAGAGAACACAAAGGATGTGCAAATCGATGATTGAAAGTAATTTATACAATATATTATGGCCCTCTCTATTTACACCATACAGTTGATTGCCCAATTAGTCTTTTCACAGCATCTAACTATTCTAAATGTTGTCTGTGTAACCAACTCGATATACCTTCTGTTTTGTAGTATGCTAGGATGGTTCTAGTGTGAACCAATTGTTTTGGCTAACGTCACAAACCACCGGCTGCGCCAAGCGACAAGACTACTGAGATAAGCAGAAAACTTTATTTGCGGTCAGAAATTGACTATACCAGCATACTATTTATATATGCATGCCTGAGTTTTCTGAATTTGTTCTGCTAGTAGATTGTGACTTTAAATAATATATGGAGATCGTTTAGGTAATTGTATATCGTTCGGCTGGGACCTTAGATTGGTTATTCGTACCAATAACATCATCACTTATGTTTGTTCTTTATCTTTTTGTAAAAGCATGACGGCGCACATATCTTGTAGGCTAACTTATCTTTTTCAAAGCTGAACAAATCACATCAGAAAACTGATTATTCAATCTCTGCCTTTGTTCCTTCTGTTGTAGGCTGCCTTTTGATAAAGGATCGTACTGTTGGAATTTGTATACTTATTGGGTAGCAACCCAACACTGATTTATACTATCAATCAGTATTGTTTAACTTTTAATTACGCAAATGGTACTTTATTAAAAAATAATCTGAATTCATGAGGTTTTAGTAAATTCAAGTCATCTAGATGAAGTCACATTTACTATACTCATAGAAACACGAGTTTGGATCCTTTATCTGCACATAGATCCTTCAAATCACTGCGCTGTTTCCCCTGCAAACACTTTCCATTGAGATAGAAATTAAGAGATTATGATTATCAGCTAGTGAGGGCACATAAATTTTTGTTTTTAATCAACACAAGTGTTTGCGTCCCACCGATGTAACCGAATACTTTTCAAGGAAATATTCCTTCTCAGCATTTGATGAATCACGCAAATCGTAGCATTCCAATAAACACAAATAACTGAACTTTATTTTCCACTACAGTATTCTGGGTGATGAGCCTTGAATAAATGGATCAAGGGGTACATATGAATGAATGGCTGCTATACGTTTAGATGATTCCGAGTCAATTTCTTTAAAGAAGTTCTCTGAAGAATATATGGCTCAAAGTTAAGTAGCTGAGTTCTTAGCCAACTTATTGCTATTAATATGTTGTCAATGTAGATTCTCAACTTCGAGATCAACAGGCTGGTTTCCGTAATGATCGGCCATGCACAGACCAAATCGCAACACTACTGATCATCGTTGAACAATCAATTGAATGGAACTCGTCACTGTACATTAACTTCATCGACTATGAGAAGGCGTTTGACAGTGTAGACAGGAGATCACTATGGAAACTTCTTCGACACTACGGTATACCAGAGAAACTAGTCAACATCATTCGGAATTCTTACGACGGACTACAGTGCGAAATCGTGCATGGAGGACAGCTGACAAATGCATTCCCAGTAAGAACCAGTGTCAGACAAGGTTGTCTGCTCTCGCCTTTCCTCTTCCTCCTAGTGGTTGATTGGATCATGAAAACCTCTACATCTGGGGAGAAGCACAGGATTCAATGGACAAGTAGGATGCAACTCGATGATCTGGACTTCGCGGATGATCTAGCACTTCTATCCCATACACAACAGCAAATGCAAGTGAAGACAACCAAAGTAGTAGCAAACTCAGCATCAGTAGGCCTGAACATACACAAGGGAAAGAGCAAGATCCTCAAATTCAACACAGAGAGCACCGACTCAATTGAACCTGATGGTGAAACTATGGAAAAAGTGGTTACCTTTACATAATTGGGGAGCATCATCGATAAATAAGGAGGATTCGATGCAGATGTAAGGACAAGGATCGGCAAAGCAAGAGCAGCATTCCAACAGTTGAAGAACATATGGGACTCCAAACAACTGTCAACTAACCTCAAAGTTAGACTCTTCAATTTGTACGTCAAGACAGTTCTTCTGTATGGAGCTGAAACGTGGAGAACTACTTCAAAAACCCTCAGGAGGGTACAGGTATTTATAAACAACTGTCTACACAAGAAATTGAATGTCCGTTGGCCGGAAATCATCAACAACAGCCTACTATGGAAGAGAACAAACCAACTTCAAGCTGAAGAGGAAATCAGGAAATGACGTTAAAAATGGCTAGGACATACATTCCGCAAATCATCAGACTGCTTCACAAGACAAGCACTAACTTGAAACCTTGTTAGAAAAAGAAAAAGAGGAAGGCCGAAGAACACACTGCTTCGAGAGCTGGAAGCAGACATTAAAAGGATGAACAGTAACTGGAGACAGCTGGAAAGGATTGCTCAGGACAGAGGTGAATGGAGAATACTGGTGAGTGGCCTATGCTCCTCTGAGAGGGGTAACAGGCGTAAGTAAGTGCAGAAGTACAAGGCGCCAAGGGCACAAAGTGTGTGTACAATCATATCAATGATACATTCAAACAATGTTAACACAGTGTGCATTAGTAACGTAATTAATACCAAAACATGTACAACATTAATAATCTTTTACGAAATACATCTTCAAAACAGTAAACATGTATATATGATAATTCCTATTTGGGTTTTATTCTGAATATTCTTTCGTCTTGTAAACCAATTTTAAGCATTTTATAAGTATACTCCCTTAATGAAATCCGAAACGGTTTCGTCACAACACTTATTGTAAACAAGTTGTGTGTGACTAAAATAAAATAAAAATAAATTAAATAAAAAACATGTATTGTCAGTTTGCATAAATAGGCAATCTATATTGATAGTTTGAATTAACGCCGTTTCCCTGGAGCAGCCATCATAAACATTAACTTGAGACCTATTGGCAGACGTTAAGCGAGTCATGGCTAACATGACTTACCGTGCCGAGCAACAAACATTAAAGTGTATGAAGAGAGATAATGGTTGCAAAACTGCAACATGGAATCAGTCTATGAATTCGTTAACTGTTAGGTCAATAGATGTAGACTACGTAGTTGGGGTCAGCACGATTGCTGTAACATTGGTTGGAGACACTGCGTGACATAGATCGAAGTTGATGATAGTGACTAAGTTCGTGTCAAAATTTCCCTTTGCTTAAATCCTATGTATAAAATTACCTTATATTCCAAAAATATTAGTATCTAACTTTAAATTTACTTCAATAATATCATGAGTTGACAAGGTTAGAAATATCAACCGTTTGGGGGTCACATCAATAGTTTTTTTGTATTGACTTAAAGAGTAAGCATATACATTTAGTACCGAGTGTGTTGGTTCATTGGTTTATTTAACGATTTACGAGTCGATATTGTTCTATCGATTAAGTTGAAGTGAAACAATCCTTAACAGAAACGAAACAGCACTTTAGTGCTTCCAGGTGATCAGTGGTTGTCTAATTGAGATCACTTGGTGATATCAAAAATAACAGTCAACGATCTCCACAACACACACTTATAATCTTCAACAAATTTGGCTTTCTTAATTGTGTGATATTTATTCGTTGAATCAAAGAGGACAATCTATCCCTTATCACAAAGTTAAATATCTAAATCACAACACGATTTCATAGAGTCGATCAAATTTGACGTCACTTTGACTTCTTTTATCACATTACATCTTGCAGCGACTTACGCAAAACAGTCTTAGTTCTATACTTTAACATATCTAAGGCTTTTGACAAAGTATCATACAACATACTTTTAACTAATAGATATCAGATAACCAAAGTTAACTTGGCACAGTCATCTCTCAAGAGAGTAACCTGTGGGTTTATACAGGGGAGTGTATTTGGGCCTCTCTTGTTTAGAATATATATCAGCAGTATCAGTAGCTGTTTTAATACTGGCAAAACCTTCTGATGCGTAGATGACTTGAAAGTTGTCTACGCATGCGACATAGATGAGCTACACAACACTGTTAAGATCGTGCAGCAAGAATTAGACAGTAGTCAGTGCATGGTGTAAAGAACACTAACTTTGCTTTAACTCTAAGAAATGTGGCTGGATCAGCACTGGGCGTCGAAAATTCAACCTTCACTTTGAAGTAGATGGGGAACATATCTCTGAAAGTGAAACGATCCTGGAACTAGGCTTAAGATACGATACGGATCTTACATTCAAGGAACGAACAACATCTGTCACCTCAAAGGCATGCAGATATATTGGGATGCAGGTACATCCAGCCGATGAGTCATAAATAGGACTAAACGCGCGTCCTGGATTCCACTTGCCAGTCACAATCCAATTTAAATAATACCCAATCATATTGAAATTTTTTCATGCACAAATTCACCGCTATTTGGAATAGTTGACGGGAAGAAATCCGTACGTTAGAAACGGTTGTTTACTTTATACGTGCGATAAACAAACCATTTAGTGATTCCAAGGCCCTGACTGAACAATTTATTTATTTGAACTCTAGCATAACATATGACGTACTCGGTCCACTTAATTTGTAACACTCGTATGTAAACTAGGTACTACTCAGTAATACTTAGAATAGTTTGTATCTGATATACTACTGTATCTATGGACACCAAAAGTGATGAGCGGTTCTGTAGGTAAATCTACAGCAACTATTCTGGGATGGGCATACCATCCCCCCAAATGGAGGTAATACTTATTTTTTATCCGGAATTAAACTTAACACTATTATCCTTTTAATATAGACAGATATATTCACGATTAGGTTTAACAACGATTAGTCTTACTCCATATAGACGAACTCTGCGAAGTCTGATTATTCACCAGTGTCTCATTATGTTTATCCGCTGATTCAATGCAAATATGAACATGATCCGCCCATCAGAGCCCTTCCTAAGGAAAACAGGATACCTTACTCAGCGCTAAAGATTTGTACCGAATTTTCCACTGCATGCAACTTTACCTCCAATCAATCAGTAATGGCTCATTAGGGTGCTAAAACTTAAGACACTTCGATCATGTACGTTGCGGTAGAAAAAAACACAAGAAAGAAGATTCTTGCCCGAAACTAATTGTTTTGCTACTACTACTACTACTGAATATTCTCCATTCTGCTTACTTCCAGCCATTTTCTAGAATCATAGCGCCCTAGATGAAAAGGATACGGTTGTTTGTCAGAAGTACGCTATAATCCATTACATGCTCCTGGTACCATAGCACTGCAAACTTTGTTTTCTTTGGCCTCGCTTTCAATTAATATCTCAATATAATACGATTTCCCTAACAGTGACTTTACCGAAACCCTTGTATGTAGATAAATTTATATCATTTTGATCATGTTTATGAACTGGTAGTTCCCATGCTACTTGTGAATAAAGCTATTATTATTGTTATTATTACTCGACTACTAGCTGACATCTTTTGCTTCCTCCTTGCCTTACTGTAACTTTCTTTATAACTGTTATACTGAAAGGGCCTGAACTCACGACTAAGCCTGTACTATTAATGATATTTGGACCATCGATGATAAGACTAGGCTAGGTTATTAAAGTCACTGGATGGTGTAACTTCTACTTAGGATGATGCCATTTCTCTATTTATGCGATAAGAATTAGGCTAAAAAATCAAGGCAAGTAAGTTATTGGTAAAAAGCATTCAACCTGTTACTGCAATTACGCTAATGCATGTGATGTACAAAAGATTGATACCTTTTACAATAAAAAATAATATCTGGTGAACAGAAACATGTTTTCCGATTGCACACTATATGATTTCATTAAACTGGAAAATGTTTTCTAATAGACTATGAGGATATTTCATAGTACAGTATCAAATCGTGGCATATAAACTATTAGGATATAACTGAAGCATTATTACGTATACTGCAAAAAAAAATGTATACCATTCTGTATCACCGCATACATAAAAATATCAAAGGTATTAAATGTGTATTAAGGGTCTACTCTAAACGATTCGTTAAAATTCGGTAATGTTAGCAGCCATCTTCAACAAATACACTGATTGATAAACCTGATGACAGTAGAAAAAACACACTAGCTAATAAGTATGTAAGAATCTAGTTCTTACTTATATTCAGAGAATACCTTTCATAAAACGTTTGGTCTTCATAAACACCTATCAAATTTCCCCCGAACCATTGAAAAATAAACCCCTATTCCTGTGTGTGTTGACAATATTTCGCAGTGATTGTTTAGATAGCTCCAAAAATGGGGCAACGTGGTGCACTGAAACATGTTGGAACTGTGAATTTGATGTCCACAGCGCCTTGGCATAATTTCAACTATCAGCTTATTAAATTGCAGTGAAGAAATTACTTACTTGTAAAAGTGATTCTCTATAGGTGTGCGAACAACATGTAACGATAAAGATAACGGCATTTAAGAAGTTTAAAAAGTGTATTTACCGGAAATCAGATCTACCCCATAAGAAAACGGTCCATCATTTATGAACATGTAATTTTGTGTAATGAGACTGATATAAATGTTGCTTACTTTGCCATATTGACATAAAACTTTCTTGCAGTGTACTTTGTTAAATATCTTAGAAAATACTGCTAACTAGTAGACACATTGTACGTGTAACATCTAGTTAAAGTAGTTTTGTCTTCAATGACCATTTATCATGGTATCTTTAAGTTGTAATTATAAACTTTGAAACTACATATATGTAAAGAGTCTTACTTCAAGCATAGAATTATTTGTTTATGTAAAGACGTCATGCATTTTTTGCATTATTCCTCAAGGTCACTGTTTGTTCTGTATGTACCACAACCAACATATTTCTCAAGCATTCAATATTTTTGAAGATAGCTTGTAGTATATAGTTTCTAACTTGTCACTATTCTAAAACAATTATCAAAACCAGATACAGTTTAACAATTGACCTTGGCATCTTATACTTTTGTACCGACTAAGTGGTATATATGAGCTCTCACTCAACTATCCCATCTAATCAAAATTACAAAGCTTTAGTTATGATTGACTTACCATTCTTCAAAGAGCCTGAGCAGTCCTTGTATTTCAGTGTTTATGTGAGTTGTGCTTGCAGCCGCTATATTCACGGCTGATGAGCCTATCGATAAAAATAATAGTTTTATTCTCAAGTATCATTTTGTACATGACAGCATGTCAGTTTACAGGCGTTATCAGAATGATATGAGTTTACATATATACAAATAATACAACCACAACAAAGTTTACAGTACTAGGACACCAACTATTTGTTTTGTATCATGGCACATATATGACTAAGAACCGGGCGCTCCTTGATCAGTGCGTTACAATTAAAAAAAATGGCTAATAGTTTGCAAAGTCGATCATTGAGCATGTCGAGATGCGAAGTAAAACCAAGAGTACTTGGAACTTGGGCGTTAAAAAAAGTCAATAGTATTGTGCCATAAACTTCCATACTTGCCTTATACATAAACATCTATAACTAGAGGGAAGACGAAAACAGCAGAACTATAGTATGGGGACGAACCAATGAAATGGAGACTATCCATCTCAAGGTTACTTCGATTTTTAAATGTTTACAACCCTTAGATAATCATGAAACATTTATTAGTAGTGTGAAATTATTGTACACATTTGAATAATACTTTATTTTGAAAGGTGTTTCTAATAATAACGACATTATATTCTAAGCTGAATTTTTATTGATTAGTGGTCCCCTTTCAAATGTCAAGGTCGTCCCTATATTATAGTCCTGCTCAGGTATTGGAAGACACGACATACCACTTACGTTAACAGAACGAATGAGAAGAAAGGGTCTACCTATGCTGAAGCATTTGCATATATCATTTATGTAAGCTATAAAAACCAGTGGGCCTAAGACACTTCTTTATATAACGCCACTTGCAGCCGGTTCGGCCCTCGACAGAGTGGAGTTAGTTTTAACAAGTTTATGTCTATGACAGAGGAAAGAGTTTAACCATGCGAGTAATGGATTCTTACTTCCATAAGAAGAGAGTTTGCCTATAAAATGCCTGTGGTGAACCATATCAAAAGCTTTGGATATATCTAAGTATAATACTAATACCAAGTGTCCAAGGCTTCACTTAGTAAAGATTAAATTAAAAAATTCAAAGTGACAAGTCATACAAGACCTAGTTTTGAAGAAACCATGTTTGGAATTAAAGGTAAGTTTTCAGAGAGTAAATAGTCAGGTATTTCGTCAAATTATGTTTTCCATTATTCTAGAGATAACTGGGGGGGGGGGGTGGATATTTATGGGCCTATAGTTATGCAAGTTTGTCCTGTCACCTGATTTAAATCAAGGGCATATGAATAAGGTTTTCCATCTGCCAGTGTAAGTACCTGTTGTCAATCAGAGATTAAACAGTTTTAATAGAATTGGTGGTAAATTAGGTTTACTGAGTTTGGAGTTAATAGATGCCATCCCATCTACTCCATGACTACTTGAGGTCCTAAGTAAGTTTATGGATCTACAAATTTTATAAGTGAAAGTAACGGATTCCATATGGCTAGTAGCCGAGTTGATCATGTCTACCTCAATGTCATCCAAGCGTTTACCTCTGTTAGCAAAGAAATCGCTGAACAGGTAGACTATAATATCATGGTCGTTAATCATTAACCCATCTCGTAAAGTGTAAGGGATTTCACTATTTTTGGAAGGTTTGAGGCGTTTGGTGAACAGCCGAATCAAGTTTTGTATCTTGGAGCTACTGTGCATTGCTGATAACTCTTCTTTAATAACTTTTAACCAGTTATCTTTTAGTTGATTAAAGGTCATAGTAATTACCACGAATACAGAAAAGTCATTTGACTTAAAATAGTACTTCTGTGGGCATTTTAGCTTCTTACGGCAATGAAGTGGTATGTACAAATCATTTGACTTAATTATATTGCTTATTTTAATAGGTGTAATCGAATCTAAACAGGAGTTATTAATTTGATAAAAAATATCTAGTGCATCTGTGAAACTATTGGATAAGAAAAAATTGTCCCAGTCAGAGCAACTTAGAAGAGTTTGTAGGAGATTGCAGTCTACATTTTTATAATCTCGATATTGCCTAATGTTTTGTAATTTACGATTATTGCAATGACTAGAATTAACAAGAAGAGCACATAGAATCATTTTGTGGTTACTGCTTTCGAGCTGTTTGCTAACTTGAGCTGACAGAAGAGTGACATCATGACAGAAAACTAGGTCAAGAATGTTATTGTGTTTCGTGGGAGTGTGTACACACTATGTCCAACAGTGCATTTCTAATGCAGTAAGAAGGTTTCTTTCATCATATGACAGTCCTCTGCCAACATTCTATTTTATCCTAGGAAGGTTAAAGTCACCTGTGATGACTTTCGCATTATAATTTAGGGCATAGATAAGTATAAATGCATTAAGAATGGTGTTATCTACAGTAGTCAAGGTGTTAGGAGTTCTATATATGCATCCAAAAAGTAAACTGTGGTTTAGAGTAATAACTGAGATCCAGACAAACTCTATTACCTTATCTAGTATTTTGTCGTCGATTTTATTAGGCGGAAAACAAACACAAATATTAAACAGTTATCACCCCATTTATATTTTCCATTGCCACCATATAACATACAGTCTTGAATGGCTAATTCTGAGTCAGTTACTTAGGAGGAACACCATGTTTCTGTGACAAATACTGGTGAAGGTTTAACTAATAAGGTTATAGTTCTTAGGGTTGATATTTTATTAAAAAATGAGCGGACCTTAATTACTGTGAGGTTCTAAAATGAAGAGTGAATTGTGAAGAATTGAATAAAATCTTTTTCTAACTCATTCGTGTTTCGTATAACCAAATGTTAGCGGTAATCACTTTTGTTAACTGGATATGAGATGGTAGTAACGTTTTTCCTTAGTGGTCATATGAATTGTGATTGGGATTCATTACTGGCACGAATTGTAGGTTCAAGAAGGGTGGTAGAGGCAGTAGACGGGAGTGGAAGAGATTGTGAAGTGCCAAGTAATGATACGTTGAGAAAGAAGGTCACTGCAAAAGAGGTACCCTCCCATGATATATTTAAATATATCTTGAATTCATTTGACATTCACTGTAAACTCTTTTGTCCAGGCAAACAATACTTGGAGACCACATCGTATGTCATCAATTGTTTCCAACTGAAACATCGAAAATCTATAACGTGTTCTTAATTACGTTCCTAATTACTTTACTTTATGAATATTAACAAGCAAACAATTCCTGTTACCCCATGTGAAGCATAGGCCACCGACCAGTATTCTTCAACCATCGCTGTCCTTAGCAACCCTTTCCAGCCTTTCCCAAGAGCTCTTTATTCTCTTCATGTCTGTCTCCGATTCCCGACGCACTGTGTTCTTGGGTCTTTCCCTTTTCCTTTGACTTTCGAAATTCCATGTCAATGCTTGTCTTGTGACACAATATGATGGTTTCCTCAGTGTGTGTCCTATCTACCTCCAGCGTCTTCCCTAGTTTTTTCCTCGGCAGGATTGTAGTTGATTTGTTCTGTGCCATAGGAGGTTGTCGTTAATTGTATCCGGCCAACGGATCCGAAGTATCATACTCAGACGGGTGTTTATAAATACTTGTTTCTTCTGAAAGATGCTTCTCGTAGTTCTCTAAGTTTCAGCTCCATACAACAGAACTGTCTTCACATTTGTATTAAAAAAATGTTAACTTTAATGTTGGCTGACAGTTGGTTTGAGTTTCAGATGTTTTTCTGTTGCAGAAATGCTGCTCTTGCCTTCCTAATCCGCGTCTTTACATCTGCCACAGATCAAACCCTCCTTGTTTATCGATGATGCTGCCTAAGTATGTAAAGCTTTCTACATCTTCCAGAATTTCTCCGTCAAGTAAAATTGGGTTTGTATTTGTTGTTTTGCTTCGAAGGATCTTGCTTTTTCCGTTGTGTATGTAGAGGCCTATCGCTGCCTAGGTTGCTGCTACCTTGGCGTTTTCATCTGCATTTATTGCTGTGTGTGGGATAGGAGAGCTGGATTATCTGCAAAGTCTAATTCCTCTAGCTGCATCGATGTTGTCCATTGTAATCCGAGGTTGTCTTGAGATGTTGTAGTCTTCATGATCCAGTCATGCATCATCAGGAAGAGGAAAGGCGACAGTAAGCAACATTGTCTAACACCTGTCTTCACTTCGATTGAATCTGTGAGCTGACCTCTATGCACGATTTTACAATGTAGTCCGTTGTGAGAATTCCGTATGATGTTGACTATATTTTCGGTAATGCCATAATGTCATAGAAGGCTCCATAATATTTGTATCCACGCTGTCGAATGTTTTTATCGTAGTCGAGGAAATTGATATCAAGTGGTGAGTTCCATTTGATTGATTGTTTAACAATGAACCGCAGAGTCGCTACTCGATCGATAAATGATCGGATTTTACGGAATCCGGCCTGCTGTTCTAGAAGTTGGACGTCGACTAAATCTTTCATTCGGTCCAATAACACTCTGTTAAAGACTCTTCCCGTTGCTTAAAACAGAGTGATGTCTCTTTAGTTCTCGCAATCGCTAAGATCACTTTTCTCTGGCATCTTGATGAGGTATCCTTTTTTCAATCAGCTGGTACTTGTTCTCCCTCTATCTTCAATGCTGCTTCCATATCTGTCTTTAGTGCCTCAGGTGGTAAGTTAGTCTGGCTCTGCTGGCCTTACCATTCTTGATTTGTCGGATGACCATTTTGATTTCTTTGACTGTTGGTGGGTCGGTGTTTATAGGGAAATCCGTGCCCGCTGCTTTGATGACTGGTGGGTTCAGTGAGGCTGGTCTGTTAAAGAGTTCTCCAAAATGCTCAACTCACCTGTTTCATTGTTCATTCACTTCAGTGATTGGTTTGCCAGCCTTGTTCTTGATTGGCCGTTCTGGCCTACTGAATTTTCCCGCTAGCATTTTCGTTGCATCGTATAGGTGCCTCATGTTTCCCTCCCTTGCAGCTTTTCCCGTCGTCATTGCTAGGTCCTCAACATATTCCCGACCGTAGCTGCTACCTTGTCGTGTTGGTCGGGCTTGCCTATCGTGATGACCCAACCAAGCTATACTGGCTGGAACATATGTTCCTGTAGGTTGCTACCATGCCAGGCAGGTCGATTGGAGAACGATGAGACTAAAAGCAGCTACTCAAGGTCTGAGAGCGAAGTCGTACTGCTGACTGCAGAGGGGTGTGACAGCAATAAGGTGTTTCCCTCGAACAACCAGCATCTGCAGCGATGCTGCCTTCTCACAAGGAAGGAGGGGTTAGAAAAGGTCGGCCCTAAAAATGTCACACCTCACCCTACCTCACGGATTTCCGTCTCCGGCGGTAAGGGTGCCCACTAAGGGCTTTTAAGTGCGGAGCTAATACTAAAAAAAACCCTTCATAAAAAGGCCGTGCGTGACAGGCCTCAAGCAGTTGTCCCTTGGGCTCTGCGGTCACGCTCTCAGGTCTCTAAGACCGACACTAATCTGCCTTCTTTTTCAGGTTCCTCAAGAAATACCCTTCCACGGTGTGGGCAGCCGGGAAGTGACAACTGCCCTCATACCCGCAAAAGCACGAGAGTCCAAATCGGTCAAAATCAAATCCTTTCTACACCCCATAATATCTCTCTTATCTCTACGACTAACTCTACTCACATTCCTTCATCTCACTGCACCGCTAATGCAAACGATGCGAGCTCACGAAGAATCATTCCTGGTCTCTTGAAACCCCGTTCTAGACTATATGTTGGAGCTTTTAATGTACGGACATTGAGTCAAATAGGGCAACAGGCTTCCTTAGCTAAGACTTTAGAATCTCACTCAATCGATGTATGCTGCGTCTCGGAAACGCGCATACAGGATCCTAGTAAAATCATTAACCTGATTTCACCGTATCAAAACAAAGAAGCAGCCTGATTTACTCTTCGTGTATCCGGTAGCCCTGATGCTGCTTCCCGGGGTCTCGCTGGTGTAGGTATAGCATTGAGTCGTAGGGCAGAACTAGCTCTCCTAGACTGGATCCCTGTAGATAGTCGCTTGTGCTCTGTCCGACTGAACGAGACAGTTAGGACTCGCAAAGATAGGGACACTCGTCGTTGCCTCCTCGTCGTATCTGCCTATGCCCCCACTGACTGCAGTTCAAACGAGGTGAAAGATGAGTTTTACAGCAAGCTTTCGGACCTCCTCCAAAAGTTAGGCGCTCTGATATAGTTATAATAGCTGGTGACTTTAATGCTCAAGTAGGTAGACTAAGTGAAAATGAGAGACACTTGGGTGGATGTTATGGTGTCGCGGCTCACAGAACAGATAATGGCGACCGTCTGTTGCAACTATGCTCAGATAACCGCCTGTTTCTAGCGAATACTAACTTTAGGCATAAGGAAAAGCATCTTTTGACCTGGCGACCCCCAAAATCGTCTCAACGTTGGACCCAACTAGATCACATCGCCATCAGCCACCGATGGAGGGGTTCGATAAAAGACTGTCACTCGTTCTGGGGCACATGTTTAGATTCAGATCATGCTTTAATGCGAGCGCGTATTTGTTTGAGGCTTACTGGACGTAAGAAAGACATTGCAATGAAGCCTCTTAGGGTTTTACGTAATCATAATAAAGCTAAGAATATATTTCAGGAACAACTAGAAAAACAGTTAGGCGACCGTGTAAGCGACTCCCATCCGGAAGCAGGTTGGAATGATATTAAAAAGGCTGTGGAAACAGCAATGATATCTGCTAGTAAGGTAAATCATAAGGCTAGGATGAAGCCGTGGATTTCAGTAGCATCCATCGAACTGATGAATGCTCGTAAACTCATCCCACCTGGCTCTGAACATGATGAAGAGCGAAGTGAGCTTAAGCGCAGGCTGATAAAAAGCCTACGCAACGACCGTGAACAGTGGTGGGTGGTGAAAGCAAAAACGATGGAAAAGGCAGCGGCGATAGGCAACAGTAGGCAACTTTTTCGACTTTTCAAGGAAACTGGTATTAGGGATCCGAATGTCAGTGAGACTATCTCGGAAAAGGATGGGATTATAATTCATTCTCAGTCCAGGAGATTGGACCGATGGGCAGAACACTTTAGGGATCAGTTCAACTGGCCTTCAGCCACACTTCGGTTGCCCACGATCCCCAGTCATCCTGAATGGCAAATCGACTTAACTCCTCCTAGTCTTTATGAAGTTGAGAAGGCTATAGGAAATCTGAAGCGAGGTAGAGCAGCAGGTCCTGATAGGCTTACCCCTGAAATGTTTAAGGATGGCAGTCCAGTTTTAGCAGCTAGATTGACTGAAATCTTAGGTAGAATCTGGGAACTGGGCGTAATACCATCTGACTGGTCTCAATCCCTGATTGTCCCAATTTATAAGAAAGGACAAAAGTCTTCTTGTGACAATCACAGGGGGATCAGTCTGACTAATATAGTTTCTAAATTGTTAGCCTCGATTATACTTAGACGCCTAACTAGAGCTCGTGAAAAGCAGACTAGAGAAAACCAGGCTGGATTCAGACCTGGACGTGGTTGTATAGACCACATCTTCACACTGCGACAGGTCCTGGAACACAGACAAATATTTAAGCGTCCTACAATAGTTGTCTTCCTGGACATAAAGGCGGCATTCGACTCTGTTGATCGTGAGGTCCTGTGGCAGTGTCTGTCATTGAAAGGTGTACCAAAGAAGTACATTAACCTTATACAAGCTCTCTACTCTGAAACTACAGGTCAAGTGAGAGCTTATGGCGAACTGTCATCGGAATTCCTCACTTTAAGTGGTGTCCGTCAGGGATGTCCACTTTCCCTATTCTTGTTTAATTTTGTCATAGACATGCTCCTAGATATAACCTTATCTTCGTCTGACTTTTCAGGAGTTGACTTTCTACCAGGAGCCTCGCCTACTGACTTAGAGTATGCTGATGACATTGTCCTATTTGGTGAAGACGCTGACAAAATGCAGAGTCTTCTGACTACCCTGAGCAACAATGCAAGCATGTTCGGGATGCGGTTTTCCCCCTCGAAATGCAAAATGTTGCTTCAGGATTGGGTTGCATCGGCACCTGAACTAGTGATAGGGAGTGAAGTAATCGAGCGTGTAGACCGCTTCACGTATCTGGGGAGTCTCATCAGTGCTGATAGCCTGGTGACTGACGAAATCTCAGCACGGATACAGAAAGCTCGATTGGCTTTTGCCAAGTTGCGTCACTTATGGCGCAGGCGAGATATCCGCTTGCTAACCAAAGGACAAGTGTACCGTGCAGCAGTTCGCTCTGTCCTACTATACGGGAGCGAAACATGGCCGTTAAGAGTAGAGGACATTCGTAGGTTACTGGTCTTTGATCATAGGCGTCTCCGAAGCATTGCGCGAGTATCGTGGGACAACCGAGTGAGCAATGCTGTCGTTAGGAAACGGGTTCTACGAAAGGATGGCAAATCAATAGATGAGGTATTGAAACTTCATCAGTTGAGGTGGTTTGGACATGTGTTACGTATGTCTAACTACCGTCTGCCTCGACGAGCTATGTTTTGCAGCGTAGGAATAGGTTGGAAGAAAGCTAGAGGCGGCCAAACCAAAACATGGCAGAAATCGATGAAGTTACTGACAAGCGGACTAAGTCATGTTGGTAGATGTAGGCTGCGTGGTTGGGGTCCGCGAGACGAAAGTCACCAATGGTTAGAGACCTTGAACGACATGGCTCAGAATCGTTCGCAATGGCGCAGGTGCATCCACTCTTTGTGTTCTCTCAAAATCTAACCTTCTGAATTCTCTATCTTTCTCCTTTCAAATTTATCTCACTGAATTATACTTTTCGAATCATATCTTCGCTCCCTAATTTTCTGCATTACTCCTAATACTTCTAGTATCGCTATCACTCTTGGATTTGAACTGACAGTCGCGTCTCTGTGCTGATGTGGCATGGCAACCTGAACTGACGTACATACGTACGAAGTTCTGCGTTGTATCTGTCTGTCTATATTTCCGATTTTCCGATTCGATGCTTCTTTTCATTCGCTTGTTGGATTCTGCGTATTTGGCCTGTGCCTTGGCTTTCTCTGTACTTGTTCGGCTGTTATTAATTGCTAACTTTTCGCTCCTCCTTTCTTGGATCTTGTCCACAGTACCAACAGAAATCCATTCTTTATGGTGCCGTTTCTTGCTACATAAAGCCTCGTGACATGTTGAAATTATTGTTTTCTTAATCTTTTTTAGTTGTCCTCCATATGAGTTTTACCTTTTTCTAGTAGATCATGAAGTGCTTGGAACTAATTGTTGAGAGTTATGTTGAATTCGTTGCGTTTGTTAGTATCCTAGAGAAAGGCTGTGTTAAACTTTTGTAATACTGCTGCTCCAGTTGTCCAGTGCTTCTTCAGCTTCAGTTTCGTTTTAGCCACCACCAGATAATAATCCGAAGCTATGTCAGCTTCTTTCCTTACTCTTACATCTTCCATGGTCCACCTAAACTTCCTATTGATGAAGATGTGGTCGATTTGGTTCTCTGTAATGTGGTACTGTGAAACCCATGTTGTGTTATGTATATGTTTGTGGGAGAATATGGTGCCACCTATAATCATTTTGTTGAAGGCACATATGTTTACACACCTTTAGGCCGCTTTCGTTCCTTTCTCCTAGTCTATGTTGTCCCATGATGTTTACATATACAGTGTTGTCCATTTCAACTTTGGCGTTGAAGTCTACCATCAGAATGGTCAGGTTCTTGGCTGAGCATGTATCGGCGGTTGCTTTAGCCTTACATAGAACTAATCATTGTAATCCTCGTGGCTGTCGTTGGTGAGAGTATAGCGCTTGATGACATTAATTGTAACCTCCCCTTATTTGTCTTTAATGATGCTTTAATGCCCCTAGGTTCATGAGGTCCCCATCCTATAATGGCTCTTCATACCTCTTAGGACGACATCAGTGCTTCTCTTTGTGTGTATAAGGCGTTTTCTTCTTAGTGACCGGAGTATAGAACCACTTCTCCTGAGGATAATCTTTGCTGCTTAGCTTGTAGCCAACGGGTTTCACTTATTCCAAGTATCTTCAGTTTGTATCTTTTTATTTTTTCAGCTATTCGCATGTTTTTCCATGTCTCCCACATCTTGCGGACATTCCATGTACTTATATTAATGGTTTCTCTGGTTGTCAGAGTAATTTATTTTCTCTCTCATTTCTAGTTAGTTGACATGTACAAAAGAGGATAGTAAATACTTCTGTACATTATAACTGAAGCCAGAGTAAAAGCATTCTTCCAATCCATATACATATTACTAGTCTAGCTGTAAAATCTTTGACGAGAACATTTACTTACCTGCTGTGTATGCATGCATTTAGTCATAGCTGTTTGCAACTTATTATATTTTCATGTTTGTTTATTTAGGTGCATCTGGCGAGCCTTACTCATTTAGACCTGCACCGATGCTTTTGGACTTGGTTGGTGACAACGATGAAGCAGAGAATGATCCGTTGCCCGATGTTAACGGTATAGAAACGCGTTTATATAGTGATTCAGATTATGTAAAATGTTCCGGAAGCTTTAGGACTTATTGAAAGTATGAATCCTAAATAACAATAAAGCTTAGTTTTAATTAGTGCTAAATTGGGGAATTTAATACTCTTATTTGCTACAATCCATTACTTTGTGTATACATTAGTCGAAGTTTTTCCTACATCACATATCCATTCTGGTTTGTAGATTGCAACTTGTAGTTTTGCTGAGCGAAATCGAGGCATGTTTGTACACTGCCTTTTCCATGTACTTCAATTTCAAGTCAATACCTATGTTTAAACCACCAATCGTTAAGTTGTGGAGGTGGTGTGATGCACTAACGCACGGGAAACATGTTCGTCGATTTGAAATGGCCATAGAAATAAACTTTATAAGCATCCTTTCTCTCGCGTTTCACATATGTTTGCAACAGTGTGTTCAGATTTAGCGTTTGGAGACGTGCATGATTGTATTAAGTTCCTGACTAACCTTTATAAATATGATGAGCTTAGAAAGATTAATCTATGAATATTATAGGTTTGCATGCAGTAGCCGATAGGAACCAATCACAATAGAATGAGTCATCATGTTGTTCTGGTTAATTTAATCTTGCTCTTTTCAATAACAAATTGTATGTAAAGCCTAAGTTGTCAGTGAAGTAACAGTTACTCCACACGGCGAATATACAGATATGTCCATTTATTGTGTCGAAGGTGTAGTAAAAATATACTGAAACCATAACAACACACTAGAGGCGTAGTAGAAGACATCAGGTACACAAATAATAGACAGCGTTTAATCCGCATGCTACTTGACAGGTGATCAAACATTTTACGTGTCTTATCGGCTATGGAGGCTTAAAAAATCCAAACCTGGTTAAGGTGAAGTCGATTTTTCAACCTCAATTATTACGACACTAATAAACCGGCCTCTCGGTAGCAATGAGAGAATGGGTTACCTGTGCCTCAGTTGCACACCAAATGCCAGTCCACTATATTTGACCGAAACGCGATATAAGCTCACTTCGCCGAGCCGCGGGTTAACGTTACCAGTTACTAAGCGACCGTGATAAGTCGTCGTGCCAATGGAACCATTATTAGGGAGGAGTAAGAAGGGCGACTGCATCATTCATCACTCACTAGTAAGGAAGAATGATTCCGCATTCGAACGCAACTCCTGCCGCACATGGTTTCACTGTGGATGTGATGCGAAGTTACAAAAGCTGTGCCACGACTTCTTGTTGACACATCCATGGTTTTGGTACATTTTTCAAGGATGCGGAGTTTGCTCTTTCGTAATATCGGGTTTATCAGAAGATATCGCACTACGTGCGAATTAGAAAAAGTGTTCTGAATGTGTAGTTGCGATTTATTAAGATCAGGCTTATCAAAAGACATTACGCTGTTAAAATAGTCTATAAATTATCAAGAAGCATAGACACCCACAAACGGTGACGAATTTTAGTTCAATGGTGGACACCATATCAACCATAGTTATGACTCAGAAAGTTAAACGCTGCACAGGTCTGTAGGACTGAATCTATCAAGCGATCATATTGCAGGGCAAATGCCCAACTAGAAACCTGCCGAGTAGCATCCCTAAAAAGTGGTGAATCAGACTTCATCATTTTTTCAGCACCATATCTCCAACTCTACTCACAAGCAGGGACTGAAGTGACAAACAACAGTGGGAGGTTAAACTAAATGTCACGTTGGCTGTACGAAGGCAGAAACTGTGCAGAAGTGCACTTCTACAACTCAGAGCACTCCTAGATCCTCAAAGCGTGGCAAAGTGACCTTCTTAGGTAACAGCCGCCCCCAATCAAAACGAACTCGGACATCAGGGTGAAGCCTGAAAGACGCTGGTCAGAGCTATAAGCTACAAGAACGCCACCATAGGGTTAAACAGAAGCCACGACTATAGCTATCCATGGGATCGCACAGTTAGAAAACGATACGCCTGTGATAGTGGCTACCTCGTGAACTAGGAGTGAGCAACGTAACCATCATGAGAGTAAACGGGTTACCTAAATCATCACATAACACAAATATGAAATCACCTCGATTAATGACGGTGGCTTTCAAGAACCAAGTGAACTTGACTACTGTCCCTCAATAAAACATAATCTAAGGCACGAATTGGCAGATACATCCACTGTTACGCGACCAAACTGAAACAATGACATTAAAAGCAGTCAGGAAAGATGTTTGTGACGCCTTTCGGCACTGTTTTTAATCGAAAACCTTCCACTCGAAGCCCAGCACATCCAGATTATCAGGATCCAGTGACTGCCATATTCAGGGAAAAATAGTTAATCGAACCAGTCTCATAGGAACTGGCTACCATATATCCCTTTCATTGCTGTGCTTGACCTAAAATCACTTCACTGCGACCAAAGGTTTCTGAAATCAGATCCATGTGTCTTTATTGTGACGTTTAGTGGCTGAGAAGTTAGATAACTGAACTATTTCACATATACGATCACTTCGAACTCCAGATCATGGTCATGAAGGAATTTGGCTAAAGCCAGACGTTGTAGACAAAGAAATCTACATCAAAGGCATGCCACGATTTGGATGAGATAACGAGCTCTCTAGGAGGAAGCCGGTGGCAATATATATCAATAATCAACCTAGCACTACCGTTCCCTTACACTTCATCCACGTTGACATCTCACAGTCCGTTTGGTGATGCTTCAAGTTCAAATACACAAAATAACTATCAGGAGGTATACGCCGGCTTCCTGCAAACGACTTTAAAAGCAAACCCTTAATGTGGTGTTGATAGTCCCATACCTCCAGTACGACCAGATAATCATTATGGGGGATCTCAACACACCATCATTATGGGTGACGCAAAAATGATGGTTCAATAAACAGATGACGATAATCATAGGTGGCAAAGGCATTTTTGAGCATATAGGAGGCGATACGAGATGGAATCGTGAGGCGACACCATGAAGGTAGGACCTATACAATAACCAATAACCTATGTCTGGTAGTTACCGTTCAAGTTCAAGCTACTCAGAAAAGCAGCCACCATGGGACAGTCACTTTTGACCGTTACCAGTAAATGGCTGCCATGGGACAAAGCTTCACATGCGTATGTTAAATCAAGATAAACTCTGCATAGCATTGTAATAAATGGTTTCTTCTCCTTGACAAAAAAGACTCAGGGTACCTATGTTTCGGAGAATCTAATCCTGAGATTAACCTACACCTTGGTGAATACGAATTTCGTCAACAAAGTAGCATCTGGGATATAGGAGTAAGGTATTCAAAAAGTTTATCTTTTACCGAGTATGCTTTATCACAGGTCTCAAAGCTCGCAGACTTATTGGTTTTATTTATCGTAACTATCATCATAACGAGTCTAAAGTTATTCTTCATGAAACATGTGTTAGACCTTTGTTTAAGTACTGTTCAGTTATATATAGTTGCATGCGTTCACTAGATCGGCGGAAAATAGAGAAGATTCAAGGGCATCTTGCTAAGCTATTAACCCCTGGCCACCCCTATAATGATAGATGCTGTACTTGGAAATTAGACCCTCTATGGGTCAGAAGGATTAAACTTAATCTTACGATACTTTATAAAATTCTTCATTAAGAAATTATAACAGATCGTACTTCCTTGACATATGCTCACAAATGTATGACTTTCGAAACCGAAATCATCTGGTAAGAGTGAAGAGAAGCCACTAATAAATTAAAATCCTCCTTCTTTGTTGCCAACTATGCCAACCTCTGAAACCAGTTACCAGAAAGCATATGACAATGTAGCTCCCTGTCACAGTTTAGATGTGCGATAAACCTCTACTTAGGTAATGTCCAGTATCTGCAACTTACTTAATACAACTTATGTAGAATGGAGTACATTTATCAGTGAACCTTTTAGCATTTAGCTTTTTTCAATTACATAAATAAAAAATTAATTATCTTCAGGTCTTAGGAGCTTTATGACCATTCACCTACAGGCAATAGAATGGTTTCCTCTAATTTCCCTATACTTTACGTCCCTGAGCCTTTTATCCTGCAGTAGATCTAAAATCTATCATAGTTATCTCTAGTGTTAGTTGATGTTTTTCAGAAAAAAAAGAGAAATAACAAATATGCTTCATATAATCCAATAGGTACACCTTAGGTTCCACTGTAAACAGATGTCCTTAATTAGTTATTTGTGTCCGCTCGCCCTGCTGCTTGTTTTTTTTCTTTAGCTTTTCAGTTCCCGACTGCCGTGCCATGTTGACATTATCAACCAGAATCTACACTGAGAAGGAAAGTGCGTCTTCGTAGTCTATGAATGACGAACTAATTATGAAAGACGAAAATATTTCGAGTTTACAGCGGATACTTGAAATCATCATATGTTGTTGACGTTAGAGGGTCTCGTAAATTGGATTAGTGTTAACAAGATTGTAATCTTTTTGCAAACTATGTCATTGATAAGAAAAGTATTAAATTGTTAATGTAGAAGGGAAATGACAGTTTTTCTAAACCCAAATAACTCGATTTTTAAATTGCTATCAGGGCCCTTAATGTTGGTGCAAAACGTTCATCAGATCGAAGTTCTTTTATGCCCATTTCAAGTTAAAACTGAGGCAAACTCTTTTATTAATCGCTATGCCTAGACTAATAAAAATATGCATCTCACCTGGAACAACAGTACACAATGACAATTAGAAACCTTATAAATCACTTTCAATTATTATGTATGTACACAGGAGTCATAATGCACAAGAAGAACGGTGGAACTAAACTTTGCTGGGGAACATGAGAGGACCAATGAGAATTAAAGTTATTATTACAAAGTCGTGCGCTTAGCCTTGTTCAAAATGCTCACATTGGATTAACTGACTACAATTTTCTATGAGGACGTTATTATTACTAATATGCAAGGTAATTGGTACATCATACAGAGTTGACTTATATTTGTGGACTAAAATAGCTTTAGCAACATCAACAGACATACGAGATGAAGGGAATGGTTGCTGGCAAAAGTAATCGACTCGAACAGGCAGCTTCTCTAGCCAGTCCAAACTGACAGTTAGGTAAACCTGGATGTTAGCTGTATTGTGGATGATGCAGTTGCCCGTCTCGCTGGAATTGTCACTCATAGGTGTAAGCAAGGTATCAGAAGTGCAGTGGTATTCACTACAGAGACGTTTGCTCAGAAGTGACGCTAAGCTTAAATTTGTCACTAGAAGAAGTTGGAAACATTGTTGAAATAAATAAAACAGCCATTAGAAAAAGAAAATATATGATAGAGATGTCTATGAACTGAATGGGTTAGTAATCATTACTTCGATCTCACTGGCAGGTTCTTATTATTTACGGCAGAACACTGGAAGTGAGACATTTCTAGTATGTTTCAGATCGAACAGCAAGAACCCTAATACCAATTGAATTTATGCAGACTACCGCCAAGTTATTCAGCCACTTTAAAGGCTTGAATGCAATAACCATATCGTAGTTCATAAAAGACATTTTGTGCAGTTAAATGTTGGTGTTTATTATACAAAACATCGAGAGATATTGTTCATGTCTGCAAATATTCTTAGATCTTATTAAGATGCTAGAAAAAAACATGATTCGGTGTCATATGGATGAGTATTCATACCGTTCATATTATGAATTTAAAATCAATAAACCTATTTCAGACCTTCAAAAGTTTGAGGAATCATTCAAAAACCCTGCATCCCACGTAATTATAATAAACTTTTTATCATTTTTCATGATAAAATATAATGTTATCTACAACTGAGTTCCCATTGGTCACGAACGTTCTCAAGGTCACTTGCTATCATTCACGTTCACCAGCATAGTTTAGTTTTACTTTCGGAAGGAGTGAATCTTCAAATATGTGAAGATGATGCAAATGTACATGGAAGTCTAAATTCGGGGAAACTAAACTTTGTTGGCGAATTCGCACAAGTACAAATGACCTTGAAGCATTTTTTAACCAACGAAAATGAACTGGTAGTTATAATCATAATTTATTTTGAAAGACGATAAAATATTTAAAAGGTTACACAGGATGCAATATTTTTCCGTGATTTATGAACTTTCAAAGGTTGGAGACAGGTTTATTGAATTTAAATTCGTAAATACCAAGAGCCTACCGGTAAAATTAAAGCAATTAGTATTTATTAATTCATTTTCCAGATATCTGTCTTTATCATATATTTTCTCTTTATAATGGCTGCTTTATCTATTTCAACAATGTTTTCAACGCCTCCTAGTGACAGATATAAACGTAAAATCATTTCTGAGCATATGTCTCTGCAGTGGATACCACTGCACCGCTGATACCTTGCTCACACCTATGAGTGACGATGCCAGCGAGATGAACAACTGCATCATCCCCAATACAACTAACATGAGGGTTTGCCCAAGTGTCAAACTAGGTTAGGCTAGAGAAGTTGCATGCTATTATTGAATTCTTTTGCCAGCAACCATTTCAATGGAAGATGATTTCATCTCGCGTATCTGTGAATGGTGCTTGAGCCATATTAAGTCCACAAACACAAATCAACCATGTACGAAGTAATCCGTTAGCTTGTAAATCAGAGGTAATAATGCCTTGATAGAAAATTCCAATCAACTGATAAAATGTAAGCATTTTGAACCAGGCTAAGCGCACGATCTTGAGATAAATACCTTGACTCTCAGTGGCCATTTAAATTTTGCTAGCAGAGTTTAGTTTCGCGCCCTACCTAATCAACCTGTCCAGCGTTATGCAGAAGAAATATATTTCTGCAGTAAGCTGCAAACTACGGGATCGAATAATTCTACAGAAACCGTCATAACTGTTGATTGTAAGAAACAGGTCGCAAATTATAGGAATACTGTTTTTACTTCTTCACCCAACAATCTAGTCACTGTTAAACAGATATCAGAGATGATGGATTAACAAAATTTAGGCCATATTATGATAATACTGGCTTCTTCACCACACAATTCTCATCTAGTGAAATTGGTATATTTATGAGCTCAGTTGTTAATAGTGAATACTTGTATATACACATTACTTATATCTTATGTAAGTTCATTTCGGCAAGTCAAGTGAACAACGAAATAATTGCACCTCTTCTGCCTACATTTATTCAATTTCTTAGCCTCAATAGATTTTATATTCAGTTATCAACGCCATCAAAAAAATAGGATTGTTATTGTACAGTCTCAATGGCTGATCAACGAGACGTTATGTATCCTAATAACAACTTGGATATCACCATAGAAAAATCACTGGAGCCAGATGATGATTGATGTTCTATTAGAGGTGAAACTAAACTTCGTCGGCGAACCTGATAGAGCCAATAAGAATCAAAGTAACTCTTCAAGGTCGTTTACTGTCTGGTTAAAAATGCTAACATTGGATAGTCTGATTGGAAATTTTTATTAGGATGTTATTATTACCAATCTACAAGCTGTCGGATTACTTCGTACTGATTTGACTTGTGATTGTGGACTTATTATGGCTCAAACACCAACCATTAATACGCGAGATGGAGTCACCTTTCTTACGGGTAGGTTCTTGGTATTTACGACCAACACTAGAAAAAAACATTTCCAGTAGGTCCCAGATCGAACTGCGAGGACTTTAATACCGAAAATCCAGTTGTATATTCTACCAGGATCAACAGTTTATACTGACGACTCAAGAGTTTATAGGCTTCTTCGTAGACTTGGATATGGTCACTACGTCGTAGTTCACGGCAGACATTTTGTTGATCCAAGTACAGGCGTTCATACACAAAACATCGAAGGATTCTTATCACGCCTAAAGGAGTTTCTAAGACCTTATAAAGGCTCTAGAAACAATATGATATAGAGTCATATTATGAATTTAAACTCAATGAACCCGCTTCCAACCTTCAAAAATTCATAAATCATATAAAAACAATGTATCCTGTAATTTTTTCCAAGATTTTATCGCTTTTTTTAATGAATAATGATTTTATTTACCACTGCATTCTCATTGACTAAAAGGTGTTTCAAAACCACTGATAGTTCGCCCACAATATTTAGTTATCCCCACTGTAACAGAATCAAAACCATTATGTATGATTCACTAACTCATTCTCTTTTCTTTCTATTGCAAGGCGATCAAATGTAAACGCTCTGGAAGCCGAAGAATAAGCCCTGCGTGCTATAAGCTTAGAGGATGACTCACAAGACGTGGTAAAAGCTAGCTAGCCCTTTTTGTAAAAGCCCCGCGTATTTTAATTTTTAAAATAGAGTTCCGTGACCACCATTTCGTGTTCTCTCTTGGTGCGAGGTGTAGAACTAACCCTGTGTGTTGTGATTTTAGATCCTGCCCGCCTTTCAGTGACTGCTGGAAACATGTGTTACACCACTTTAGTGACATTGCAGCTGCTAGTGAGCTTATTTCGACTTTCACAATATTAGTTGGTTTATATAAATCTATTCACGATGACAGTTCCCCAGTTTACGGAGAAGCGTAGGTAAGCCAAGCCTTTTGCAAAATGATCAGCAGGAAAAACAATAGAGCGTAAGATGGATTACATTTGATTCTGTAGATGTTGCAAAAATACAAGCTGTTTGAAGCTTGTGCTAGTAAAACAGACTCCTTCGTAGCTATATTTTCTGGTCTTTTCTTATAGACTAGAAAGATGAGATTGAGACCAGTTGGATGGAACTGCCCACAGTCCCTAGCTAATGTACCGATGAATTCATAATTGTGACTAGATTATTATCTGTGATGATCTTCAGAGCTACTTTCCCGCCCTTCCGTGCTTGAGATTGGTCACAGGCCTCTTAACCTTGACATTTCAAGGAAAAGGGCCTACATTAATATCCCACACGAGCCGGATTTTAGAGTGTACGTAACTAAATTACCCTTTGGAGTGTTCCGTCCATCACTCTAAACATCCTGGCAGATGAAACTGCCTTCCCTTCCAGGGAATGTATCAAGCCTGACTTTTCAAGTATGGTTTCTTCAACATCCAGTTGTTTAGTATTGGTTGTTGCCAACGCCTTTCTTATCTTTGCAGCCTTGTCTACCTCTGTTATATATTGTTCTGCAGACTTCCATCTGTCTAGATCCGCCCTTATCGCAATCAAAACCTTGCAAGGTGAATCCCGAAGAGCCCATACATTCAACGAACATCGGTTAAATATACTCGTTTTTCATAACCTTACAGCTCAGGTAAGTAGATGTCACCGCCGCGTAGATACCTATCACAGATACTTCAGGGGCTGCCTCGTTTCCAGGTTTTTCCACGACTTGTTATTCAACCTGAACTGTCAGGAACTTAAAGGATGACTGATCTATCCACCATAGCCCATATGACAGGAAAACCCGTTCACTATGTAAAGGTAGAGGCGGAAACTCAAAGCTGTCTGGTTGACACTTGGTGCTGATATACCAGGTTGTCTAGGCGCAGGAATACTTTAATAGCTCATGATAATTTTGCTCAGATTGAATAGTACTTTAAAATGTACGATACGTAAGCTTACAGTCGTTTTCTATCCTTACGCCTATTTATCCTGTTACGAAAATTGTTAGATTTAACATAGTTTCCGAAAATATATCATTCGCAACTTCCACATCCTTCCAAACGAAATAATTTGTGCTAGCTAAGAGTAATACACCGATCAACAACATGCTCATGATATAATTGTTTGAGATCACAGCCTTGCAAAAGCGGAATCGCGTACGATGCACCCAACTTAGATTTCAGAGGATAGTTCATTAGTGCTTTCAAAGATGAATACTGTTCATAATGTAGAGTGACTGAGAAGTGGAAGTGTGGTAAGCACTTACAACAATACACCTAAAATACTCCGTCCAAGGCATTATCGAATACCAGCAAGTCATCTCCAGTTGCAATAAGAAACTGGAAGTAATAATTTTCAGCTGTTACTGTCATTAACTTACCACATTAGGGTCTTGTGGTTTCATATAGTGGGACCACTCAAAGTACCATTTTAGTTCTTTCAATTAAAGCACCTATAACTAACCACCATAAAATACTCTCTTACCATTTATTTACATTAGTTTAACTATATTCGACTAAATTCACTGTTAGAAAATTCTCCTCTCTTATAGACCTACTTACTGCTGTCGTTAGACTTTAGCAATGTATGCTTATTAACATAGACGGAGTTGATGAATGCAGTGCAGGCATGATACAAAGGAATCAAACTAAAAAAATTAATTCTCTAAGTTGATTTCTGGATGAGTCGATTACATAATCGCTCTTACGTCGAGTGATACTGTAATGTCTAATTTTATGTCCAAGCGTACTTAGTTACAGAGAAAGTGATCTTTCTTTGAGGGAGGGGGGGGGGAAGGATTGCACCAACAGTCATTCTGTGGGCAGTTGTCACTTAGACACATCGAACCACAACGCTTTATTTCACTGATGCATTTTAACAACCTGTGAACCATCAACACAAGATTGAAAAACAGCTCTAAGTGGCTATGAGATTATGTATACCAAGTATGTATTTCGGAAACAGTTGATGCTTCAGATAGTGTCATCCATACCCCCCTCCTCCGCTCATGTAATTTGGACCAAATTGAATTATCAATGGACAAACAGCAATTTCCCATTATATGTATTAAATACATATGAAAGACAAACGTGGTTAATAATTATATAGGTGTTTATGAAGACGATAAGCGTGAAGCAGGACAGCAGTGTTTATAGCTGATTTTGTTCATATATATCTACGCAGACAATTACATGCACACTGAATTTCAATAGTTAGCCTACTGGATAGTAGTATACAGATGAGGTAACGATAACAATGATACAATGATGACGTGATAAACGACAAAAATCATGCGTCTTTTACTGTTTAAAAAGAGGCAATAACACTTGAAAATAAATTATTATGGCAAAATGACAGGGTATGACCAGAGGTCAATTAAAGGAATTACATTAAAATAGGCACGATGAATGGGCAAGCAAGATAGCGCATACAGACAGAAACAATCTGAATTCTTTTGCTAGCTAATTAGCTACAAATGACATAAGCAAACGAAAACTAGTAAAATGCAATTACAAACTTGATATTAACGGAAGAATTAACATAATAAGACAAAACAATAAGAAACTTGACAATGTAGGTTATCTTCCTTCCAAAACGTGATTTTCACATGAGATGACATTTCTGCATTAGTGACAAAAAAGTAGAGAGACAACGTAAGATTAGTATTGGTATAAAATAAGTTGTTAAAATTTCTAGTGACAGAGGTCGGCACTGTCAAGATTTAGACGTACGAGATATGACAGTGCTTACGAAAACCAAGAAGAATGATACCAAACAAACGACATTCATCGTATTGATCAAAAACACACAGCAGTAACTTGCTAGTTCATTTTAATACTTCAGTAAGTTATACGCTTATGTATTCGATTTACAGCTATAATGTACGGAGTAGTGATTTTAATCAGTTGCACAAACAAGTAGATTGAACTGAGTTTGAAAATGCAATCTACAAGTTAAAAGTCGAGTGCTTTAACTACTAAGACATTGATTGCTTCACATTCAAAACAGGAAAGACTATTGCAACGTGACTAAAGTGACCACTAGTCAAATCTAGCAAACTATATGGGGTTACAACGTAAATATTACCTTCAAATTTATTTTACAAATGAAAAATTTTACGTAATATAGTCTCGTCATTTCAAAGACAACATAGCATACAGATTGCAAACATAAAGTCATATGGAAGAAAGTTTTCTGGTGCAATAGATGACTCGAAAACGATTGGAGACTAGTGGTGAGAAGAAACGTATTTCTAGGCAATGTCTGGAGAACGAATGCTATACAGAATAACCAATATATATATATATATATATATATATATATATATATATATATATATATATATATATATATATGCATCTTATGATATATACTCCGTAATATTTGAAATTATTTAAATATTGAAGCTGTAATTTACTGATACTTGTGATGATTATGCCGTTGTATTGAAAATCATTTGAGTAAAGATGTAGGATACTATTTTAAACTTTAGAACAATTAACATTTTTAAAATCTAAGTAAAAATACATGCATTGAGTTACTGACGAGCTGAACTAGCTAATGCTTTTGGCCACCAAAACTAGAAGCGAAAATTACGTATGTTTGGAACACTAACTTCATCATGACCACGAACACCGGATTTACGATCGAAGTTAACCACAGAAGGACGAACTTTCTCTCGCTTCACTGTGCATTTGGTTTGTTCCTAGAGACGTCAGATACAGAAAGATAACAATAATTAGACGAAGGGATATGGGTTAACGACTAATGCTTTTGATATATGTTTGTGAACTTGAATTACGTAAGTGAATTTTTTAACTAGATAAATATTTACATTATCTACAACTATGAGTTGCAATTACTCTACATTTGGAATCTAATTAATAAATTGCCAAGGATTTTGAAATCTTAAATAGTTTTGAGTACATTAATAATAATAAAACTAATCTTTGTCATCTACATTATTACCGTAGGTGGGTGCATAGCACTGGATGGAATTCACTGTAATCCTGTCCTTCTTTATCTTGAAAGATGCTTTGAATTTTATCTTAGATACACGAGGTTTCCATCCAACAAATGATTTCCATGATTCTTCGGACAACATCGGTGCAGCTCCATATGTGTTCGAAATAGTTTCTTCTTCACTGTCAGAGTACAACAATATTTTGCTTGAACCAATGTTTACTGTCGATCCTGCAACTAACGAGTTTCACTTATTCTAAGTACCTCCATTTCTTCAGTAGATTGAATGGTTCTGTCGGTCTCCCACATCACGCAGGCATTGCACGTACCTATGTAAAATGTTGCTCTGGTTGTCAGAAGAGATATCAGCCTGGTAAATTCCTAAAACACCTTGGCGTTTACTAAAAGGTGTTATTACTCATCGAAATAAAAGGCCTTTCAGCTACAAGATTAAATAACAAGTTCTAAAAGTAAATGTCATCCACGTAGTATCGTTGAATACTAACAGACTGTTTGTCATTGATCGAATGTCAGGTGCTGGACGAACTAGTAACTCTTGATTGAGCTATAGGGGCAGAACTGAGATAATTTGTTTGATATGTTGATCGAACCGACGTTCCTTCGGAAGTCGATTCTAGGAGGAAGCTAATGTAACAACTTAGGTTGACTAGTTAACAGTTGACTTCAAACCTTATGCATACGCTAAAACAATAAAGCTAAAGTATTCATTTAATTTCTTATTCTTCATAAGTATCATATTTCTTATTATCTTATATTGAATGTTGAGAAGCACTGTGTGTTTGAATGGCTAGGATCCCGCTCCAGTGTCTTCTGCACACGATAAGAAAATAAAGACCTATTCCCTAATAATCTAATTTCTAATGTCAAATACAACGGGACGTACCATAGCGTTAAAGACTTTCTGAACGAAAAATCAGCAGGAATTAATTGAGCACAACAACAGGAATTAACATGCTTTACAAATTACTTAAGCAAAAAGCTTTAGAACTGATACTAATTAAACAAACGATAATAAATATTAACTGGCAAAATGATAGTGTACAAATGAAACCTACTTCACCATCTGCGTCAAGTAATAAGATTGTGACTTCAGTACCAGGATGGAAACTTTTATTCTTCATAGTTATATCAGAAGGAGGATTATGTGAATTGCCTTCAGCATCTTGGCTCCAAATCTTGTCACAAAAACAAGTAAAACAGAAAAACAAGATGAACCTAACTAGCATATTTGTTATTAAGTATTACGAAAAACTCATCAGATAAAAAACATCAATAGTACTTGTTCAAATTCTGAAATAAATCCAGAAGAACTGGATAGCTAAAAGGTATTGGCACTCGAATACATGAATCCATATGCTGTATAGCTAATTGTTGATTAAACACTGATTGAGAAGTTACAACCCTGCCCTCAACTGAGAGCCAAGGAAAGTATGCAGCTTTGTAACATAATAGTGATAATATCAGAATAACAGTCGGCTGACGGCATGGCTTTAAACTATACCCAATAGTGATACCTATTGATTGATACACTTAAAGCACTAGAATTTGTCAACTCAACTGTGATTGATAATGTTGCATTAATTTAGAACAAAGGAATATAGTAGGTTTTTAACAATACATGAGGATGTATGCACATTTAGATATGTTTACCAAGAAAAGGGACGAGAATTAGGCAGCAAAAAATGTCTGCAATTCATCCACGAATAAAAAAACATAAATGGTTTTTTTTTAATGATAACTAGGGATTCAAATCTGATCAAAAATCGACTTACCGTGCACGTTGTGCCCGGTTTCAAAGAGAAAGTCCGAGAAAATTTGAAACGGGTCTCGTGTCCGTCGGCTTCATGAACAAGTTCCCAGCTACCTAAATTAACTTCCTGACAAAATTCAATAATTAAAAAGCACATATGAATGCCTGGCAAAGAATAAGTGGTACATTGATTGGAATAACTAACTATAAAAACAAACTTCACGTAAATTAACTAGGATTTTTATAAACGTAATCACTTTTATGTTTAAGCATTTCAAATAAGTTCAATCCAAAAATTAATGTTAAGTACGAGAGTGGTAAGAACTAACCTTACTTTTCAAATTGCTATAATAGGGCCGCAGTTTATAAACTATTTCAAGGAAGTCCTCATTGAAAGAATAGAATAGTATATTCACTAAGTAAATGGTCTGGTGCATAGGAATGGTTCACCTAGAGGATCTTGAAAACCTTGATTCCGAAACAATTATGTAAAATGGTCACAGAAATAAAAGGGTCGTGTGTACGGACTTCGATCATTGGAGACTGAAACTGCATCTTCCAGAGTCGCTACTCATCTTTAGAGATTAAACCTTTAAACCAGAAACCTCAGTATGGACATCAAAAAAACTACTTGTTGGTTGGGATGTTAACTTCTAACATTTACATCAAAGAACAGCTCAATCTGCTTAAAACTCAGAATTCTCGTTATCGATGTTCGATTAATTACAGAAGCTTGTACTGACGATCTAGGTGGTGTTAAATTAGTACTTCGTCTATAGAATGTTTTATGTGAGCGGAAATAGGAGAAATTACGAGATCGATGTTCGACCTCGAAGAGGGCGAAAGAGTAGAAGTAAAAGTAATCAATCGAATCCTCCGTTCATATCAAGATAAATTAAAAGGCTTGTAGAGTGTAGTATGTTTAGTTCATTAAAAACGATATTTTCTGTCATTACAAGCAAAGCGGTTTAAGGAAGAGCATATAAAACTGTTCTTGGTAAATGATACGCATTTACTTAAAAAGCTCGAATACTCTAGTGAGTCAGTTCCATAGCACTTTTGATAAACGTACCAGTTGGTACGTGTGTTTAACAGATTATCGGGCTTGTAAAAGACTTAAATGGGTAAATATGGAGATGACCAACGATTAACTAAGTGGAGTTCTGCTAAAACTTTTAGCAATCGACATTAAGTCTTTTTATTTCCGACGTTTAAGCTCTAGCTACGATCGTTAAAGTACTTTCCTTGGTCGCAAAGCCAATTGGGGTTTCCATGAGTATAACACACGAAAATTTTGTGTAGGCTATTTAATTTTTATTCTCAAACGAACCTGTTTGCAACGATCACATCATTATCTTACCAAATAACAAATACATTTGTAACGGAGTTCAGTATGAAGCTAGTTATGCTAACTTATTCTTCCTTTTCAGACGTTAGTAGATATTTATGCATCAATCTGAATTCAAGAATCACTGGGAAGCAAATAATGAACAGTTGCTTCATCTAAATACCCAGCTACGTATTGATATACAAGGTCGATCTCTTCCGAAATTGAACCTACAATAGTCTACAGCAAGATGGTCACAATGGGGTACATTTTAGGAACTGAAGTAGAAACGTTACTTGTTTATGTTGTAGTTGGTGAAGAATTTAAATACGGAAACCTCAAGTTATAAAACTTTCCAGAAACTAGATCTTGTGAAGAGCTAAGCACGTTACTGATAAGATTACACTAAATGTCGAGAATTCACCGTATACGTTTAAATACAACTTTAATGCGTTAAACAAATCCAATTACAATTGAACTTCTAGTATTTATTCAGAATGATTTAATTTAAAAGAGACAGGTAGTCTTACTTCTGTTGAAGAGTTATATATTTTGATCCACTTGCCATGAATGTCTTGTTCCTTGAAAAATTCTACA
This sequence comes from Schistosoma japonicum, assembly GCA_025215515.1. Lineage (NCBI taxonomy): Eukaryota > Metazoa > Platyhelminthes > Trematoda > Strigeidida > Schistosomatidae > Schistosoma > Schistosoma japonicum. The sequence goes on along the minus strand of CM046063.1, from coordinate 44,678,409 downwards.
GGTCCGCGTGCAGTAGAAGAAACTCGGTAGGCGAATCTGGATCGTGATGAACTGTAACTTGATCCAGTTAAGTTGACAGTCGAGTCATCACCATCGTAATCACCATCAATACGCCTGCGCTTAACTGTGTGTATATTGAATGGCGAGTCACGAGAAGCTGGTGTCAAATTTAGTCTAAAACACAAAAAACAAACGAAAAATTCACTAGAAACCAGATAAATTAACATTTACAGATTGCAAAATAAGCAGGTAGGTGAAGAAAAGTTTAATTAAACGAAAAATACTAAAAGACAGCTAATTTAACTTAATTGAGATGATTGATCACATCTTGCAGACTGGTTTCTGACAAAATGTGCGCAGAGATTCAGAAAACTTGTATAGATTTAAACAATTCGTAAAAAAGGCGTCATCGTCCATTGGGGTAGACAGAAGTTACACATAAGTAACACATGTCTAACCATCTCAGTCAACGATGGTTTACAACCTCATCGACTGATTTACCACCTTTCCCTAATACCCATCGTCTAACCTCATTATTACTTACTCGGTGATCCCACCTAACGCGAACGATGTTTCGAAGACATCGATGGTCAAAAACTAATAACCATCGAGTGTCGTCTACTCCTAATGGCCATGTCTCACACACATACAGAAAGACAGAGTGAACTGTTACGTAGTGCACTCTTCCCTTCGTTTAGAGACGAATATCTCGTCTACGTCATATGTGACGTAGGTTGGTAAAAGACAAACGAGGTTTTTGATCCCACGCCAAGATTTTGTCAAAGACCACCAACCCACCAAGACTAATCAGACTTCCAAGATAAGTGAAGTGGTCGATGTGCTCAACTACTTCATTCCCTATCTTCAGATCAGGTATTGACTCACATCAGTCCTGAAGCAACAATTTGCACTTAGAGGTGGAGAAACGCATCGCAGACACGCTTGCATTGTTGCGCAACTGCTATGAGAAGACTCAGTATTTGATCAGCGTATTCGTCAAACAGAACTGTCATCTGCGTATTCTAAGTCACTAAGTGGATCTCCTGGTAGGAGATCAATTCCTGAAAAGTCAGACGATGACAGTGTTATTTCCAACAATAAATCTATTATGAAATTAAACAAAATGGAGATAGTGGGCAGCCTTGACGGATATCACTTGAGGTTACAAGTTCGGATGACAGTTAACCATACGTTCTAACATGACAAATAGTGTTTGAGTAAAGAGCCTTAACAAGGTTTATGTACTTCTGGAGTACGCCCTCCAATGATAGGCATTGCCATAGAACTTCTCAGTCTACAGAGTCGAATACCGCTTTCAGGTCAAGAAAAGTGACCATTGTGGGACGCCGAAAAGTATGTCTATGTTTTATAACCCAAATATTTGGTCTATACAACTGTGACCAGGCCTGAAACTAGCCTGGTTTTCTCGCATTTGAAGTTCATGATAATTATAGAAGCTAGTATTTCAGACACTATATTAGTTAAGTTAATCCATTTATGGTTATCACAGGACGATTTTGACCTTTTCTTATATACTGGGATGATTAACGATCGACACCAGTCAGATGGAATAATGTCGTTTCCAAACTTTGACAAAAATATCATTCAACCTAGTCGCCAAAGTGGGACCACCATCCTTAAGAACCTCTGTAGATATCCCATTTGGACACACTGCTCTACCTCACCTCAGGTTATCTATGGCTTTTGCGACTTCTCTAATAGTCGGGGGACCTAAGTCGACTTTCCACTCAGTCAGTTACAACATAGAACTTGGTACATGCGTACATCAGTTCAAGTTGCCATTCCTCTATTAGCAGATACAGATTAAATTGTCGGATCAAATCCCAGAGGAGGAGAGGTAGTAACGGAGTAAGTACTAATGGAAAGGTATAGAGATCAAAGATAAGATTTGAGACAGAAAAAAGTGATTCATTTAAGAGAGAATAATGATAAGCTCAAAAACCAGAATCTGGAGGAAGACAAGGAGTGGATGCACCTGTGCCATTGCGAACGATTTTGAACCATATCACCTAAAGTCTCTAATCATTTGTTACGATTATCGCGTGGGCCCCAACCAGGTAGTCTGCATCTATTAACATGGGTCAGCCCAAGTGTCAATGACTTCTTGGATTGGTGCCATGATTTTGTTTGGCCACCCCTAGCTTTCTTCCAGCCCACTCCCACAACAGATAACATTGCTCGTCGAGGTAGACGGTGGTCAGGCATACGTAACACATGTCCTAACCACCTCAGCTGGTGAAGATTCACTACTTCATCAATAGACTTATCGTATTTACCTAGTACTCTATTCCTAACCCATTCATTGCTTACTCGGTGGTCCCAGCAAACACGAGCAATGTTTCGGAGACATTTATGATCAAATACTAAAAGCTTACGAATATCCACTCAAGCTGCCTGGGAATAGTGGATAGTCCCGGAGCAGCGGGAGACCAACTGAAATTTTCCTCGAAATGTCTAGCCAATCGTTCTAAACGTCTAGACTGAGAGCAGATGAGCGTTCCATCTTTTTCTGAGATTATCTCACTAACACTTGACTTTTTAACCCCGATTTCTTTTATTAGTCTGAAAAGTTGTCTAGTGTTACCTATCGCTACTGCCTTTTCCACCTATTTTGCTTTCGTTACTCACCACTACTCACGATTGTTCCGTAGGCTTTTTGCCAGTTTGTATCTGGTCTACCTTCGCCTTCTCATCGTGTTCAGAGACTGACGGGATAAGTTTTCGGGGGTTCATCAACTCAACAGATGTCGGCGACATCTACTGATTTCTCTCGATCTGTTGATTCAAGTCCCTAATGGATGTCACTGCAGATTCTACGGCTGCTTGGATATCTTGCCAAGCAGCATCTAGGTGGGTCGAATCTTTATAGTTGCCTAAGTGATCCTTTAGTTGTTCCTGGAATTTAATTTTGGCTTTCCCGTTACTGAACTGAATTGTAATGGGTTTTCCTGTAGTGGTTTTTCTTCGCTCAGTAAGATGCAAGAAAATGCGTGTTCGTACTGGAGCATGATCAGAATCTAAACATGTACTCCAGAACGAGCGGCAATCTTCTATCGAGCCCCTCCAACGGTGACTGATGGTGATATGGTCCATTTGAGTCCACTGTTGAATAGGCGCAGGAGGTCGCCATGCTAGACGATATCGCTCCTTATGCCTAGAGTTCGTTCTTACTAAAAGTAAACGATTGACTGAGCATAGTTGTAGCAGACGGTTACCGTTATCCGTTCTCTGAGTTGGAACACTGAAGCATCCACTCAAATGTTTTTCATACTGATTCAAGCTATTTATTTGAGTGTTGAAATCATCAGCCATGAGTACCAAATGTGAGTGTTTAACCCTATGAAGTTCAGAAAGTTTTCTGTAAAATTCATTTTTCACTTCATCCGGGCTGAAGTCAGTGGGAGCGTAGACGGAAATGACGAAAAGACAATGGCGTGTATTTCTATCCTTCTTAGTTATTGCTAATCCATTTAATCGGGACGTACATAGGTGACTGTTAACAAAAATCCATTTGAGGAGTGCCTGTTCTGCCCTCATACTTAATGCTCTAATTCTGCAAGATGATTTGGCTATCAGCAATCTTTAGATTAAATGAACTTAAATAATACGAAATTCTCATTTATAGTTTGAAGAAACTATTTGCTACTACTTACCTAGATTCTTCACCCTCTAGCATTTTTCGATACATTAGTATTTCCTGATCTAGTGCGATCTTTGTGTTCATGAGGTCAGTAAATTCACGAAAACTTTCTTCCAATTCCTCTTTTAGTCTCTCTACTTCCTGACGTTGGAAAAGAAGCTGTGCTTCAAAATCTCTTCGTTCATCACTCAATTGTCCCTCAAGGTCTGTTACTCGTCGCTGGAGCAATTCCAATTCGGCAATCTTCTTGGATAAGTCGTGAGACAGGTCATCAGCACGTTTGCGAGCCATTAATAGCTCGGATCTTTGACGACAAGCATCCTCAGCACTGAAATTCGCTGACGATTTCAACTGTCCTAGTTTGTTCTAAAATAAAAAAAACTCGTTAAAAAATGTGTGTTTTTAAATTCTAAGTGTGAATGAATCACTTACTAGTCAATAACGAGCTGTGAGTGCTATATTGTGAAAAGACTAAATGGACAAGCAAATCTTATATTTGATGAAAACAGAGAACGTCATCAATTTACACGTCCTTCGCGTTCTCCGATCCGTGTCGGTTGTAGGCTTGCTTACCTTGGTTGTCCTCGATTCTCCTATATATTCTAATCATGATTTGCTCCTTGACACCTTGCACCTCGCCTCATATGCGGTTTCCAATTCCATGCGACGTTCCGTCACGTACTACATATGGACGACCTTATGAGTAGTATCCACCACATTGTGACGGAACTAAACTAATAGCTGACAGAAGTCTAGTGGTCTCACGAAGCATTGAGAAATAAAATCATACATTGTGGAGCGTATTAATAATGCACCAGAGAGTATAACAAGTAATGACTGAATACAGCATAACTCAGATGAACTGTCGCATTCCATGTTATTTTTCTGTTATCTTGATATACTTATATCACATCATTTCACTCATTCAACGGAAAATTAAAAAAAGTCATATCTGAATATGACAAGTATTCACTTGTTAATTTACAAGGAAAATCTACTACTGAACCAGGTTTAAATGACCAACGTAAATGAAACATTATGCTTAAATAGAAGTGCTTTCGTTACTGAAACAATATTTTAATGTATCAAGACGATATCGCTTACCACTAGTGGGGTAACAAGTTGGCTAAAATAATAAGCAGTAGTAAGATGTAGATACAACTCTAAATATCCTAGGAACGTGAAGTGACGAGTAATACTCAATTAACGATATCTACTATCATAGGAATATAATTAAGTAGTAAATTTGTAATAATCCAATGAGTAAGCATTTCAATTCCCACTCATTCGATTGTCACAAATTTACTGATTAACTCTGCGAACTACTTTTCCAATGTTTCGTTTATTGGAAATGATCAAATCTAACCTTTGTGAAGATGCCGATTGCGGAGGGGAGCGAAGTTAGGGTTACAAATGATGCCCTTAATACCAAATAAGTGTAGATGTAGAAATGGCATTCCAATAATTATGAATTCTAGATTTAGTTAGTCATTCAACCTTTAACAAGCAAGACTTATAGGTTTGAAAATTATCAAAGAACAGAATAATGTTTCAGCTCAGTCCTCATCATGGAATAACATTATGTGAGATTGAGTAATACAAGAAGCAAATGAATACCTTAGCGTTTAACCAATTGTTTGTATTCAAAAAATATAGTATTATGAAACATATGCGTCAAGATTGGGTGGACGGTTTAGATTTACAACCTCGTCGACCTTGCTTAGTACTCTAGGTCTAACTTGACCACTGCCTACTTCACTGATCAAAGAAAACGTGAACGATGCATCAAAGGCATCCATAATCAGAAATCTGCAACCTACGAGAGTTTTCTATTTTCAAAGCCCATGTTCCACAGCCACAGGTTATTACCCGATCGTTGCTGTTATTTTGACATGGTGGTCGGGCATGTTTATCGTGATGAACTAGCCAAGCTATACTGATATGAACAATCGTTCCTTCAGGTCCTTCCATGCAAAGCAGGTCGGCTTAGGAGTGGTAAGACTAAAAGTACTAATGCTGATTATGTAGAAGTGTGGTGGAAGTAAGGGGTCCCCCCAGGCAGCCATCATGATGACGATGCTGCCTTCTCACAAAGTTAGGGTGGGGGTTAGAAAAGGTCGGCCCTAATAATGCACACTTCACCTTATTCCACGGAATTCCGTCTCCGGTGGTAAAAATTTTTCAAATACTGCGCTAACTAACCGAAAACCACTTGCAAAAAGGTGGCCGACCCCAAGCAGGTGTTCCTAAGGCACTGCGGTCATACTCTTGGGTAGTCAAGACCACCTCTGATCCACTCCCCTTTTTAGGTGACTCAGGAAAAAGTCTTCCATGGCGTAGGAAATTAAGAAACGGTAACCGACCTCTAGCAGCGTTCGAGATGACTTTGTTTACGAGTAAAGTCATTCTCATCCTTATGTTTTTAGTACTTTCACTACTCTAGCCCAGGACACAGTTGGTTAGGGGAATGCTAGTCGGCGGCCTATGCTCTACGTGGAGTAACAGAGACTGATTGGTTTTTATTTCTCACCAACTTTATCACGCTACATTTCCTTATCGTGCCACTACTACTGGCTATTAGAGTTCTCAAAACTATTACAGGTTTCCTGAAGCCATACTCTAAACTTTATGCTGGAGCTTTCAGTGCGCGAACACTGCATCAAACCGGTCAACAACTCTCGTTAGTTAGAACCCTAGAATCTCTTGTGAATTGATGTATCCTGCATCTTTGAAACACACATACATGACCCCATTCACTTCCCTTCATCTAGTCGATACGGAAATACAGCGTGACTTATTCTATGTTTATCTGGAGACCCGATAGCAAGTTCTTGTGCCTTGCTGATGTAGGCGTAGCACTAAGTTTGCGACTAGGACCAGCACTTCATCTAACATTTCAGGAATACCATTTGTCGACTTAAAATACACAGACGATGTAGATGCTGATAATAAGCAAAGTCTCCTGAGCAGCTTCACTAACATTGCAAGCATATTTTGGAAGCCTTTCTCTCCCACTAAATGCAAAATGTTACTCCAGGACTTGTCTGCATTATTGCTCAAATTAGTCATAGAGAGTGAAGTATTTAAGATATTAGTCTTTCAAGAAAAGGCTAAGTGTACTGAGCTGCAGTTCGCTCTGTTTTAACATATGGGTGCAAAACATGGGTAATGAAAATAAAAGATATTCGTAGACTCCGTATTTTTAATCATAGAAATCGTAGTATCGCCGTATTTGATATAATGAACGAATAATCAATGTTGATGCAAGGACATAGGGGTACTAGGAAAATGTGGCAAATAAGTCGAAACTGTCGTAAATCTTAATTGACTGAGATGGTTGGGACATGTGTTGCGCATGCCCGACAACCGTCGGCATCGCAGTGAGGTGTTGGCTGGGGTAGGAGTAGAAAGGAAGGAGGGTAGGGCGGTCAAACTGAAACATGACATCAGTACATGAAGTCCCCGATTGTTGATTTGAGCCATGTTGGTGGATGCAAACTACGTGCTATAAGTCTGTGTGATAATCGCAATTGAAAGGTGGAGTTCGTAGTTTACAAGCTTTAGTTAGGCGTTCAATAATCACTGAAGCTGATAATTCAGACACTGTATTAGTAAAACAAATTCCTTTGTGGTTATGACAAGAGGATACTGGTCCTTTATTATAGACTAGAACAATGAGATTGAGACCAGTTAGATGAAACTGTGCCCAGTTTCTAGAAATTAATTAATGTACGATCAACGTAATATTATGACTAGACTACTACCCTTAAAGATCTCCAGAGTTAATTCATCAAGTGCCGCTGCTATTAAGTTATGGATTTCCAACTTTGATAGTTGAAGAGCTTGCTCCAAATCCTCGCTAGGCGTTCAAATATGATTTGTACCTAACAATGAAGAGACGTTATTCTTATTTCATGCCAAATCAAACAGAGGTTAGTCCCGACCGTGCTGCTACCTTGACGTGGTGGTCGAGCTTGTCTATCGTGATATAGTGGCTGGGACAAACGTTCTTCAAGGTCCAACCATGCCAGGTAGATTAGTTGACGAGCAGTGGGACTAAAAGTAGTAATTATGAGGTCAAGAGTGAAGTCGTACTGTCGGCTGTACAAAGGTGTGATGCCGGTAAGATGTTTCCCTCAGACAACCAGCATAATCGCAATGCAGTCTTCTCAAAAAGGAAGGGCGAGAGTTAAAAAAGATCGACCCCAAAAATGTACACCTTATCTTACTCCTCGGATTCCCGTCTCCGGAAGAAAGGTATTAACAAGTACAGAGCTACAACAACAAATACCTCTCTCAAAAATGCCGCGTGTGACCGGTCTCAAGAAGTTGTTCCTTGGACAATGTGAACACGCTATCAAGTTGTTAAGACCAACCCTAACCCAATTTGCTTTTAAAGAAACTCAAGAAAAACCCTTCCACAGCGTGAGACACTGGTAAGTTATAACCGCCATTAGACATCTAACAGTACACAAGATTACTGTCATTTAAATCAAATTCCTTAAATCTATTCCCAAAATTTCTCCTACCCTAATTTCAAGACTAAATCCCTGTATTCAACTTCCTTGTCTGCCAGCAGTGCCAACAATTATAACCCATGAAATAATGTCCAGAATCTACAACGACCACGCTCCAAACATCACATCGGCGCATTCCAATATACAAGCACTGTGTCAAATAAGGCATTAGAATCCCGCACCATAGAAGCATGCTGTGTCTCCGAAACACGCATACAAGACCCTAGCGTGGTCATTCATTTGACCTCACCAGATGAGAATAAAGAATATACAAGATACATCCTTCATTTATCTAAAGACTCGACAGCAACTACTTGTGGGCTAGTCGGTTAAAGCATTCTTCAAGTATGAGAGCAGAACAGGCACTCCTCAAATGGATTTTTGTTAACAGTCACCTATGTACGTCCCGATTAAATGGATTAGCAATAACTAAGAAGGATAGAAATACACGCCATTGTCTTTTCGTCATTTCCGTCTACGCTCCCACTGACTTCAGCCCGGATGAAGTGAAAAATGAATTTTACAGAAAACTTTCTGAACTTCATAGGGTTAAACACTCACATTTGGTACTCATGGCTGATGATTTCAACACTCAAATAAATAGCTTGAATCAGTATGAAAAACATTTGAGTGGATGCTTCAGTGTTCCAACTCAGAGAACGGATAACGGTAACCGTCTGCTACAACTATGCTCAGTCAATCGTTTACTTTTAGTAAGAACGAACTCTAGGCATAAGGAGCGATATCGTCTAGCATGGCGACCTCCTGCGCCTATTCAACAGTGGACTCAAATGGACCATATCACCATCAGTCACCGTTGGAGGGGCTCGATAGAAGATTGCCGCTCGTTCTGGAGTACATGTTTAGATTCTGATCATGCTCCAGTACGAACACGCATTTGCTTGCATCTTACTGAGCGAAGAAAAACCACTACAGGAAAACCCATTACAATTCAGTTCAGTAACGGGAAAGCCAAAATTAAATTCCAGGAACAACTAAAGGATCACTTAGGCAACTATAAAGATTCGACCCACCTAGATGCTGCTTGGCAAGATATCCAAGCAGCCGTAGAATCTGCAGTGACATCCATTAGGGACTTGAATCAACAGATCGAGAGAAATCAGTAGATGTCGCCGACATCTGTTGAGTTGATGAACCCCCGAAAACTTATCCCGTCAGTCTCTGAACACGATGAGAAGCGAAGGTAGACCAGATACAAACTGGCAAAAAGCCTACGGAACAATCGTGAGTAGTGGTGAGTAACGAAAGCAAAATAGGTGGAAAAGGCAGTAGCGATAGGTAACACTAGACAACTTTTCAGACTAATAAAAGAAATCGGGGTTAAAAAGTCAAGTGTTAGTGAGATAATCTCAGAAAAAGATGGAACGCTCATCTGCTCTCAGTCTAGACGTTTAGAACGATTGGCTAGACATTTCGAGGAAAATTTCAGTTGGTCTCCCGCTGCTCCGGGACTATCCACTATTCCCAGGCAGCTTGAGTGGATATTCGTAAGCTTTTAGTATTTGATCATAAATGTCTCCGAAACATTGCTCGTGTTTGCTGGGACCACCGAGTAAGCAATGAATGGGTTAGGAATAGAGTACTAGGTAAATACGATAAGTCTATTGATGAAGTAGTGAATCTTCACCAGCTGAGGTGGTTAGGACATGTGTTACGTATGCCTGACCACCGTCTACCTCGACGAGCAATGTTATCTGTTGTGGGAGTGGGCTGGAAGAAAGCTAGGGGTGGCCAAACAAAATCATGGCACCAATCCAAGAAGTCATTGACACTTGGGCTGACCCATGTTAATAGATGCAGACTACCTGGTTGGGGCCCACGCGATAATCGTAACAAATGATTAGAGACTTTAGGTGATATGGTTCAAAATCGTTCGCAATGGCACAGGTGCATCCACTCCTTGTCTTCCTCCAGATTCTGGTTTTTGAGCTTATCATTATTCTCTCTTAAATGAATCACTTTTTTCTGTCTCAAATCTTATCTTTGATCTCTATACCTTTCCATTAGTACTTACTCCGTTACTACCTCTCCTCCTCTGGGATTTGATCCGACAATTTAATCTGTATCTGCTAATAGAGGAATGGCAACTTGAACTGATGTACGCATGTACCAAGTTCTATGTTGTAACTGACTGAGTGGAAAGTCGACTTAGGTCCCCCGACTATTAGAGAAGTCGCAAAAGCCATAGATAACCTGAGGTGAGGTAGAGCAACGTGTCCAAATGGGATATCTACAGAGGTTCTTAAGGATGGTGGTCCCACTTTGGCGACTAGGTTGAATGATATTTTTGTCAAAGTTTGGAAACGACATTATTCCATCTGACTGGTGTCGATCGTTAATCATCCCAGTATATAAGAAAAGGTCAAAATCGTCCTGTGATAACCATAAATGGATTAACTTAACTAATATAGTGTCTGAAATACTAGCTTCTATAATTATCATGAACTTCAAATGCGAGAAAACCAGGCTAGTTTCAGGCCTGGTCACAGTTGTATAGACCAAATATTTGGGTTATAAAACATAGACATACTTTTCGGCGTCCCACAATGGTCACTTTTCTTGACCTGAAAGCGGTATTCGACTCTGTAGACTGAGAAGTTCTATGGCAATGCCTATCATTGGAGGGCGTACTCCAGAAGTACATAAACCTTGTTAAGGCTCTTTACTCAAACACTATTTGTCATGTTAGAACGTATGGTTAACTGTCATCCGAACTTGTAACCTCAAGTGATATCCGTCAAGGCTGCCCACTATCTCCATTTTGTTTAATTTCATAATAGATTTATTGTTGGAAATAACACTGTCATCGTCTGACTTTTCAGGAATTGATCTCCTACCAGGAGATCCACTTAGTGACTTAGAATACGCAGATGACAGTTCTGTTTGACGAATACGCTGATCAAATACTGAGTCTTCTCATAGCGTTGCGCAACAATGCAAGCGTGTCTGCGATGCGTTTCTCCACCTCTAAGTGCAAATTGTTGCTTCAGGACTGATGTGAGTCAATACCTGATCTGAAGATAGGGAATGAAGTAGTTGAGCACATCGACCACTTCACTTATCTTGGAAGTCTGATTAGTCTTGGTGGGTTGGTGGTCTTTGACAAAATCTTGGCGTGGGATCAAAAACCTCGTTTGTCTTTTACCAACCTACGTCACATATGACGTAGACGAGATATTCGTCTCTAAACGAAGGGAAGAGTGCACTACGTAACAGTTCACTCTGTCTTTCTGTATGTGTGTGAGACATGGCCATTAGGAGTAGACGACACTCGATGGTTATTAGTTTTTGACCATCGATGTCTTCGAAACATCGTTCGCGTTAGGTGGGATCACCGAGTAAGTAATAATGAGGTTAGACGATGGGTATTAGGGAAAGGTGGTAAATCAGTCGATGAGGTTGTAAACCATCGTTGACTGAGATGGTTAGACATGTGTTACTTATGTGTAACTACCGTCTACCCCGATAGGACGATGATGACTGTTATAAGAGGAAAATGGAAGAGTTAGGGGCGGCCAAACCAAGACATAGCACCAATCCACTGGTTTGAGTAGTGTCGGTAGATGCAGACTACCTAGTTGATGTTCTCGCGAATGGTGTAACCAGTGGTTGGAAACTTTTGGGTGACATGGCTCAGAATTGGTCAAAGTTATGCAGGTGTATATACTATTTGTCCTTTGTTAAGTCGTGACCTCACAGCTTTCTTTCTATACACTTATTGTTCCTCCCGGAACCATATTCTATATCTTCACTTTTTTTATTTCCATTATAATTATCATTGAACTTCTGCTACCACTAATAGAGTGTTAACTTTGCTGTCCTTTTGAGGTATGGCAACTTGGACCGATGCACATGTGCCAGGTTCTATGTTGATCATACACACATACATATGGATCAAAGGTTCACAAAAGTAATGTACAATAGTTTATTAATAAAGTACGTTAGTGACATTCACAGTAGATTTTAATATATTACTTTATTATCCTTAACGTCGTGATTTTAGAGAAAGTATAACCAGTGTGAGCAGATATCAATGGCATTGAAAACACATGAATATTGTGATGTTGCGATATTGATTTTTATTTATTTATTTAAGCACAATTTGGTACAAAATGGTACCGAAAATATCTGCGCCACATAAATGCAAAAGTGATGTTGTGGAGAAAATACAGAAAGAGTAAACAAGGGGAAAATGCAAAGCTTAGTAGGACAACAAAAGGACGGTTAAAGTAGAGACACAAACAAGGAGATTTCACTCCTACTGAGAGGAGTCATCACACTTTTATAAAGATTGTAATAGGAAACTACAACAAGATGGTCACTAGTTTTCTATTCTGCACCATCTCCGATGAGGTCTCAAGCTACTGATTCGCACTCCAACCAAGAAGTCAAGATGAACCGTCAGAGGCAAGTCTTATACAGTTTCCTTTCATCCTACGACGCCATGTCATAAACTGACCACCTCTTCGCTTTTTCCAACTAGTTCCAGCGTCGTCAAATGATGAACGGGATGACATTCGTAAAACATGACTAAGCCACCGAAACCAGTATCTAAACATAGTGACACCAATGAAGTTGTCATTACTAAATCCGAAAACACGATTTCGAGCCTCAACATTACACAATCCTTTCAGTCTTGCAGAAGTACTGCGTACTTAGGAGGTGCAAAGTACATCCTGTACTTACACATACTAACTGCCAACTGATTAAGTGCGATTTGGGTGGCACTTCCTTCGGAGTTGTTTCTAGAATGTCATTGACGACAGAATTGGAGAGGAAAGGTGAGATTGATCAATCCAGTCTAACCCCACTACTGAGCTGGGACAACGGAGAAAGGTAGTTCTATACTCGTCACTCTGCCTAAGGTGTTTGTGTACAGAACCTTTAAGATGATAATAAATTTATCAGGTACGTCCTTCTCCAACCGACAAATCCAGAGTACAGTTCTGTCCAACGAACCGAGGGCGGTCCTGATGACAAGAAACACAATGATTGTTGGCTTGTAGTGTGAAGGGGTTCAAACATTTGGCGGAGGGTGAAAATGTGATCAATACATTCTCAACCTGATCGAAATCCAGCCTGTTCCTCGCGAGTCAGACATTCACGTGTATGGGATTATCTGTGAAGTATGACAAGGGCCAGTAATTTGGAAGCAACCGAGAGTAAACTTATCCTCTCCTTTCCGATAGTTGTTACGTCGGTTACATGAGCCCTTTTTAAAAATGGGGACGACAACCGCTTCATTACAAGACGATGGAACACAATTCCCCACACCTTACCAAGTAACCCTGTCAGATTTCTGGTCAGGAGTTCGCCACCATTTTAAAAAGAGATGAGGGCAAGTCATCCGGATCTAGTGATTTGATTCGATTCAAATGCTGGAGTTCCATGTGCACTTCCTGTTAGCTGGGTGGATTAATCAGTTATGGAGGGCAGGACAATCTGGTCGAAATTGTTGGGGTAACAGACCAGCTGAATCGACACAAGAAAAACAGCCCATCATCTATGATGATCTTGGATGTTAATGACTGGTGTGTCAATAACTTCACATATTGTTACACTGACACTAGACTTCTTGATGTCAGTGGCTCAGACGAGTTGGAAGAGCTTCTGGCTGCTGCTGTTTCCAACTCTTCGGGACACTCAGACTACCACATTTCCCGGTCCTCACACAAACTTTTTGCGATTCTCTGAAGTATAAATCTACATTTATCATTAAACTCATAAATAACCAAAGTTGACCGACGTGCCTTAATCAGTTGTAAGGAACCTGCAGAAACACAATGCTTACAATTGAGACGTTTCGCAAATCTGCAAGAGACTTGGCCCATCATTTTCATGGTGTCATGCAAAGGCGACAAGTGTTCATCTACGCTAACCGGTGAACTAGTACTTAGTCTTGTGATATTAAAAACAAACAAAACTGAAGCTGGGAAACGTACCTCGAATGTTTCTTCCATTTGTATTTTGTACTCTTCTAATTCAGAGGCAGTTTGGTCCCGAATCGATCTAAGCTCTTCTGTTAACCGACTTTCATATTCAGCGTGTTTACGTCCTTCGACTTCTTCTTCAATGTACAAACTACGTTCAACCAATTTTTCACGTTCCTGTAAAACGTTTAGAATAGGATAGACTAACTTCATCAAATAGTCGGGAACGGAAATCTAGTTGTTCTTTAAGACCAAGGATTTTGTTTTCTAAATCGGTTCGAAGTAGTGTTTCGGCCTCAAGATCTCGTTTCATTTCTTCAAACCTTTTTTCTAAGACATGGTAGTCACTAAGGAGAGGCTAAGTCGAAATTTTAAGGTTGTGACAAGCTACCTACCTGATAGGCATCATGGTCTTGCTTGAACTTACTCAATTCCCTTTCAAGGTTTTCTATTTTTCTTTGCAAATTACGATTTTCTTGTTCACGTTTGTTAGCTTTCGTCTTCATGTCATTTAACTCATCCCTCGTTTGTTTCGAGTCCAGTTCGGCTTTTGACTTTTGCTTGGCTAGATCATCAACCAAATTTCTTAAGGCTGTGATTTCATCTTCATATGTTTTCCTGGCCTCTTCAACTTTGCTCTGGAAGGATCTTCCTTAAATATAATGCTAATTACCATTCGTTCCTCAGTAACGGTCTGTATACGTTTCGTAAGTTTTTGTTTATCAAGTTCTAGTTTTCGAACGTAATCGATGTAACCTGCAAGGCGATCATTTAGATGGGCAAGTTCATCCTTTTCTTCAGATCGACTAATAGTCAAAGGACTACTGGACCTTTCACTGCGAGAAAAACTTTTACGAGGACTTCCACTTGATGTATGACTGCGTTCAATTGTAGAGGATCTGGAGAAAGATGTTGGGCTGGCTTCACTTCTCTCAGACTCCATAGCTTTCTGTTTTCTGGCTCGAGCAGACATAGTCACTAAATTTAGAACTGGGAAGAAAAAATGAAATGAATTAAAATGATACTTTTATCAGCAAAACTTATTTACGGTAAAATTGACAAAATATTATGTTCTAGTTTATAAGAACGGTAATCAAAGTATAATCAATCGAACATAAGAACGATTGCCTACTGAAAGGTAATTTATGCACAATACAGAACCTAGGGCACTTGTGAATTGGTTCAAGTTGCAACAGAAAAATAGCATGAGATTAATGTCACGATATAGTTCAATAGAAAGTAAAACAAGTTGTGAATGTGTGAACAAATGTGAGAGATTTGGAAGCGAAGACACCTGTGCCACTGACCGATTATGAACCTTGTCACCAGCCGCTGATCATGAGTGTCAAGCCGAACCCTACCAGGTGGTCTGAACTTAACAACGTGGCTCAGCCAACAGTCAAAGATATAGTGGACCGTTGCCAAATTTTCATTGGGTCGCCTCAGTCAACAAAATGCGATGAAGCAGGTCGTTGAGTACATATAATGTATGTTCCAACCACTTCGGTTGATGAAAGCTGACAACCTTATCAACTGATTCGCTAAATGCCAGTATTCTGAATCTGACACATTGTTTACTCAATCATTCTATGATATGAAAGAGACGGTTCGAGGACATTTATGAAAAAAGACCTTTACATTATGCATATCTACTTTGGAAGCCTATGCTCATTGAATGATGTTCCAAAGATAAAACCCTCCAGCTAACTTGGAAAACATGATTATATAAACGACTGTACAGATGTAGTAAATAATATCGTCTCAAAAATTTCCCTTCACTGAATTGTCTTTATTTCTTTTAGAAAACCTTTCCTTATTACTACATTTTATTTAAGGTAACTATATTCCTTTTAGCAATAATATGCTAGTATCGTTTTAGGAAACATGTTAAGCTTTATTTCAGAGCTGTTTGATTACAAAATTGGAGGATCATAACACTAAACTTAGTTATGAGTAGAAGGCATGCTACATTTCAGGTAAGTTTAACGCCCCTGGTTAATTACTAACTACAGAAGTGAGAAAAAATAGAACCGAATGCCCTTGTTAGGCGATCGATCGTAAGGGACACCAAACCTAGTACATACATGGATCAGTTCAGGATGTAACACCAAAGCTGTGGAAATAGTAATCAATGGCAGTAAAACTGAAGTCGAGAGTGTGTTTACAAAAGTAAGGATTAGCTCGTGCAAAGAATATGAGAAAAGATAGGGTGAATGCGTATGGGTCACTGATGGTGTGAAATGACGACGATCTATCTATTCGCGGTGATATTCGGAAGTAATCGTAAAGGAAAATCAAATGTACTGCTAATGTCAGCAAACGCACACTGAGTTTGTAAGCATATCTTAGTTAACTGCATGATTTCTGTACTCATCATTTTGTAGAAATTATGGCTCAGGAATCTGCAAAGTGAACTTTGTTCAACAGAACGAGTAGCTGTTACATTAAAGTGGTGATTGGGTTTGTCTTTTGTAATAACCTAATAGTTATATTGATTGGAACACTTTCTTTAAGTCATAATATGAGAGTCGGCTGCAGAGCAATAAAATAAAAGTTGAAGTCCGATGACAGAGTCGGCTGTTACTAAGACTACTGTGACCGATTCTGAGCCATATCTCAAGGTGTCTCCAGTCATTTATTGCAACTATCACGAAAATGGCATTACTATTTTAGTACATATCTCGTGCTCGTGGTGTGGAAGCTTGAGCAGATACACATATAATGGTTCCTACACTGGTTTTGATAGTGACGAAGAAATATCCATCTCTCAATTAAAAGCCTAATATGCGGCACAGTAGTTCACACAGATATCCGAAGGCTTCAGATCTTTGATCGGAGAGGTCTTCTAAGCATAGCCCGTATATTATGCAATGACGGAATAAGAAAAACTGAAGTTAGAAACTAGTACTGAGAAAATTAGCAAGTCAGTGGATGAGGCTGTGAGCTGTGATGGTTGGGGCAAACATTACATATGCTCAACTACAGCCTGCATCACCGAGCTATGTTGGCCGGCGTGAAAGTAGGATGATAAAAAGCCAGAGGCAGGTAAATCGAAAGACGGCATCAATCCACGAAATCTTTGATTGTTAGTCTAAGTGAAGCTGGTAGATATAGAAAAAATGGCAGGGATAGCGTGACAATCACGACGTCTAACTAAAGCTCGTGAAGAGTAAACTCGAGAGAACCAAGGTGGTTTCAGACCTGGACGTGGTTGTATAGACCAAATATTCACACTTAGGCAGGTCCTGGAACATAGGCACACTTTCAGATGCCCAACAATAGCTTTATTCCTTGACCTTAAGGCGGCGTTTGACTCTATCAATCGTGAGGTTATGTGGCAATGTCTGTCATTCAAAAGCGTAGCAGCGAAGTACATTAACCTTATACAAGCTCTCTACTCGAACACCACATGTCGAGTCAGAGCTTATGGCGGATTGTCGTTGGAATTGATTACCTCAAGTGGTGTTCGTCAAGGTTATCTGCCTCCCCCATTTTTATTTAATTTTATCATTGACATACTTCTAAAGTTAACATTGTCATCGTCTGATTTCTCTGGAGTTGACCTCCTTCCAGGAGATAAACTTACTGACTTAGAATATGTAGATGATATACTTCTATTGGGTGAAGATGCTGATAGAATGCAGAATCTTTTGACTACCTTAAACATGAATGTAAGCATGTTTGGGATGCGATTCTCTCAATCCAAATGCAAAATGCTGCTTCAAGACTGGCTTAATTCGGCACCAAAGTTAGTGATAGGGAGTAAAGCAATCGAATGTGTTAACCGCTTTACTTATCTTGGAAGCCTCATCAGTTCTGACAGTCTGGTGTCTGATGAAATATCCGCTCGTACACATAAGGCCCGATTGGCTTTTGTCAATTCGCGTCACTTGTGGCGTAGGCGAGACATTCGTTTAATGACGAAAGGACGCGTTTACTGTGCAGCAGTTAGATCCGTTTTACTTTATGGATGTGAAACATGGCCTTTAAGGATAGAGGATATCCGTAGGCTCCTAGTATTCGATCATAGATGTCTCCTGAAACATTGCTCGTGTTTGCTGGGACCACCGAGTAAGCAATGAATGGGTTAGGAATAGAGTACTAGGTAAATACGATAAGTCTATTGATGAAGTAGTGAATCTTCACCAGCTGAGGTGGTTAGGACATGTGTTACGTATGCCTGACCACCGTCTACCTCGACGAGCAATGTTATCTGTTGTGGGAGTGGGCTGGAAGAAAGCTAGGGGTGGCCAAACAAAATCATGGCACCAATCCAAGAAGTCATTGACACTTGGGCTGACCCATGTTAATAGATGCAGACTACCTGGTTGGGGCCCACGCGATAATCGTAACAAATGATTAGAGACTTTAGGTGATATGGTTCAAAATCGTTCGCAATGGCACAGGTGCATCCACTCCTTGTCTTCCTCCAGATTCTGGTTTTTGAGCTTATCATTATTCTCTCTTAAATGAATCACTTTTTTCTGTCTCAAATCTTATCTTTGATCTCTATACCTTTCCATTAGTACTTACTCCGTTACTACCTCTCCTCCTCTGGGATTTGATCCGACAATTTAATCTGTATCTGCTAATAGAGGAATGGCAACTTGAACTGATGTACGCATGTACCAAGTTCTATGTTGTAACTGACTGACTGAATGGCTAGAAACAGGGTGGCGTAGTTGAGAATTAGTCAGTGGACCCGGATTATTTACTCTGTCATCTAGATCTAAAACCCGATTATTCTTTCGTAAACACAGCTTTAGGCCCCCATGTTATATTCTATTACCGTGTATGTATTAATGTTGTCGATTATTGACGATGGCCATACATTTGTAGTAAGCCAATGGTTGTACTTGACTGCCAAGACAAAAATAGTTAGGATGGGGTATCGAATCAATAACTTGGTTGTTGAGAGTCATTTTTCAATTAAAGCCATTAACATGTTCAATGCTTGATCGGATCTACAGCCCACTTGAATATGAAGTGTTGACCAATACTCTGGAATTTATCCCAGTAAGATTTAGAACTAAAATGCACAAAACTCAACCTGTAGGATGAGAAGTGTTGTTTAACATCATACGGAACTAGGACATAAATGTTCTGACGGGGAACTGTACAATGGTAGTTGATGAATAGTGTCACCATCATTTTAACATTTGTCCAAGACATGTGGACATCAAATTTAAATCCTGAAAACATTTAACACTAAAATCAAAGGAGTTTGATTAAAATGAGTGGTAAAAATTCATATGAGCAATCGCGACCTAGGGGCTCTCTAGTTTACAGGAAATGCTATGCTATTCATATTTACCCGGAAGTGTGACTAATGTTTATTCAGTTTCAAACCATGGTTTGGATGGTGCGCATATTGTGCGTAGTGGTGAAATAACCGAGTTAGTTTAGGCTGCCTGGATAAAAATTGCTTGAGTGCGATGCGGTTAAGTCAATCTGAACCAAGACTTCAATCGTGATGCCGGTAGGGATCATGTATAGATTTAGTATTTAGGCTAAAAATCGAGGATTTTATTTTGAACTAAGATATTGTTCAGATCCTGATTTAGATCAGGACACCAATACTCATAGTAAAGAGCAACATTAAATCTAGAGATAGGATTAGGAATAGCTATCGTTATTATAAGTAAAACTAAGAATTAGCGTTGGAAATACGGTTTGGGATCAGCACGTATATTACCTAAACGACGACGTAACGTTACTTTGGAATGTTTTTGAACCGTTAATGGAATGACACTACATTGTGCTTGCCCCCCTCCCACCTCCATGGAAACTTTATGTTGAAGGGAATCTAAAACGGAAACCACAGATAGTTTCAGGCCGTAACCTTCAAGTTGTATATCAATCAACAGAAATATCTCTGCCTTTTGATAAAGACTTTCGTCAGTCATGTATATAATCAACCTACTTATAAACGGCCAAAATTTCAAGAAAAACTATTTGCTTTGGATTTGCTGTATTCTGACTGCAAGGTATAAGCTGGAACGTCTCCAAACTACCTACAAAATAGCCCAACTCCAGCATCCTAAATCGACTCTAAAATTCAGAATGAAACGTCAAAATATAGCAAAATATCAGTGCTGATATTGGAAACTGCTGGGAATACTCAGTACTAGATATAAATAACGTGTTTTCAAGATAGTTATATCATAAGGCAAATGATATTTCTATCATAATTACCCGAGATTTCCACTAATTAGATGTTCCCAGGAAATTCGAAGCACAAATTACTGTCTACAAGCCATTTGATTGTAAAGATCAGTGAGAAGTGCAACATACCAACTACTCTTTTTTGTTACCTTACTCCTACATTAGAAAAAGCTAGTATTACCTTTTCTAAGAGTAACTACAAGGTATTTGAGATAAGCGTAGATGAAGTGTCAAAGCACGAAAAGTATCATTGTTGTGATCAAGGCTACTTTACATCGCCACAAGTACATAAATAGCTAATGCAAAGATAAGCCTTACTACTGATATACAATTCACACCAAAACTCACTACCAGAAGGACGTGCACCGCAAATTCCTAAAGCCCGGTGTAGGCTGTTGTTACAATGTATAAACAACGGAACAATTATAAAACAAAAGTAACTATTCTTAGATATTTTATTAGAATCAAAATGATATTTGCTTAAGTAAGTAGAAAGTTACTTAAAAAATTGTAGTTACTTCCAATCATAACTTTTGTATTGTATGATAGTATGTTGGTATGTACGTTTGACGTGAGATTGAGTATACCTGTCTCAAATACATCCCCACCCAAATCGTCGATATTAGTTTTCTATTATTTATGCGATACAACTATTGTATATGAGTAGGGAGTCAAAGGAATATGAGGGAATTTAGTTGTTTACTGGACGTATAAGCAGCGAATTGGACAAAAGTTGGTGCCTTCATTTAAAATGGTGGATCAGCGTATTCAACTATATCTTCTGCTAAGTGATATCCTTAGTAGAACGTCAGATGATTTTAAGTGAATTCACCGTTTGGGGAATTATTACATCGTAATGTATATTCACCTGTAGCGGTAAATAATCCCCTAAATAAATAGTTGCATTAACTCTCATCCCTAATCCTGACCATGTTTGCTTTTACGGACATGACTAGTTGAAGGCGCCTGGTCATACATCACCACTAGATCAGGACACTTCACGGAGTGGTAAGTAATTCTCTTTCTAGTTAGCCAGCCTAGACGTCGGTATCTCATTGACGTTCTATTTATGATCGAATATGACTTCTCTTCCATCCTTTTTGGAAATCATTGCTTCAGAGACCTGTGTTGGTAGGGCGCGTATCAACTCACGTACCCTAAATGTATTGTACACTAAAACCTAGAGCCTAAAGAACAGAATGTCCGAGTTACGTATCTTTCTAAGGAAAATTGATTCCGACATAGTCGCTTTCACAGAAACGTGGTTATTAACTGATGTAGGCCGCATGCCAGTCATAACGGGGGTATATCTGTATTAGATCTGATAGAGTCACTAGCCTTAAGGGTGGAAGGACAAACTTATATGTTCGAAATAACTTACGCATCCAATATGCTATGTCAGCAGCGCATCAAAGTTGCACATGCGAGGTACCTAGCTGCACTCTCAAGTCTACACGTGACCAAGTTCTTATTGCGGAAGCTTATTGTAACCCTAGCTGCTTAGCGGACGATCCAGACCATGAACCGTCACTAATTGACCTCGTATTTACACATAAATCTGACGGTGCTATAGATTTTAAGCTCCTATCCCCACTTCTAAATGGCGACTATATTGTCCTGTCCATTTGGTTTAATACTTATTATATTGAATACGAATCTGTTCCATCCTGTTTAAATATATGGTGAGCAGACATTCTGGCAGTTAGGAACCCTGCTGACTCAGCAGATTTATTGGTTACCAAAATTCACTCAATTGAGGGAGAACTGGGCAAGTATAAAGAAACATTCCAAGAGGTAACTACCTCATTCATTCCATGGTCAGTTCCACGTAAGTTGTCAAATCATCCTCCATGGACTGACAAAAACGCTTGAAAACTACTGCGATACATAAATCGTTTTTAGGACTTGTACATTAATACGAGTTGTGGTGCATTTAAGCAAAAGTATCGTAGGGTTAGAAATCTTTGTAAACTAACTATTGATGGATCTCGTACAACCTGTAAAAGATAGCTTGCACATGATAGCCTCACTTGTCCTAAACGGTTGTTTTCTTATATTAGGAGACGAAGTAAGAGAAATGATGATGATGCTACCAAAAAACTTTTTATTAGCTTAACCACTTAAAACCAGGTAAGTCACAGGGACCTGATGGGATGTACCCTAGGCTGTTATCATCACTCACGGACATCATTTCAGAACCACTTCCAGAGTTGTTCAAAATGTCTCTTTCGTAGGAGCAATTTTCAAAAGATTGGAAAAATGTAATAATCAGCCCCGTTTTTAAGGGTGGAAATAGACAACTGGCATCTATCTATAGGTCTGTTAGTTTGACTTACATAGTAGTTAAAATTTTAAAGAAAATAATCCGTGATAAAATATTAACTCACGTAGTCACAAAACTTGCTGACTCCAAAGCAACATGGATTTCGTAGGTGCCTTTCATGTCTTACTAACTTGTTAAATGCGAGAGAGGACTGTTCAGAAGCTATTGATAAAGGATTGTCTGTGAATGCGATTCATTGATTTTCGCAAGGCATGTGATAAAGTATCTCATGTCAACCTTGTACGGAAACTATCAAACGTCTAGATAATAGAGCCAATTCAGAGTTAGATAAAGAATTTCCTATGCGAGCAGAGACAGAGAATTCGAGTTAACGGATATTAGTGGAAGCCTGTACTAAGCAAAGTCCCCCAAGGTACTATCTTGGGCGATCTCTTATTTTTGATTTACGTTAATGAATTACCACATCAGCTGGAATAATCGACATTTACTTGCTGATGACGCTGAAGATTTGAAAAACAGTATGCAGCGATATTGACCAGCTGAACTTTCAATCTAATTTAAACGAATTAGCTCGATGGTCTTCAATTCAGGGGGTTGGGAATTATTGGCGGTAAGAGTACACTAATGCACTTCAGCCACGTTAACGGCTACCAATACACCTTGAATAATCCACCACTTCTGCAGGTAATATAATTTAAGAGTAATTATGATCCATGACTTGAAAACCACTGCATACTGCAACTCAGCAGCAGTTAAAGGGTTCATAATGTTATGGTCACTGCAGAATATTCAAATGCTTTGGCGAAGATATGTTCTGGATTTTAAATCCAATGTACGTGATACTGTAGCGACTTAAGTTAACTAGCTAAGAGTTGATTTCACAACTTATGTATACACGCAGATAAGAAAGCTCAAGTATTCATTTACTTCCTTATTCTTTATAGGGATTATATTTCCTATAATCTTATATTGAATATTGAGAGACATTGTGTGTTTGAATGAATAGTATCCCGCTCCAACTCTCTCCTGTGCACGATAATAAATAAAGACCTATTACCAAAGATTATTGTTTCTTCTGTTAAAATAAAACGGAACGTACCCAAATATTAAACTGGTGAGCTCTGTAATAAACAGTATATTTAACTTTTTATTGTACGTTAAATAAGCCTTCTGTTTTTGCAATAATTTAGATTACGTATATATTATATATAGTATTTCATTTTTATCGTTAGGTACTACTATTAGACTCATTGTTTTCCGTTTTTATTACATTATTATATTATTCATAACGTGTCAGACTTAATCCCAACTAAAAGCCTAGAGGATATGTCAGCGGTAGACATAGACACCGTTATGACTACAAAAGTAAGACTTCCAGAATTCAATCTTAGTGATCCTGAGTTGTGGTTTCCTCAGCTAGAGCATTACTTCACGAGACACAATATAAAATCTGAAGGAGTCCACTATCGAAACTTATGTTCAGTCCTACCTCCCTCAGTAGCCAAAGAAGTCAGTGACTTGATTTTAAGTCCACCAACACCACAACCATACATCATCCTAAGATGAGAAATAATGAATCGTCTATCATTATCAGATGGACAACGAATTCAAAGGCTTTTCCAATGAAAAACATTAGGTGATAGGTCACCATCACAGTTTTTGCGTCATCTTCAAGCTTTAGGGGAAGACAACACAGTGGGTGAAGCAGTCCTAAAATAAGGATGGATATAAGCTCTCTCATGCTACGTTCAACACTGTTTGGACGCACAAGATCCTGACACCTCTCTATCTCATTTAGCACGGATTGCAGATCATATAATGGAAAGAGGTCCCCCAACCGCATCACGTATGATACATCATGCTCAAAAGGCGGAATCAACAAATGATCCAGTCATAGCACAACTGATTGCGAGTGTTAAAAGTCTCACAGAGGCTGTCAGCAAAATGCAAACGAGTGATAAAAACAGAAGCAGGTCACCACAACGACCGAGATCCAAATCACGGAACAGGTCACAAGGGTCCAGAATATCTGAACAATTTTATTGGTATCATTAGAAATTCGGTGCTCAATCGACCAGATGCAGCCAATAATGCGCCTGGCCCAAACAGACTTCGAAGAACCAGGGAAACGAATAACCCCTCTACAGGTTGCGACAACTGAGGAGGGGTGCCTAATCAGTCGCTTATTTTACGTTATAGAAAAAAATTCAGGCTTGAACTTTTGGTAGATACTGGTGCTGCACTTAGTATCATTCCTAAGAATAAAACCGAGCTGGGTCGAGAAACTTCCTCAGTTACACTTCAAGCTGCCAATAAGACTAAAATCGCGACGTTTGGGCAGAAAACGTCGACTCTAGATTTGGGGTTAGAAGACAATTTCTTTGGGTTTTCACTGTAGCCGATCTAGATCTGGCAATATTAGGAATGAATTTCTTAAAGAGATATGAATTTCTAGTTGACGCTAAAAAACGACGTTTGACATTAAAAGAAACTTCGAAATTCACAAAAGGCATAGAAAGTAATATCACATCTCTAAACTTAATACAAACTCCGCCAGTAACAACGGAAAAGTTCCAGGATAAACTCGCGGAATTCCCAAACCTAACAAAATTAAACCCTCAAACTTCCAAAACTAAGTTAAAAGTATGTCATATAATCAAAACGGAAGGTGCACATGTTTTCGCTAAGCCTAGAAGATTAGCACCTGATAAGCTTAAAATAGCTAGAGCGGAATTCGATTACATGCTACAGCTGGGCGTAATACGTCCATCTGATAGCCAGTGGGCATCTCCT
The DNA here is from genome assembly GCA_025215515.1 of Schistosoma japonicum. Lineage (NCBI taxonomy): Eukaryota > Metazoa > Platyhelminthes > Trematoda > Strigeidida > Schistosomatidae > Schistosoma > Schistosoma japonicum. The sequence continues at coordinate 44,653,038 of CM046063.1, read as the reverse complement.
TTGCATATGGTTCCAAAGAAAAATAATGGCGATTAGAGACCGTGTAGGGGATTACAGAGCCCTTAACCGTCAAACGGTACCAGACAGGTACCCGATACCACATATACAAGACTTTACAAATGGCTTACAGGATATGAATGTATTTACTAAAATCAACTTAGTCAGAGCATATCACAATATTCCAGTAGCTGAGGAAGATATTTCAAAGACAGCTATCACAACACCTTTTGGATTATTCGAGTTTGTACCCATGCCATTCGGCCTACGAAACGCGGCACAAACATTCCAAAGGTTTATGGATAATCTACTTCGAGATATGCCGTTTGCTCAGGGGTACATAGATGACTTACTGATTGCCAGCCCGGACTTAAAATCACATGAACAACATGTGAGAGCAGTGTTGGGACGATTAAATCAAAATGGCATGAACATTCATCAAAGTGTGTTTTCGGTGTAGAAACACTAGAGTTCCTCGGGCATACCATAAGCCCTGAAGGAATTACGCCAATCAAACAAGAGGTAGACACTATTAAACAATACCCTATACCAAGCTCCCTAACACAACTTCGATGTTTTTTTAGGTTTAATAAACTTTTATCGCAGATTCATACCCGGTTGTGCACAACTAATGCAACCATTGACGGATTTGCTCAAAGGAAAACCGAAGGAATTCAAACTAACCTCTGAGGCTGTTGAAGCTATTAACCAATTAAAGGATAAACTTGCTCAAACAGCTACATTAACTTATCCAAATTCTCATTACCCATTTGCTTTGATGGTAGATGCTTCAGACAAGGCCGTAGGCGGTACTCTTAACCAACTAGTTAAAAACGCCTGGAAACCGATCGCATTCTTCTCAAAGAAACTCGCTCCAACAGAGACGAGATATTCTACCTTCAGTCGAGAATTCCTCGCAATCTACCTAACCATCCAGCATTTCCGACACATGCTCGAAGTCAGGGAATTCACAGTTTATACGGATCATAAACCGTTAACCAATGCATTAAAAGCGAAAGCCGATAAGTACTCACCTCGAGAAGTCCGACACCTCGACTACATATCACAGTTCACTAGTGATATACGTCACCTAAAAGGTCAAGACAACCAGGCGGCAGATGCATTATCAAGATTAGAAATGAATATAATACAACAGTCAACAATAAATTTTGAGACTTTGAGAGACAGCCAGGAAAATGACCTAGAATTACAAAACCTACTATCAACTAAAAGCTCTAGTCTCAAACTAAAACAGTAGTATCCACCACACCGTCACCTATGAAAGATGTTATGATTTATTGTGACACAACGAATGCTGTGCTCCGACCTTTCGTTCCTAAAAATATGCGACGATTAGTATTTAGTAACTTTCATTCGTTGTCTCACCCTGGAGTGAAATCTTTGGCTAAACTAATCAATGCCAGATTCATATGGCCAAATCTTCAGAAAGATGTACTTAAATGGGTTAGAGAGTGTTCGGCGTGTCAACAATCTAAAATTAACCGACACACAAAGTCACCCATTGGAAGTTTGCCCCAACCGGATGCACGTTTTGCACACGTCCATATCGACTTAGTAGGCCCTTCACCACGTTCAAATGGTTTCACGTATCTATTTACATGTATAGATAGATTCACAAGGTTTTCTATAGCTGTTCCAATCACGGACATCACAGCCGAAACGGTGGCTAAATCCTTCATGCAGAACTGGGTGACCATTTTTAGTACATCTATAACAATAACAACGGACGGAGGAGCGCAGTTTGAATCTGAACTATTCAACAACTCAGCTAAACTTCTAGGCTCCAATAGAATACGTTGCACGGCATATCACCCTCAAGCTAATGGGATGGTAGAACGGTTCCATCATCAACTTAAGGCTGCTCTTATATCTCATTCAAACCCCAGTCAGTGGACAGAATTCCTGCCATTAGCTATGTTGGAAATACGAACAGCTGTCAAAACTGACTCACAATGTTTAGCAGCAGAATTAGTCTTTGGGACCACTCTTAGACTACCAGGTGAGTTAATTGACCCTCACGCTGACAGTGAAACAGTCGATTAAGGGACTTATACAGACCAACTAAGGGACCAAATGTCTAAAATTAAGCCAATTAACACTCGTGAACAGCCACGAGCGACATTTTTACCTAAGGATCTAAGCAACTGTTTACAAGTCTGGATAAAATATGACAAAATAAAAGCACCACTTAGCCCTCCTTTTGAAGGTCCATTTAAGGTTATTTCAAGAAAACCTAAATATTTTGTAATTCAGAAGCAAGGAAACATCGACTCAGTAAGTATTGATAGGCTAAAACCGGCTTATCTAGATAATCAACCCCCCATACGTGTTGTTAGATCGTTTGCCCGACCAAACAATCACGGAATTAAAAGGTGAAAACGTCAATGCTGTAAAATTAGCTAAAAGTGTTAGATAGGGCACAACCGATTGTCCAGACAGGGATGCCCACGTTTTAGTTAAGTCTAAGGGTAATCACGTAATGTCTGAAATCTCGAGTTTGTAGATATATATTTAAAAAATTAGATAAAATAAACAGTAATTTTCGTTTTGCTATATATCGACGTTGACGAAGTAGTATTAATAATAATTACTAGTAGTCCTAAGTTGTTGGCACGAAACGGGCCTGATTAAAGCACGCTCAAAACATGCTCACAAAGCTGTGCTGTGATTGGTCCATTCTTAGCCAACTAGAGCCAACGACCAATCAGGAAGTTTCTGGGATACTCGATACCATTGTTTATATAAACCCTAGTGTAAATCAGTTTGCTTGACTTTGCCTTTTGCCTCCTGCCGTTATTTTCTCAATACATCTTGCTACCTGTTTTCTCTTGTTCTGATTTGGGATCCAATCGCGGTCGTTGTCGAATCGTAGAATACTAAGCGGGTAGGACAATATATAACAGTGGCGACGGAAAAAAGGAAAAATACATTCAAAATGCCGATATCAGATGACCAGCTCAATCGAATACTACAACAACAGCAAGCACAACTTGATGCACAAATGCGGCTGTTAGAAACACTGACACAACAGCTGAACATCCACTGCTCGAGTTCCTATGCTGTTTCAAGCACTTCTTGTGATGCAGTTGCCAGCAGCATACCAGAATTCTATTATGACCCCGAAAATGGAAATACCTTCCTCATGTGGTTCAAGCGTTGGGAAGATACATTCAGAATAGAATTCTGTAAACAAGATGATGCATGGAAGACTCGATTGTTGACGCGTAAGCTGGGAAGTAATGAATATGCACGCTTTACTGACCATATATTGCCAAAGTTACCTCGAGAGCTCAGTTTCGAGGAGACGGTAGCTCAATTATCAGAGATATTCGGCGAATCATCCTCATTGTTTAGTATTCGTTATCAGTGTCTTAATTTGGTGAAACGCGAAACCGGTGAATATGGTGCTCTAGCAGACATGATCAACAGAGAGTGTGAACGCTTCAAGTTACGCTCATTGATAGAAGACCAGTTTAAATGCCTTATATTCATCAAAGCCCTTCAGTCACCACAAGATGCTGAGATTAGAACTAGACTCTTAACTCGACTGGATCAAGATCCTAACATCACACTCAGAACATTGACAGATGAGTGTAAGCGGCTACAAAACATCAAACATGACGATCAGCTAATTGAACAGGTAAATCCTAATTTAACCTACAGTAGTGTCAATGCTATTACTAGGTTAAAAGCTCAAAAACCTGAGAACGAGTGATAGTAAACCAACGACTGCATGTTGGTTATGTGGTGATTGGCACTATGTACGATTCTGCCCGTTCAAGAAGCATAAATGTCAGATATGCAAGAAACGTGGACATAAAGAAAATCATCGTCCACCGAATCGCACGTCTCAGCCCAAGAAGAAGCATAAACTTCCTTGACACATGGTGAAGCCAGTCGAATCTCAATCACTTTCTGTGGTAGTAGCCTTTCAAACAGATCATAATATTCGGAGAAAGTATGCTACTATCCAGATTAACGGCATATCATCTCGTCTGCGAATTGACACAGCATTCGATATCACCTTAGTGTCTACAGAAACATATAACCTGCTTGGGAATCCTCCAATAAAGCCATCTAAGAAAACTGCTAGAATCGCATCAGGAGGAGTTCTGAAACTGGTTGGCGAATTACAGTGTGAATTTTCCTTCAATGGAAATAGCTGTAAAGGAATATGCTATCTAACAGAGCGACCATACCTTGATCTTCTTGGTCTAGATATGCTAGAAAAACTTGGAATAATGGATATGCCCATCGACAGTGTTTGTAATGTGTCATGTCCATCATTAAACACTCCTATACATGCACAAGAAGATAAAGTGATGATCTGGCTAAAATGCAAGGATCCCACAGTTTTTCGTGGGGGAGGACATCGGAAGCACAAACCAGTACAACGGTTGCAGGTGAATCCAAGCACCAGATCCTACGGATCTTTACAAAGGGGAGGTGTTGGCACGAAACAGGCCTGATTAAAGCACGCTCAAAACATGCTCACAAAGCTGTGCTGTGATTGGTCCATTCTTAGCCAACTAGAGCCAACGACCAATCAGGAAGTTTCTGGGATACTCGATACCATTGTTTATATAAACCCTAGTGTAAATCAGTTTGCTTGACTTTGCCTTTTGCCTCCTGCCGTTATTTTCTCAATACATCTTGTTACCTGTTTTCTCTTGTTCTGATTTGGGATCCAATCGCGGTCGTTGTCGAATCGTAGAATACTAAGCGGGTAGGACAATATAACATAAGTATTACTCTACACACTTCCACGAGGATTTTTTTTTTTTGATATATGAACGATATAGTCAATTTTTTTGTATATATAAAATAAATTGTACTTAAGCAATATATTATTAAACAATCCGTTGAGTACTGTAAGCCGAAAACCTAATAACGGAGGTAAGGCACTAAGAAACAAAATCTTTAATGTAGGTGAGTGTGGTGAGCAAGTTTCGCCTGCAGAACTAATCATTTTTCTAGGTTCCTCACTTAGTAGACAATACCATAAATAACACAAATGAACCTCGACAATAACGAATTCCGAAAACAACCCAGGCAAGTTTCACTGTTTTTACAAGTTAATTTACTAAACACACCACTATTTAGCATGTATGCATTTTTACTTAGACTAATACTTAAACCATTTTCCACTGGAGATATGCATTTTTAATAACTTGGTACGACAACATTCAACTACGAAAAAGTGTGTTGTTTTCAGGAAACATATCATAATTCATAGTGATTCGACTGTTTTTAGTTCTAATTGTTTTTGTTACAAGGTATAAATAGCACTAAGCTAACTACAGTAAATTATTAAACGTCTACATTATTTTTAGCATTTGTCAACTGTAGTAACATAAGTCATGTCTAAAATTTTAGATTTTGTTGGTATATTTTCTTTATTTTTTAATAATTTATAAAAACTTACACACTTGTAAGATTAGAATCTACTCATTTATTAGTTGACTTTAGAAGATACAGCTTCACTATGACTTTCATGCCTACCACTCATCGAGTGAGTAATCTGTAATGCGCAGATTATTTCCTTAACCTAATAAGCTTAAGCACTCTTATATTCTCGGTAATTCATGTTTTTCTAAGTATTTACCAAAATTTTTCATCCTAACGGTTACTATCAGTACCCACTGTTACGAACCCAGTCATAAAAGGTGGTTGTCACATGTTCAAGGTAGCCTATTCGGTCTGACTCCTGGCAAGTTCAAGCACTTATATATATATATTTTCAATTAAATTGATATACATTTTTTTAATGCATTTGCATGTACAGATATCTACACCATGTTTATTTTCTTCCAGGTTCCAAACTAGTCTGGAAACCGAACACTAACGTAGAAACGAAGACTTATCAATTATAATTGTACATTTTATTTTTGTATTTTAACTTTTTATACTAACAGTGGAGCAATTCTTTAGGTGTGATGGAGTTTCAACAATTTTTTTTGAAGTAGATTCAAGAGGCAAATGAGTAAACACCTGATAACCGGACAGAGCATGGGAAAATCGTACCTCACCAACATGGTGTTGGGTAGCCCGCTCGCCGTACTTCCTCAGATATGCTCGTTTCATTTTCTTACTCTTATTTTCCAATCTCTGGTCACCAATAGGAGCTTTTTGTCCAAATATCTAATTATCATTTGTGGGAGAATGTAAACCCTACATATTCGATAACCAGTACTAAAAGTAAATGTAATCCACGTTGCATCGTCGAATACTAAAAGACTGTTTACAGTTGATCTAATGTCAAGTGCTGAATGTGCTAGTAATTATCTATTGAGCTACAGTGGCAGAACTACGATAATTTTATTAGTTAAGTTAGTCGAACCGACGTTCCTACGGAAGTCAATTCTAGGAGGAAGCTAATGTAGCGACTTAAGTTAACTAGCTAAGAGTTGATTTCACAACTTATGTATACACGCAGATAAGAAAGCTCAAGTATTCATTTACTTCCTTATTCTTTATAGGGATTATATTTCCTATTAATCTTATATTGAATATTGAGAGACATTGTGTGTTTGAATGAATAGTATCCCGCTCCAACTCTCTCCTGTGCGCGATAATAAATAAAGACCTATTACCAAAAATTATTGTTTCTTCTGTTAAAATAGTACGGAACGTACCTATATACTAAAATACCTCATCTTGAATATTGTATCCAAGCAGCAAGTCCCTATCTTATTAAGGATGTTAAGACACTTGAGCAGGTTCAGTGAGTAGGTAATAAGCTTCTAACAGGCCTTTTGAACCTCCCTTACGATAAGCGTCTGGAACGCCTGAAGCTTTTCGCCTTATCGCATTTTATTGACGTTCCGCATCTTAAATAATGACTTTGGTGTTAATTTGTCTTCTCTTTTCGCTCCCCCTAGAACTAATCATTTCAGAGGCCACTTCGAAAAGGTTCAGAAACCGAGGTTGAGTCAACTTAGAGTGGGAATCCGTTTCTCACATCGAGTTGTCAACAACTAGAACGCGCTACCTGAAAAGGTGTTATCAACTCCATCGGTGAACTTTTTCAAGGAGACGTTGGGTCTAGACTGGAAAACCACTGCAAGGATTACTACAGGTCACCAGACTTACTCTACTTTTCACTGAAGATTGAAGAAGAATGTTTATATTAACCCAGTTTATGTGGTAGAAACTGCGAATTGTAATCAGAAGGCAATATTCAACAGATCTCGACACACTCAAGGGATATATAATGTGGTATCCTTCGCAGAATCAGACAAATTTGGTTTACCTAGAGGCGAGGATATCCAAAACAGCTAAAAGATTGAATACAGGATATGTCACTATCGCCATTATAATAGGAAACTGGTACTAATCCTTTATTACGACACCAGACACTGGACTGAAAACAATAATTAGGGTGAACACAAATATATTTGATAGACAGCAGAGAAGCGCCAGAGGAGCAAACAAAAGTCAAGGTTACAGAGCTATCGCTTTTACGTTCTAACAATTTTTACTAAAAATATGTATTAGAAAGCATACTTGTAAAAACTTAGTACATATATAATGTTAATAAACTTCTTCAAAAACCAGTGTTTCTAAGTTGCTATACATCTAGTCACTGCCAGATTTTCCAGAGTAGACATTAGAACAAAGTTTGTTTAAATGACAGGGTTAAACAAATATAGTTGAATATATATATATAATCGATCAGAATAATAGTAAGTGAAAAACGTATACAACAACAAGATGTAGGAAGAGTAGACACAAAAGCTGAAGAAGGAGCGATTGAGCCGAAACTGTATGTAATAAACTCGAAATATAATGCCTGTATTACCATTTGGGAGTGTGGTACTAATAATAATAACAATAAATATGGTAGTATAGTTTAAGTGTAAAAATGTTATCTGCTCGGTCATAGAAACGTACACAGTATAAATAATTAAGGATTACAGCGTGATGTTTAAAAGTAACTAGCACATTGACTCTTTTAGGTTGCTAAATGTTTACAAGCCATTTACTATCGAGGTTTTGCACGACGAATTAATATATAGAGACCCCTGTTACCTTGTAACATAAGGATCTTTTTCCTGTATATTCCTGTATTGATATTTGTATCAATGGTTTCGCCAGGATGTACGACTTCACTTGGTGCGTTTGACAGTTTATGACTTTGGGTTCAGATACATCTATCTATTACATCTTCGTTTCAAAATTCCTGATCATACGCGTAATTTGCAATTGTTGCGTGTGAATGGGTCATTGTTATTAACGAAGGCAAAATTATTGACAAGATATACGTTGTTGTTGGTTCTTACGAGGTTGCGAATCAGGCAGCATAATACAGCAGCAATTAAAAATACAGTCTACACTACGAAGTTATCACTGGCAATTCTGCCATCTTCATAATTATACTTGTAACAAGTAACATAAAATAACTATAGTTGTGCACATGTGTGTTCATTTTTATATTCAATTATGCGTTCACTACGATGATAAAGAGAACAAATATTTCCTAGTTTGTCATATCAGTTTGAATCTAGTTTTAATAGTTACATGTTTGGTCTTTTTAACTTACAATATGATTACTAACATTTATTATAACATGTAAATAGTTTTTAACTAACCAACTACAACAAAAAAAGGCGATTAATGGACATTTTTAATTTGTATTGTGACTGGCAAGTGGAATCCAGGACGCGCGTTTCGTCCTATTTGGGACTCGTCGGCTGGATGTACCTGCTATATCGAGGCGATCCGCACAGGATGCACATATAGCAACAGTGACTGACCAGTTTCAGTCTATAACAAATCAATGGGAATATACAAATTCATTCTACTGCGATTAATGGACGTTAATGACGACAATTGTCAATAATAAATGGCCTTAATATTTTATTCGTCATCCTTACACATACTGTAATTTAATTAAGTTCATCTGTGGATCTAATCTATCTACATACATCAAGACGCTGAAACATTTATCATGATCGTAATAATCATATGCATTTCTCATGACTGTTTCCATAAACTGTTAGACAATTAACTTAAACATTTAATTATTGTTTTGTGCAATGACACTTCGTCATGACATTTCAGTGATTTGTTACTTAAAAAATTAAAACAGTTTAAATACAATATATCCCCGGATTTTTGATCAAAATGGAAAAACTGCAATCTTCACATACAAATAGGGAATATGGACTTCCTGATACACCTACAAGTATCTTATAGTCATTCACAGTCTTACCAGCTTACAGGTATAATGAGGAGCTGGATTGAAAGTTTTCCAGGTTTAATATAAAACTTAGTTATGTTGGTCATGTGCATAAAGTTTATAACACATTCAGAAGATTTTAGGATTATTAGAATGAACATTTCTTATTCATTCTGTTTGTGTTTAATAGCTGAAATTAGTGAATACTGTCACATAATTTGGTCTGTTGCATAGACCATGCCTTTATGTAAATTTTCCTAGTCAAACAGTCTTTTGAATTACTTTCCAAATTAACGTATATGCCTATGTATGTAACCATTCGGCTTCAATACGTCAACCTTTTACAGTAGATATAGACCTCATATGACATAATCCTAACAGATGTAAGGAACTTACATTACCAATGGTAAGTGAATGTTTACTTTATTCTTTTATCGTTTTACATTTGCAGACAAGTTATTTGACTAATAGTTTACAACGATAGAAACTGAAAACAAAATAAGTAACGTATAAAACACTTAGCTTCCATGTTAATTGAACTACTGTTATTATTTTTACCATCTCATTAACACTAAGTAACCCAGTTCGAATCCTCAGCCTTTTCATATTGATTTACATAAATTACTTCTATAAACAAAATAAATAACTGAACTTTGTTAATCAACTACCGATCAATGCAAATGACATAAACTAAAATAATCTTATTCCTAGTAAGGTTGACATAAGGTTGACTATAATAGGGTTTCTACAATACAATTACGTCTTCCATTTGTCTTTCACCCACTATTCATTTATCTAAGTTGACATGAATATTGAGCGCTTTCCGTAGTTTTTGTTTACATGATTTTTTGTGAAAATTTAATAACATTTTACAACCAATCCAATCCAGTTAAGACCAGTTTAACTTTAATTAATCAGATTACACCAAGAGATTTCAGAGGACAAAAACTGAGAGCAGCATCAGAGTAAAAATCCAATCCTTTTCAGTTGTCAGCCAATAATAATAAATTATTTAGTTGAATAACCACCCCAATCTAATTATTATCTAGGACGAAAAACTAAAAATTAAAACCACAGTACATTTAAGTTCAACCGAAGACAGGCAAAACAGTATTATCTTTCAGGTAGTTGGCAGCCCTGAAGTTCGTTCAACCGGTAGCATGTTCATTGAGATCTCTCACTGTAGGCGCTTGATCCTGTGATTCGATTTTCGCCAACATCACTTCACAATTAGATACAAACTTCGTCAACTTGAGCTCTGCCTTCCAATGTGCTTCACAAATTCCAGTCACGAAGCGTTCATCATCGAATGATACTGGGAAATTGTCTACATAGAAGTACCTGTCCACTATACGTCTTACATCAGATGTGTTTTTGGTCAACATAAATACTGCTTGCCGCAAACCATAATTTGCACAAAATGGTGATGACGTGACGCCGAATGTACGGACAGTCATTCTATATTCTGAGACATTATCTCTCGAATCAGTTTTCCACCACAGCAACCTTCAATAATCACTGTCTACTTCGGGCACCTTGACTTGTAGGAACATCTCTTATATGTCAGCAGTAACTTCAATACATGACTGACGAAACCGAAATAGAATTCTCATGAATGAAAATACACGATTTGGCCTATGGTGAAGCATATCATTCAGTGACACGCCCTTAAATTTCGCTTGACAATTAAATATAACTCCAACGTTACCTGGTTTACGTAGATTATTAACCAGATGGTGCTGCAATCTTCCACCCTAATTTGGAATGGGTTTTAAACTTTATTTTCAAACGCTGAAATCATCTAAGTGCTAGGTCTAAGGCAAGCCTACAGAGGAATGACCATCTAAATATTTACATGATTGTTCGATCAACTTAACGGCTGTAACATCGTTGACTAATCACAACTTTCCTTCATCATTGAATTCTTCGTTATATATACCTCTTGTCACTGTCTCGATTTCTTAACCGGTCTTCAGTCTAGTGCCTCTTTGCTGATTCAGATAAAGTGATCCACTTATTGATTAGCTCAACAGCGTTTTGGTTGCATACGGTTTTGTCCCACTTCGAAATGTTTGGTCAATAACCTTATGAGCTTCAAGCACGTTGCAACCAATCAACACCTTTACTTTCTTATCTGATAATTTAGAAATATACTGATCCAGCAAGTGTGAGATATACTGGATCACATGGTCATCAGGTGATACTGGGTCCCCTAGCTTCAAGTGAGATGTAGTGTATGTATTGGAAACTATTACAACCACTTTGACAGTTATCCATTTGACTGCAAACAACACTCAAATGATCACTTCTCTGAAGAGCTTACTGTATCGGTAGATGTATCATTAGTATTTTCAAGATTTGGTCGGGAGGCCAATTTAGCGTCGATTAGTGTGACATCAGACCTGTTGTCTAGTAGAAAGTATATATCTTCAGACAAAACTGGTCCATGAGACTTTATGGAAACAACTCCAGAGTATACCTTCTCCTTTGCTTTCGACGTTAGGTTATCAACTTTTGCTCTGTGTTCATCGACTTTATGGCTTAGTAGCGCGTAGCTTTTTTAATCCTTACCCTTTACTGCACCGACAGTTCCTGCTAATATGCCATAACTGTTGTTCAGCAATGTGTCAACGGCCACTGGTAGCCATTGACGTTTTTCTTCAAATAATTTAACACAGTTCAGACTAGATACAGTACACTTACCAGAGCTCTTAGCAGTTTATTTGGCGATTAAGCACTTTAGACATATGCAGTAGGTGTAGCTTTCACTATTTTGCCGACCAAAAGTCACTCATGACAGCATTTACCACGAAGCACGACAACCATAATCCCAGAGAAATTCTATGATTGAACATTATCTTGCAGTTTTCGACAGAGATACTATTCATTAAAAGAAGTACTAATGAAGTAGCAGATGCCTTAACTCGGTTGACTGTGGCTGCCCTAAGGAATGTAGGGATAGATTACATAGAGATGTAAAAATAGTAGAACGACAATACCAACTTACTTGAGCTTTTAGAGTCGCAAGCGTCATCGAACATTCAACAGCTATCCTCAAATGGTACGGAAACACTTACGTGTGACACGTCGATGGGGAAGCCAAGTCGGATAGTACCGCCATCTGTGAGACTGATAATTTTTGAAAAGTTCCTATCGTGTTCTAATTTGCACTAAGAATTACTAATTGCAGTCACTCAGTAACACAATGAGGATTCAAATATATTAGTAGTAGAATTGTATTGTAATAACCAGTAAAAGGAATCGCAAGCAGTCGGCAGTCAGCACTTAGCAATTCAGGGACTAGCAATGACGATATCCAACAATCCAGTAATATAGGAATACTGTTTATAAGAAATTTAGTCAAGAATATATATATATATATATATATATATATATATATATATATGCATGTAGGAATAACAATCTCCTAAATATAGTCACTCACAAAGGGGTGAGAACCTGACAGCCGATAACAAGTAAGGAATGAGGTCAGACTAATGTTACCAAAACTATATAACATAGGAACGAGCAAGCAGACACACATAGGGGAAATGCATGAATCACAACACATAGTAACGCATTTAAAATAAAACATCAGGAAAGGAAGTACGCGGAGTCACATGACTGTCTGGATTCACCTGAACTAGATACTGGAGATCACCACCGTTCCACAACTTCTCACATCCAGGTGTCAAAGCTACTGTCATGTTGATATCAGACAAGCTTTTCGGGCAAACATTAAATGTGATAAATGTCATTGGGCGAAAATTTGTCTGGCTTAACAGAGATCGAAAATACATAAGCACACTATTTCACCGTCAGCAGTCATCCCAGTAACAAATACTAGATTTGGTCATGTGCATGGGGATTTAGTAGGACCATTACCCCCATCAAACGGCCATACATACGTTTTAAAATGTATTAACCGGTCTACGCGTTGTCCAGTAGCGATACCACTGGAAGATACAGCAGCTTTAATGGTCGCCAAACTTATTGTTCAGCATTGGATCACCGACTTTGGAGTCATCATTTTACTCATAAACTGTTAGTTAAACTAGGTAACTATAAATCTAGTAAGCAGTAACATCATATTTGTGTATCTTTTTTAGCAGCAACCTATGTTTTGCTTGTAATTAATTTCTACAACACGTCAGTGACTTTTTACCCTCACATTCCATATTAGCTCTGGCCCATTTAACATGATGGTCTTTTTGATATTCATAAACTTAACAATTGTTTGTTTTTATTAACATTGTTATTTTATTATCACATTTTAATTCCATCATAATCGGAGTGATATTTTATTGTCATTGCTTACTTGTTTTTTGAACACAGACATTTTTATATAAATATCTATATTCTAGGGAAAGGCTGATATGGCAGCCGATGAAACTCTGGACATAATACTTTACACATTGTACTTTTCGCTGTTGTATGCCTACTCATTATGTGATTAAATTCAGTTTGAAGGCTACTTCCTTCCGGTGCTTGTCGGATTTACGTTGTGTTCAAATATTATTCTCACAAATTCATAATCACTGACTTCTAATATACTCACCTACCCGATTTTATGTGGATGTGTATCAGTCAATTGGATATATGGTGATTTATGCATAACTCGGAATTATATTATTACTGAACGTAGTATTGTCGTAATCCAGTAAAAACAAGTATTGACGATTCATATTCTGAACGGTCAATCAAGCGTATAGCCTAAATAAGTCATATATATTTCTCATCTGTAATCATAACACTAACTGCAATCAATCGGTCCCACTAAAAGTCCCATACATGGACGAAATAATCGCCAAGTACTCCTTGGTTCCGTGCCAACATCGATCTGTGACGCGTTCAATCAACTAAGATTAAATACCAAACTCCACAAACCACCTCACTTCAATTTTCTTAATTTGCAATCGTAAATGTGAATCTTTAGCCTTGATGTTCCTTTATTTGCGAGTAATCTTTGACATTTTACTAAAGGTTTCTATGGGTAGGCACAACACATTCACTCTTATCACATTCTATGAGTTTATCAACTACATTGTAATTTTTTTATTTCCTGTAAAAAATTATCCGCTTATATCGCATCCATTCTGACTAGCTTATGAAAATTCATGGTCATTTATAACTAACTCAAAATGGTCAGTAAATTTTATTTTCATCCTAGTACTTTTTATGTTGTTGTTTATAAAGTATAAGCCATCCGTCATCACGTTTTGAATTTCTTGTTAAAATCTATAATCCTTTGTTGGATGGTTAGGCTAGAATCAGACAAACGATGATACTCTAATTTCAACCCGGAATTATAACACTTGAAATCTTGTCTTTTCGATGGTTTTAATCAATCAATCAGCAAATTGTTATAGAAAACAACTCAAACTACCTAGAATTATTAATGAATCTTTAATACGATGTCCTGAAGACGGCGTAGAATCAGTCTTGATTAACCACATCGACAAAATAATATTACTGTTATCAGATAGCAACAAGTTCCTATAACATATCAAATAAAAAAACCTAGAATGATATCGAAATAACTTATTGGATTTCTTAAGGGGATGGAGTAATACCATATGATAAATAGCGACATTTAAAAGTGTATTAGATCAATAAGGTCAACAGTACCACGGTTGTTTGGTGTTCATGCTTTGAACTCCTTTGCACACTTTATCGAGATGGCTGGTTGGTCTCAATTATCTCATAAGAAAATGGAGTTCCACGAATTCCTTATGAAGCGTCGTTGAATTTATTGCTTGTACAAAAGACTCACCTGTTAATGATAGGAGTATAATTCATCTACGACCAGCACTAGTTGACTAAATCATGTTCAGCGTAGAAAGCGACCAGTTAGTGACTACCATCTTTGTGAATGACATGCGTATGAAACTTAGCCACTTATCATAATAAGTGCAGTTTAAGATTTTTTCTACAACCCGTCAACAAATGTCACTTAACAATGATATTTACTACCAAGTAGAAAACGAAAGATACTTTTATTGGTTTCGAAATTACGAGAAAAGTGAATATAACTCTAAGATCATCTGTTTACAGGAGACTTCCTTGAAATAGCAAGCTTGCATGATTCTACAGCTGTGTCCCAATACGTGGGAACAAGGATTTTATTATATTGATTACACATCCGATGGATTTATAAACTCCCGTTCCCCACTATGTCATACACAAGAAATTAACTTTTTGAAGAGAAATGCTTGTTGTAAGCGGATGCACATTAAAATTTTTGACAAGAATAGAGAGGTTAACTTTCTAAAATAGTCAGTAATCTGCGTGACAAACAGAATGCTTTACATAAACATTGGATTCAAAAGTGACAAGTCTGTAGATATATTAAAGAGGAAAGTTTTCTAAGTACCTCCAGAAAATGTTCCACAAGTGAATCTTGAAATAATATTTCCGGGCATTAACTACAAGCCTAAAGAATCAGCTATTCCATGTGACTACTGAGAAGCTCACTTATAAAGGCAACTACTTCACTGGCGCTGGTTACTTAGGTTGCTCGTGTTACACTACTCATTTTCGATATCATGAATCACCGTCCACCTTCTGGTGAATACTAAACTTTTATCACCTATATTTTCAGTTTCTTAATCAGGATAACATTCAATATTTATATATGTTTATTTCATTTTTTCTACTATGTTCAGTAATTTACTACAAGTATCGACAAACGTATTGTCAATAATCATTACAAAAAAGCATACATTTAGGAACTGTATAGTTTGAGGAATGTATCCTCAAAAATGAATTTTTGCTAAAACATTCCTGTTTTATGTCTTAGTTGGTATTTTCCGTTTATTCTGATTAGAAATGCAACATGACTTCTTACTCGAATATGAAAAGATCAGTAAGGATAATTGCAGTTTAAAATTGAAAGAATGAAACATTTACAGATTGGCACGATTAAATAAAACTATATTCGTCTGTTTTCACTGTTTTTAAACATTTTATTTCATTTATATTTAATAAGATTCGTTTTCATGTTTTTACTATTAATTCAGTGAATGAATAATTTAAAGGTAATAAGTTTAAGGATGAATAATTCTAATTTACAGATGTATTTTCCTATGCATTTAGACAATTCATTACAGAACTGTAACTATACAGAGTTTATGTACATTGAAAAGGTAAAGAAATGAAATGATAAATTCTACTTTATATGATTCAATTTACAAAATTGCTTATTCCATTTTTATGTCATTTAATGAAGAGTAACTTTTTCACAATTTAAAAGATTATGAATAAAGTAAAAACAACAACGGACACTTTATTCATATTCATGGACGAAATTAAATGCACAAAATTCTTAAAGATCATAATTCCTATTGTGAAAA
Organism: Schistosoma japonicum; assembly: GCA_025215515.1. Classification (NCBI taxonomy): domain Eukaryota; kingdom Metazoa; phylum Platyhelminthes; class Trematoda; order Strigeidida; family Schistosomatidae; genus Schistosoma; species Schistosoma japonicum. Next base: position 44,636,487 of record CM046063.1, on the reverse strand, counting down.
AATTGTTTAGAACAAATAAATTGATAGCATAAAGTTACAGAAATAATGATTAATTGTGCCACATTGATTACAGGATTGTTTGTCGGTAAGTTATCGCGAAAAAATTTACATAGAAAAGAAAATAATTACAAAACGAAATTAGACGTTTTTTATATGAACAGTATCTTTTTTTTCAACTCCGATTCCCTGAACAGTATTTAGTGTCTCGTGGAGTTTTGTTTGATGTTCCATTAATTACTTCCTTTGACGAACTGAATGTATCTTTTACTGATAACTTTATAAAGCTAACATTATTACCCTTCTAAATACCTAACTCAGTTTTGTTAGTATCTACAGTAGCTGTTTCTTTTCTTGTTTCCTTCATCATATGTGACTTACGGTCACTTATTTTCCCAAAAGTTACTTTAGTTATTATGTTGCTGTCATTTTCAAGACGTTGTCGTTTTCCCTCAGGTTCCGCATTGAACTTGTTCTTTTTATTTTCTTTAAACTGATCATTATTAACACGATGAATATTTTGTATCATTTTATCATTTTTACAAGAAGATACAGACTCTTCATCATATCCAGTTGGACTTAGTTGAGTTATAGATGAAAGCGTATTGTCTATTAATAAAAAGAGTATATGAATATATTTATTAACACTGACTAATATTTGTTGTAACAGTTAGTGAAGTAATATTAAAATTATATAACAAAATACTAACTGACCTACAATTAAGTGGTGCAAATTCATATTACGGAAAAATGGTCTGATTACATAAAATGTTTTTAAACTAAGTTCAAACATTTTATAAGTTTCAACCAAGAGATAACAGTGGTTCCTATTTTTGTCAGTACTTAAGTTGGCACAGAGAATCCTTCTAGTGGTTCTTATACATGGTAGAGATTAAAATTTCCTGCCACTGTGTTCATAAATAGTGATTAAGACTATGCTTTAGATTGTTTGAACGTTAGTGAAATGGTTAAATCATTGTATGTTAATTGTAAATACATTCGTTTATGATAAAACAAGAAGAAAAACTTGTCTCCTTAATATTTATATACGCCACTAATAGACGTATAACTTGGATATTAATATTACTACTATCAGTATATTAAACTAAACCTATTTTGACAGAATATTGATCTATTTATTTTATTTTACACATAATACAGTCGTGATTTCAATGCTTCAATGGTTATCAGGTATTACAGTTTTGTAAATAAGTTCATTTCGTCACACATTTATATTTATGCACCACATGAAAAATTTTAAGCAGATTAGGAATATAAGATCAGATAAACTGTAGTATAGAAGACGATTATAAACACTTATATTAGTCCGAATCGTTTGTTAATTAATTCTAAATCATATTTTTAATGTAATTTAAGCCAAATTCGATCAAGCAAATGTAACCTACGTAGGTGAATTTAATACATGAACACAAACAGATACACATAAGCACACTCAATAACTAGAGCAAACACGAAAAAGCATAACAGTATTGACGATAATCAGTTTTCTTGTTTCTTTTATTATTATGAAGATTTACGTTGTAGTGTCTTGGTGGCATTAATACTGCTGTTACTTGTAATCTTACGAATACTTGTAGGAAATAGATATTTCTATTGTTGTTTTTCGTGTTATCATTGTAATACTACTATTACTATACTACTACTACTACTACTACTACTACTACTACTACTACTACTACTACTACTACTACTACTACTACTACTACTACTACAGATAATAGTAATATCGTTCGATTGTATTATTCATTTTACTATTTTACAATATAATACATGAAATATTTTTAGCATTTCTTGTTATTCAACTTCACCTTCACATACACAACACATCATCATCAACATCATCAAGTGGCGTGAGAGGAGAATAACTGAAGAAATTTGTTTTACACCAAATGAATATATACACATAAGAGTGTAGTATAAAAAAGTTAAGACTGAAAGAACAAGGATTACTGTGTTATTCAAAACTTTGACATGTTAATCAATTATATTTAGTATTTTTGATGATAAGTATTTTAAGTGGAGAGTTAAAAATAAGAAGGAAAAAGTGAACTATTTGCCTGTAAATGTATTTTCACTAGTACTGTAACAATAATAATTATATGTTATTGTTAATGAAAATTCTACAACTAACTAACTAAAAATATATGGCAGTGTATTTAAAAAAACAAGACAATGTTTGCTAACAAAAGAAGTAAAGTTGTAAGAAAATAACATGAAAGCCAAAGATTGAACAACTGAATGATTGTGTAGATAGGTGATGGACTGGTAGGTAGATGAATTTTGTTAAGTTATCCTTTTGTCTGTCTTCATATTTGACTATGTCAGTGATGTGAATAAAGGTAACGTGGGGGGGGGGGATGATTACAAGATTATAATGATCATAATTGTAATCTAAATGTTTAAGTTACTATACAACAAAAATATTAATAATGATTGGTATTCATTTTAGTCAGGAGGAAAAACACATTCAGAACATGGGTGTGTAAAGCCTTTTATTTACCAACACTACAGTTCTTGACGCTGTCGTCAGACTTATCTTTAATATTATATCCATTTATAATGTTGTACATACATCACCATAAGCTGCCTCACCAACCGTATACGCATTTCTCGTAGACTTCTGAGTAGCAGTCAGAAAGAAAGTAATTTACTTGAACTACATATATTAAGTCGGTTTCTATGCTTCATTCTATAGTTGAAATAACACTTTAAAAATTTGTTCAGAGGGGAATGAAGTAGAACGACAAAAGGAGAAAAAAAGTAAATGTTGTTCAAGTATTAATTTTAATCGTTTTGCTAAAGTATGAGACAAAAAGAGAGATGGTTAGAAATACAGAAAGAAACAAAGTTCTTTTATTCAAAGGATAGAACTATATTTTATTCAGCAAAGTATGAAAAATATTTGCAGGAATTGTCTACTTCAAATCAGATTAGATTACCACACAGAAATAAACAGGAAAATATAAGCAAAACTGTCTCAATGTATAATATTTTACTTGATTTTCATATTATCTTACTGTGTTCTTGAAGTCATAATTATTATACCGAATGGTATCATAAATTAAAATTTATAATTTTTATACTTTTTATAGACTATGCTACTCCTAGCTCCTTACCAAACCATAAGAAGATCTTAGCATTCAAACGACATCCCAGAGAAAATAGTGGAAGGGGGAGAGGAAAGGATAAGTAAAACCGTCAATTGTTAGTAGAATACTTTAAATTGAAAGCGAAATAGTATTGTGGATTAATACACTTTTATAACCGAGTGAAGTTAATTAGGTTTAAAAAGAGATAGGTCGTAATATGTTTGATCGCAAATATTAATCCATAAAATAAAAAAATTATCCTAATAATTTATTATCTAGAAAGATAAGTAAAATACTGCAGTGAGTATGAACTGATTATCTGTTTCCTATGGAGGATTTAAAGTGTTCACACCAGGAAATCTATGAATATCAAGAAGACCAATGAGGATAGACGATTAAATTAGTGTTTATTTCTGACAAATTTATTCACAAATATTTTGTTTTTTCTGTGTTAAAACTACAATGATTCATTTAGATAAGTACATTCTTATTAGTGATAACGGTCAACAGATTACAATATAAAACAATAAAACACTTAAACATTCTATAAGAGGTAGAACAACACTTTGATTCACTTTTCAGGAAACAGATAATCTAATATCATAATGTAAAAAACTACATTTAGTAATTCACTGCACAGGTTCGCTTTGATAAGCTATTCGGTGAAGTTTAGTCACTTATTCACTAATAAAGCATGAATAATAATCTCAATCAAAATCTGAGAAGAACCGTTTACTAATAAATAAAACACTGATGTTTCTGATTGACTAATCGTTAAATAGTGGTCAAAATCAGGCCTATCTAGTTTACAGAAATCTTTTGCCGATTGACAATAATACTATTGGCGACTATACTATAGCGAGATTCATTCTCTTATTTCAACTACAAACCAATAACTTACACGTTCTACACAATTTACCCTCTTGCTGTCGTCAAATTAAAATCGGTAAACAAACATAAATTAAATCAAATTTTTACCACATTTCTTATATGTATATTATTTCCGGTTAACTGATTACACAACTGGATAAATAGATTTTTGTGCTACGAACACTATGAAATAATTGACAACAAACTTTTTTTGAAATATCACTATTATTTAACATGCTTTTCGTCAGAATGTTGAATTAACCTCTTATCTCATTTTTTCATGACTATGAGATGAGAGAAAAAAAATTTAAGCCCAGAAGGACGTTTTAATTGGCAGAGAACAAAGTTATGTTTTAAATACTAGTAAAATTTATGAACAGTGCTGATAGAATTTTGAGATAGTTATGTGAATAAATAGATTAAGATTATCTTGTATTTTGGTTATATTAAGTTCTTTGAGCTTTCGTTAATTTTCTAGGCGGGTTCATCATAGCAAACATTTTAGAGAACTCATTAATAAACGATGAAGTCGTTTATTACCTGTTTATTTCAACAATGCGAGTTTACATTGATCACATCAGATAACAGTCTACAGTCTACTATATCTTACAGTCAAAAGTTTAAATTAAGCTAATGTCATCATTTTGTTAGTTACGTATAAAAAGTCAGGACTATTTTCTTATTTATTATTAAACAGTAATTCCCGTTTCGCACTGTTCTGTTCTTGCTATTTACCAAAGAATTATCTAGATGAATGAGATCATCTCTTATGGGACATTAAAAGAATGGGTCCCTAATATATGAAGGAATTCCTTTGATGATAAATTCTAATAAACAAATGTTTTTTGAAGCACATTCATGAGAGTGATTTCAACCACCTAATAGCTATCTAGTAGAAACTTGTACCGATTTCAACAAATTTACAGATGAGACTAATGTTTTATCCGCATACAATTTATAAGTCACGGAAATTGTTTAAAAACGATTAAAACCAAGTGTTTTATTAAAGCATAATCTGCTACGACACTTGTTCATTTATAACTAGATACTGACTTTCACAGTAAGTAATACAACAATGTATTAACTGCTTTAGCTTAATGTTTTGTCTTAGAGTATATTAATAACAATTAGACATTTATCAACAAAATGTAACTAAGAATTCATTCCGTCTTTGAGTATATATGTTTATAAAAACATTTCTTGAGTGGATAAGTGGTTTAAATGAAGTCCAAGTAGGTAGCAAAAATGATAGTTATCTGCATAAATAAATACAAAAAATAACGATGAGTACCTAGTCTAGCACCTTAGAATAAGTAAAATTTAGTCATTCATATTTAATTAATGATCAGTGATAAACTGTTGACTCTAATCAACGAATATAAAAACTAATTGTTAATGTTTCCATATTAAGAAAAATAACAATTTTTGAGATTATTCAAACTGCAGCTGCTTCTCAAGTGCATGGTGCAAAGTCTTCCTAAAAATACTCTACCTTAAAAAGCGTTCAACAATTTAGGTAACTAAAAAAACCGCTTGTGTCACTTTTAAAAAATCAGGGACTATTTAGGGAAGAAAAATCTATTTTCATTTGGGGAAACTGTACAGATGAATTCATATTGCTTTAACTTGTGTAGCAGTCTTTTGGAAAATATAATGAAACTGAGATATTTAGTGTTTGGGATTATTAATTATCGAATGATACTATACAGTAGTCTAATTAAGTTTAAATGGTTTGCTGAAATAGGTATTAAGTTTAGTTAAATGAATTCATCACAAATTGATGTTAGCAGGGTACTATTAAAATCCAGGAAGCACTGGATGGCTGTTTCGTCTTAACAATACACTCCTCAGTAGTGAGCACCTCCGATTCCACCACAGTAGCTTCAGGTTAGCAGACGTTTAACTCTCTGCAAATACTAGATCGGTATCGAATAATAGAATTCCGCCTCTCCATCAGTCTGTGATATAGCGCGACGATCATCGATTGTCACTGGTGATAACAAACGAACTTCCGACTAAGTCTGAACTCCACTGGTCACGACTTCTCACTAGAGCTTCAGGAACATCCTGAAGTTAGACGCACTATATCACAAATTGATGGAAGGGGAGAATCCTACTATTGAATACTGTTTCAGTATTTGCAGAGAGTTAAACGTTCGCCAACCTGAAGCCCCTGTGGCGAAATCGAGAGTGCGCACTACTGAGGAGCGTAATGATAGGATGAAACAGCCGTCCAGTGCCTCCTGGATTTCAATAGTACCCTGCTAACAGTAATCTGTGACGAATTCAATCAAATAATCTAGATGGTTAATAAAATAATGATAAGATGAAAATGATTCATACATCACATATTATTTACCACTCATTGAATATGAAGAAAATAAATATGGAATATTCTAATATTAGCTAGTTATTAAGAAACATTAGATAGGCGTAAAGTAAATTAAATATTAATTATAAATGGAAAAAATGTTAATATAAATGTAGAATGGGTGATATTCCATACTGTTTAGATGGAAAAGCTACTAAAGACTGTGTAATCCATATTATTTTAATTTGTGCTATTATTAAATTAAATCGTTTGATCGAGCGGATGGTTTCGAAAAAGGATTCTGGTGGGGAAATGTCATTAAAATTTATGGCATATTCCGCAATCATGCTATTGATTGCCTTGCATATTCCTTTAAACAGTCAAGAAGGGTAATGCTTAGAGAGGCTTTTTGAAAGAGTTTGTTTGTATAATCCACTCCACAAGAGGAAATCGTCAATCATCTAAGTGTAATTTTGTAAAGATTAGTTGATTTTTTATCGTCACGGATTGATCTCCCTGGATTTTGGTGGTATACTAATGTAAACATTAACTTAGACTATATGAAAATTATATATATATATATATATATATATATATATATATATATATATAAGACGGAGGGCGCATGTGAAACTGCATCTTATGTGAAACAATTGTACAAAATACATTCCTTTTTATCTAATGGCAAAATCAGCGTTGTAATGGTCAAGTTTACAGCAATAAAATGCATATGTTTTTATAAATTCTTACATGTGCCCACTGATATGTCTTAGTGAGCGAATGTGTGAAATAACGGTTTATCCAATGCATAAGAGTTTGATATACAAATACGGTCGTTTACATTTAGACAGTCTTTTGTTTATTAGCACTGAAGTACTTGATTTCCAAGAAAGAGCAAAATTTGTGAACTTCCAATAAACACTGGTTTATTGCATCCTATCAATTTATGTGCAAATTAACAAATAGAATACAAAATAAAAAAGGTAGTTTCAAGAAAGTTATAACTGTTAGTTGCACGATGCACATATTAATATAAAATAAAGTTTAAGTCATTGTTATTACTGGGATATAAATGGTTGTTTTTCTACTACTACTAACAGTATCGTTTCCAATGATACTTATATTATTTAACTGTTTCGAGGTTACATTGAAAGAAAAAAACTGTAAGATGGGAGGAGGCTTGAAACAGTATTGATTGTATGAAAGGTATACACGTGCACATTTATACAAATTTATTAGTATTAATCCGTGGTTTATTGTCTCTCTTATTCGATCACCCTCCTATTTTTTAAAGAGGTACTGCTAAGTCTATGATCTTTAAAGGTTTCCGATGCACTTTATTCATATGTGCATTCGTCTATTTGCATATAAATACATTCCCAGAGGGAAAAGACACAAAGTCACATATTTAAGGTAAACGAAATGCAAAAAGGCTAGAGATGAAACAGACAAACTCTTGATCATTATTTCCTCATAGCTACCGAAAACAATAAAAATTGGAATAATAACAATAATGACCATAATTATAATAATCATGATAATAACCAAAACAATCTAGAATTCTAAGCTGTAAAAGAATGTACTTGATTTTTTGTTTAGTTTAGAGACTTAGGAAAGTGAAGTCTTAAAAAACCTTTTTTACAGATTCATCTTTTGTTTATCTGATCAAATTGAATTCTACAATCTGATTAAGAGGGGGAAGTGAATAAAACAGTAGGTAATGAAAAGAAAAAACCAAGATGATGATTTTGCATTACCTCATTGCTATAAGGATTTGTTGTGGTCATCATACTATTTCTAAATGTCGGAAGATAATCGGAAGTAGTTCGAAGTAATATTTCACACTAGTTTTCTGTATATAACATGCAGAACACTAGATATCCAGCTATATCATAGGCCATACTGTGATAAAACGTGATTTGTGTGTAATTTACATGAAACTTTGGACCTCAGTTTAGCTCTGTTTGGCCCTCATCACCAAGGAGTACCTGCAGTCTGGAGGGAATTATTACTTCCTGATGGGTTCGATCAGTTACCACATAGTCCCACTGTTTATGGTTAGTGTAGCTAAGCCATTCGGGTAGTGAATGACTACCTGTAGGACTTAATGAAATATTTAAACTGATTGATCATAGTATGAGTAGCTTATTGGTAATGATCGCAGACTAGGTGACAAAGCATTGAATCAACTGGAGGACATCAGTACCCAATGGATTTCAGTCACTCGATTGTAACATGTGCCAAATAGAGTGAGGACTAAATTCAATATTTTCTGTTGATTACCCTCAAGCCCCCTTTAATCTCTACATAGTGTCCCCTCTTGTCGAGTCATTTAGAAATGTGGCCACATTGCGAAATGAATGACAAAATTGGATCAGCACTAAGGTTTGAACGAGCATCCCACTGATCACTACACAGTGATCATTCAATGTAAGCATGAATATATTGTCATATTTAAGTGTTTGTGGTGATTACAGTTTGTCTTTGAAAATCAGGTGGCTATTCTAAATCATTTATTGAAGAAATAGAAATTAACATTTAATAAGGCTGTTTTTCAAATAAATTTTTCTTCACTTTTAAATTTAATTTCATTCGGTTACGTAGCTCTATTTGATAATTGCTTATGCTGTTGACTAACTCAGTACAAATCACTAAACAATTTCCGCTCGGTATTTCAACTAAATAAGAATTTAAATAAACAGTTGCATTTTTACTAAACAGTAATTCTTCACAGTCACACACCAAGTGATATTGACAGTCATGCTGATCAGTGAGATCAAGTATTTATTTCGTGCGACAGTAGCCTTATTGTTACTTTCAATTCATGTTGTTTAATGGAATACATTTCCTCACTATCGTTTTAATCAGCTAGAAAATTTGATGGGTATCTACAAAATTGCGACTAGTGGATTCTATTACAAAGTGTATGGGTGCTAGTATTCATTATTGTCGATTACCTAAAAAATGATGAATAAAGTATATCTTTAAAATTCGAGAATTTATTTATTCAACTCATTACCATTTATTCATGTGAATAATGGGTAATTTGGTCATGATCAGTGTTTTAATCGAATCATTTTTTGTCAAGATGTTTTCTACTTTGAGGATAATTGAGGGGGGTTTGTAATATGTTCATGATTCTAGCATTTAACGAACTGCATTTTGGGATTCGTGTTTACGTACAAAAAGAAGGAAGTTGCTTAATTGAAATGAATGTTCTTTACAGTCGTAGTGGCAAAATGGTCAATACCGTACAGTCTCGTCCTTTGGTTTGACCAAATTTCCTAGATCAAATATCTGCAACGCTGGGTTACTAGATATATAGCCAATTAAATTTTTATGTTAATTATTTAAAGGCGATCATCTCATAGCCGTGGTTAGATTAGCTGAGTAGTAATGTCCCTAGGTATAACATAAGAGTTGATTTGAACTGCACCAAAAGCATCGTTCCTTCCAAAGTTACACAGAACCCTTCAAACACAACACTTATGTCTAGAGATCCTGTTGATAAAATATAAATTGTTGTAAATTGTCTTAATGAAAAACTTCCATATAATAAATCTAAAGCATTATCACCTGAAATTGTTAGGATGTCATAGGTGCAGGAATGAGCTGATGAAACCAGTCTCTTGTGATTCATTCAATTTCGACACCATCCTCCTATTACTTCACGTGACTTGATAATTTTCAGAAACTTTACACATACGTAGAAATATAAGGTATTTTAAACATTATCCTTGTTTGTGTTATTTGGAGCAATGGTGATTATTATTATGAGGTAATAGACGTTTTCCACCGATTGATTCGATAGTTCCTGATAAAATTTTCACTAGTGATTGTTCCTACTGTTGAGAATATCACTTTTAGAGTATGTAATGAGTATTTATTTAGTCACTGAACTTATGATAAAGAGTATCAGTATTCAAATTTTAATATCGGGTAATATACCTTACTCTGGCTTACTCCATTTTTAAGCCTGACGATTTCCTGTTACAAATTTAGGCATTCCAACTCTATAAATCGAACTTCTTAATGAATGACTAGTTATTACTTAGTGTTGCATTTTTGATAACTTGATTTGTTTGGTGAAACAAATTTAGTAGTTCACTTAAACCTTAGAAATAATCCTATTCGAGTGGTTATTTAAATGCAAAATACTCAATATTTTTAGATTCCATGTTGGAATACGAGTGATAATTTTAGGTATCAGTGTACTCTGATTATTTTATAAATAAAACAGTAAATGCTGAAGAAATAGACTATTACAACTAAGAAAACCTTATCTTAGATTATTATTTGCGTATAAAGTAAGTCAACAAACTTCGCCTGCAATACTAATAGTGATATTAAGCAAACAGAAAATGCCTAATTTTGAAACTAGTTAATGAAGAGTCTAATGTTAAGAATGTTTGCGATTTCTTATAAACAGATTATTGAGTTTAATGCTTTCACTTTTTGGTAGTCCTTACATAAATGGTTACAAAATAAGGTGCATCTTATTATGCTAAACCAATGACTACATTCAAAATTAACTGACCAATGTATTCCACTCAGTAATGAAAACCGAAGGACAGATTTGATTGTTATCTTAGGATCCAGACCACGAAAACAAGAGATCAAAAGAAAAATAATGCATATATATATATATATGTTGTAAAGATAATTGTTTCCATATCAGACAAAGTGCTAATTATTAATTTTAAAGTTAATTACCATGGCAACGGTGAACATTATAAAAATGAGTTGGTTCAGGTAGAACACTATTTTCTATATGGATATTTGAGAGTAATTGGGATCCTCAGTTAACGCATTTAATATAATCTTGTCTTTCTTAAGGTTTAGAACTAACTCAAGAATACACTTACCTAAAATATCTTCGACTATTTTTTGCGCTTGTGCATCTGTTGACCCTGTCCACTGTCTACGTGAAGAGTCTCCTCGTAAACGCATTAATTCTTTATATTCAGAAATGCGTAATTTACGGCCGTCAACAATACATGTACGTTTTGGACGTGGTTTATAACGATAAGCTGGATGCTCTTCCATATGTTGACGACTTAATCGAGCCTGTTCTTCATAAAAGGGTTGTTTGACTTCTGAACTCATAGACTTCCATTTGGCACCAAGAAATTTTGATATACTACTGTTGTGCATATCAGGGCATGCCTATTTAATGTAAGGAAAGCAGAGGAAATTTGTGTAAAGTTATTGAAGAGTAGAAACTTTTTTGTTAGGTGGAAGCAGTATGCCTGTGTGCTTAATGTTTCATTTAGCTGATCAGTAATGCTCAAACATAAACTTGCATTTTCATTTGCCATTAATACATTAATATTAGGCTGAGTGATAATTAGACTACGCACCTACTAAATAATTAAGGTAATTTACTAGTTAACAAATACTTTTAACAGTAGCGAACTGGTTTTAAAACCATCAGAACTAGTTTATGGTGATAATCATATATAAATCAAATAGTACCTACATTTCCGTTCTGATGAAATTGTTCTCTGAACTTAAACTGTATGCGATAGGACGTTAAGTGATATGTTAGTTATTTTATTCAACTAGATTACCCATCTTTTACGGAAAATCTCCAGTAAGACACATCAAACGGCAAAAAAAGTCAGATATAACCTAGGTTGATAATTACTGCTGTCCATATCAGTGATTTTGGTCACTCATGAAAGTATAAGAGTGTCTACACATGAGATTATATAGTAAAAACAGCTGTAAGTTACATCATGATAATTCAGTGATATTGATAAGAGGCCTTGGTAGCTAACCACATACTTAAAATTTCATCAATAGAAACACCAACATTTTGAATTTATCAGTCATTTTTTACATTACTTCTATCTCTTGTCCACTCGCAAGCAATTATTAGTACAACTGGAAGAGAAACATCAAAACAAATAACAAAATAAAATTATTTGTAAAGGTCAAATTCACGAGACGTAAGTGAAATAAGTATATTCAAACGAGTGAAGGTTACATGAATAATTGGTGACCTATTGTCGATTTGTTTTGAGCCTTTTTCTTATTATTATTTATTACCACTGATTCATGCTGTTCTTTTATACGCAACACATTCCCAGAGTGTTTTGTTTACTGATTAAAAAGACGAAATAAACATTTAACTATGATTGGATTCCTTTCATCAGTTAAGCGTTCTGGTGAGGAAAATAATAATAATCAGTGACAGACAGTAAGCAAACGAAATTCGCTTCTGTTAAAAAACATCCGTAATCAAAACAATGAAAAATGGCAACCTTAGTTTACATTCATTACATTTTACATCGTTATGACTAAATTGTGTATTGCATGTCAATTTAAGGAAAAGTACTGTTGTTAATTTCATCACCTTTCTTTAAAGGGAATATATGATAGGAGAGCATGTAGCTATACATATGACTGTTTCGCTCAAATACTATGGGTTCTATATAAAAATACATTGTTGTTGGTAGTGATGCTATTTCAAATCAATAATAAATGAATTGTTTTGACGACTGTTTCCTGTATATCAGAAACAGTATCCAAAGAAAAACTCAATGGAGAAAGGATTAAAATAAGAACTGAGAAAAAACTGAATGGCTTGCTCCTGTTTCTATACTTTCATTTAAAAACAAATTGGCTCTCATTTAATTTGGTATTTTCCGGGTTGATCTTTATATTTAGGCAGTCTCGTAGTTTGCAGACGTTTGTTATGTTGAATTGACATCTTCTAGTGAGAAGTTTAAAACCGACAAAATTAGATAGCTTTTCGGCAATAGTATTATTATTGCCAGTAATGTACAGTGGCAGCTGAACTGAATCTGAAAGTTTACTAGCGAAATTGATACTGTCCAACCAATTATTTAATTTGTATTGTGACTGGCAAGTGAAATCCAGGACGCGCGTTTCGTCCTACTTGGGGCTCATCGGCTGGACGAAACGCGCGTCCTGGATTTCACTTGCCAGTCACAATACAAATTAAATAATACTTGTGAATAATCGCTATATTGAGGCAATCCGCTCAGGATGCGCATATAGCAACAGTGACTGACCAGCTTCAGTCTATAACAAATCAATGGGAATATACAAATTCATCCTACTGTCCAACTAATTATTTAGAAACGAATTCGTCTGTTTTGTGGATGAAATTTGTTTACAAATACAGTTCTATTTAGTAATCCGATACATCATGTTTGTTGTTTATGTTGGTCACTGATTGATCTTGGTTGAATATCAGGAAACACTGAAAAGCTGTTTCATCCTAGTTTGGAATTTCCTAACAATGACTACACTCGATTCCATCACGGAATCGGACCCAGAACCTTCAGGAAAACTTGTAAAGATTAGCACTGATTAGTTGGTGTCCAGTGGCGGAATTCCCATTTTGGTCGATCCGTGATATAGGGCGAAGATAATCTAATATCACTGATGACAAGTGTTACACTCCAGACAGATGTGAATTTCGCCGATTGAGAAAATCGATAAAAATATTGAAAAGTATGCGTCAAAAGAAAAAATAACGTAGATGAAATAATGCTCTAATTTCTAGAGAAGTAGTATTACAATACAGATATTAATTCAAGCTAAAATATTTATTTGCGGAGTTGAATATTTATGTTATAAGGTGATACAATTAATAGAGCTTAAATTATTCGTTATTATTAAGGCAAAATACTTAATGAATGATAAGAGAGATTATTTCGTCATTAGTTGGACATATGAGCTCATCAATGATTACTATTATTCACTTAGTTACTCAAAATGTGAATGACCACCACTGCAGCAAGAACATTATTCATCAGACTATTAAGTGGTGCAAATAACTTCTATGGAATGATTTAAATTTGTTTATAATCACAAATAGTTGAGGATTTTAGGATAAACTGCATGGTTTTATGACAGCAGAGTTAAATAACAATTTAAGCACATTAATATCAATGGCTTCTTTTATTAAGGAACACGTCAATATTGAACATGCGTAAAACAATGTACTCACATTTGTGAATTTACTGTAAATTGTCAAGTATATATATCGTTCGAATAAAAGAAAAGAAGCATTTCTTTTTAATTTGTTCCTAGTTAGCGCCCTACAGTTCAAGCAATTTAGTAACCTACTTCAGTATCCATACTAAGGAAATGGTTATGAGTCAGTTGATGATATATTTGAATGTTTTCTCCTTTGGTGCAAAATAAAATTAATTCATTTTGCTTCGTTTGGTTCACATCAGCTACATAAATTCTAATATTATAAATCCAAAAGTTAAAGATCAACGTAATTATAGTGATAAGTTTGGTTGGAATTTAGATGTAAAGCATGATATAAAAAATACCTCCAAACAAAGTTTATGAGGTAAAACAGAATATTTTAACATGTATAGTATGAAAGTGTTAGTTTTAGTGAATCAGTTGATGTAATAAAAAGATCATAAGACTGAGATCAAGCAATAATGCAATGGAGAAACGGGCTGCAAGTTAGGCGAGATTGGTAAAAGTTAAGATAAGTTACTCACGCCGAGACACTAAATCATGATGCAGTAAAATAATCCAACTTTTAGAAATAAAGGAACTAACTTGATGAAATATATGCTAAGTTATCAGTGTAAAGGAGGACTGACTAATATTTCTTTCTAAACACATAAATCAGATTAAAACTGCTTATTAGTAACAGCTTTGGTGAACTTTAAAAGTAATTATGAACAAGGAGCATTATTTTGAATACGTGCTCGTCAGCTTCTACATTTATAAATCCGAATAAATCAATAGTTGGATTAAATAACTAAGTTTAGGGCAGAAATATTTTTAAAAATTACAGTCTATGAATTTTAAAATGTTAAATGTGTAAATATATTTCACCAACTATTCTACCTTTGAACAATAATTCCATGGACTAAAGAAATTTCGAAACCATTAGCGACTTCATCCTTACTTTTGTTATGAACACATGTTTACTTAGGAACTTTGATCGATATCAAGTTAAACTCAATATGTCACAATGGCATTAGTTCTTTTCGTGAGGCAACATCAAAGTAAATATTCTTTCCGTAAACCAAGCATTTGACTAGATTATTCCTAGATTGTTGTGGAATAGTGATTAAAAAGTGTTTATATTAGTTAAATGTTGTCGTTTACAATGGACATTTCTGTTTTGCTGTCTCGTCAGCATTTTTCACTAATGAAATAACTAGAAATGGGATGCTGACTCAGTTCCCTCCTATAACTTTGAAGGTGACTGCTTGATGAGCTTTGTTCAACATTTCTAATGTGTTCTGTTCTTTGTATTTGTTGCGAAGGTGTCGTCTCCGTAGCGAAAATAATATGCTAGCCCATTTACCATACTTTTAAAAGAACTGAATTCTAAATTCAACGAGAAGACTAGACCTGATGGGACTATATAGCTACAGTATCACATTGTCTATAAAGCACCCCATTAAATAAAAATGTGTTCATTGTGTATTTATTCAAAGAAAATATCAGGATACCAAATTTCATTCATCGACTACCTAGTTCATCATGCAAGAAATTATTTGTTTCCACTAAAGAACAATATTAAGTAAAATTGATGTATCTAGTGATAAAGTGAATGTATTGTCCACTTTCAAGTTACCATTAATTTCCACAAAATTAGGGTTGTCTAAAGCACGATGCTCAACGACTTATTTGTAGAGTGGCGTTAACAATTCTACAATGTATGTTAATTTTGTACGTAAACATGAATTTATCAGATCCATGAAAGCTCAAATTTGTAGACCTTTTCCATGCAATTTTCATACACCCTGAAATCACCCGAAGATCTTCAAGGAGTACTACCTAACCCAAACCTGGATCAAGAAGGAAGATTGAGTATGGGGTTAGCGTTTTTTCTCCCTGTAGAAAATAGCATTGCCTAAAGCAACGGCAAACCAGAAAACAGCAATATAAACCATTTAAACAGTATCTTGGGAGCTGAAAGGCCTTTATTTCGATTAGTAATAACATCTTTTAGTAAACGCCAAGGTGTTTTAGGAATTTACCAGGCTGATATCTCTTCTGACAACCATAGCAACATTTTACATAGGTACGTGCAATGCCTGCGTGATGTGGGAGACCAACAGAACCATTCAATCTACTGAAGCAATGGAGGTACTTAGAATAAGTGAAACTCGTTAGTTGCAGGATCGACAGTAAACATTGGTTCAAGCAAAATATTGTTGTACTCTGACAGTGAAGAAGAAACTATTTCGAACACATATGGAGCTGCACCGATGTTGTCCGAAGAATCATGGAAATCATTTGTTGGATGGGAACCTCGTGTATCTAAGATAAAATTCAAAGCATCTTTCAAGATAAAGAAGGACAGGATTACAGTGAATTTCATCCAGTGCTATGCGCCCACCTACTGTAATAATGTAGATAACAAAGATGAGTTTTATGAGAAGCTGCAGTCGATCCGGCATCGACCTGGCAATTTCGATGAAAGGTCTAAATGCCAAGGTTGGAATTGATAACGGCGGATGTGAGGACATTATTAGATGATGTGGGCTTATTAGAAGGAAGGACAACGGTAAGAGATCTGTAAATCTGTGTGCCTTTAACAAAAGTCATTATAGGTAGTAGCATGTTTCCCACCATTCACAAACGCATACACTAAACTAGATGGGTTTCCCCAGACCACACTATGAAAAACCAAAGCGACCACATCTACATCAATAAAATATTTAGAAGAACCATGGGAGACGTAAGGACAAAGAGAGGAACTGATTTAGTTTCAGGTCACTACCTGATGATGTCCAAGATGAAACTGAAGCCAAAGGAGCACTGAACAACAGGAGCAACGACATTGCAAAAGTTTAATGCAGTCTTTATTGAGACACTGACAAACTCAATGAATTGAAGATAGCACCCAGCAGTGAATTTCAAGTCTTACACGATCTACCGGGAGGATATGAAACTGACATGGAAGACAAGTGAAAAGAAATTAAAGAAGCAATAAGTTCAACATGTCAGGAGGTTTCAGGCAGCGAGAAACACCATAATATAGGATGAATGTCTGCCGACACTCTGGATAAGAACTAAGAAAGGAAGAAAAAGCAATCAATAATAACCGAACAAGAACAGAGAAAGCCAGAGCACACACCCAATATACACTAGCCAACAAATAAGTAAGAAAGTGTGATATATATTTATAAAATTCCAATAAGTAGAAATTAAAATTTCTGACATTTCGTGGCTTTGCGCAAGTTTATTCTTTAGAGAAATGAAAAGTGCATTAGAACAGATTAATGGAAAGTGTGAAAGACCTAGTAATGACAAAAAAATCTGCTACAGGAGAAGGGAACACGCAACACCTATATAATACAATGAATTGGCTAGCTGGAAAATACTGTAAACCCAAACGACCTATCAAGAACAATGACGGTAAGCCAATCACTGAAAACGTTGGGCAGCGAAACAAGTGGGTAGAGATTGACGAAAAATTCTTGAATAAACCAGCCTCACTAAACCCACCAATCATCGAAGCAACACCTACAGACCTTCCTGTAAATATCACACCACTAAAAACCGAAGAAATCATCATGGCCATTTTATGAATCAAGAGTGACAAAGTAACAAGGCAAGACAATATATCGGCTGAGGTACCGAAGTCAGATATAGAAATTAAGTGCAAAGATGCTTCAAGTTTTCTTAAAAATGATCTGGGGGGAGGAATATATACCAACAGGATATTTCCTCGGGACAACAAATAAGGAAGATCATAGCAAGTGCGAGAACTACAGAGGCATCACTCTATTATCAGTACCAGAATAGGTATTCAACAGTGTTGTTGGACTAAATAAAAGATCCAGTCGACACCCAACTTTGAGACTAACAGGTTGATTGTGTATCAACCGAATCGCTTACTACGGATCATTGTTGAGCAATCATTTGAGTGGAACTCATCACTTTACACCAACTTCATTGACAATAAGAAATCATTTGATAGCGTGAACAGGAGAACATTATGGAGTCTTCCTTGGCACTAAGATATGCCTTAGAAGATAGTCAATATCATGCAGAATTCTTACGACAGACTACACTACAAAATCGTCCACGGTGAGCAGCTCACAGATTCACTCGAAGTGAAGACCAGTACCGGACAAGGCTGCTTACTCTCACCCTTCCCTCTCTCTCTTCTGTTTACTGACTAGATTATGAAAACCTCAACATCTCAAGGCAAGCACGTTACACAGTGGACAACTTGAATGCAGCTAGACGACTTGAACTTCACAGATGACATAGTTCCTCTATACCACACACAACAGAAAACGCATGTAGAGACAGACAGTGTAGCAGTAGTTTCAAAAGAATCTGCAGTCAATAGTAGGCCATGACATACACAAATGTAAAGACATGAGCCTTATATACAAAAGCATCTAGCACCAACCCAATTACGGAGAGACTCTCACGTGCTTGGGCAGTATCATCGATAAACAGGTGGGATCTGATGCAGATGTGAATACACGAGTTAATAAGACAAGACAAAGCGACAGCAGCATTTCTACCATTGAAGAATATCTGGAACCCAAAATAACTGTCAGTCAACACTTGAGTCAGAGTTTTCAATACAAATGTGAAGACAGTTGTATTGTGTGTGGCTAAAACTTGGAGAACTGTGAAGACCATCATTCGAAATATATAGGTATTTGTAAACAGTTGTTTACGCAAGATACTCTGTATCCGTTGATCAGACACCATCAGCATTATTAGCCTACTGTGGCAGAGGATAAGCTAACTTCTCTCTGAGGAAGGAATTAGGAAAAGAAGATGTTGGGTGGGGGGGGGTTGGGGTTGATAGAACACACGTTAATGAAATAGCCAAAAACTTCGTCACAAGATCAACCCTGACTTGGAATGTTTAGATCCCATGAGAAAGTTGAAAATCTAGGAACCTATTGTGCACGGAAATTGAGGCAGACATGAAAAAAATTAAAAGCGCGTGAGAAAATCTGGGAGAGAGCAGAACATAGTTGGCTGAAGAATCCTAATTAACGGCCTATGCTCTGTAATAAATAACAAGTAAGTGAATGATTGAAGGATTTAAACTGAATGTCGCCATTCCTTTTTTTGCTTGGCAGTTGTGTTTTGATTTTTAGAAGCGGGACATTTTTGTTTCATGCTACTTATTAACTCTGGTGGTTTTTATTTGATCTTTTCTTCGAGTTCACTTTCGGAATGTTATTTCTAAAACCTATTCTTTATTACTAATTAGGTGTCCACTTTTATATTTTATGAATAATTCATCTTTACGATCTTGTCTTAATTTCATTCTGGGTTTCGTAATTTCTATATTTTTGTCAATCTGTATTCTAGAGGAAATTCGATATATTTTTTGTTGAAAATAATATTTGTGCAGTATTTAGAAGTTTTGCATTAGCTATAGCTATCAATTAACGTAAACTGAAATCTTTCTAGATTTTTATCATTAATTAGTGTTAAACCTCTTGTTTGGACGTAGAGGTTTCCAGTTCGAACATAAATGTCAGTATTCCTAACATTATTACGGATACTGTAAAATTTACAGTAGAGATAAAACTTTGATTCAACTATATAAATTTTGATACCTGAAAAATTTTTCGCAGACTGGTTCGGATCTAGCGGGAATTTTGTTTCTGGAGTTATGTTCTCTAGACTTTTCGTGATCCTGAGAAGTTTGTTTATCTTTTAGGTTAACTAATTGGGTTACGTATTCAGAAAACGGTTGACATAATTAATCTGGAAACTCGCGTTAGGTCTCTGAATAACATTATTCGACAAACTACTTACACCTGGTCAGATTTACAGCTTACCTTACATCCGATTGCTCAAACTCCACTAGAATCAAGTACTTTTCTGTAAGTCTTTTGGATGCTGGTTTTTTTCTGTGTATTTGTTCAATAAACCGATTATCTTAGTGCTCATTTGTCATCATTTTACAAAACACACTAACATTCACTTTCAGTTAATCAATTTAAGTAAAGAGCAGCCACTATTCCATTTTGTTTTATCCATATATAAGTTATTATGATATTTATCACTTATATAATTTTCCCCTAATTTTACTTTCCGAAGAGTTACTAAGTAACTATAGTCTACTTTAAGGAATTATTTATATCATTAGTTGTCTTAACACCATTTAATTATCATTAATATCACTTACTTACTTTCGCCCGTTACCCCTCTAAAAGGAGCATAGGCCGCTTACCAGTATTATTAATATCACACGGTCACAATAATAAATATGAGTGTAGAACCCCGAAAAAGAAGCCAATGCAATCAAATATTTCTTTGCTCAATTTGTCTTCATAATATATATTCACATTAATTTCTTTTAAGATATTAAATGCATGCAAAATTCAGCTATGATTATGACTAGACAGTATCAAAAAGGTTTTCATAGAACATTACTATTTTAAAGGAACTCAGAATAAACCATCTGAAGTCTTTACCTAGATATTTTTTTGTCGATAATTGTCACACTTAAGGTCCTAATTAGCGTTTAGTGGGAAAATGAAAGACGTAATTGTTGAATTAACAGGGTTGTGATTTATTTAGAAAATAACTAGTCACATGGAAGTAGTTTATATTGTGCTCAGTTCTTTAGTTGTAATCAAAGCCTCTTGACTACTAAGTTAGGCGTAATTCAGGATGTTCGATTTCAATCATTGAACACAAAATACTGACTGAAAAAGCGGCCACTCTTTATACTCCATTAAATAATTAATTATGATATTCAGGGATTATATATTTCTTAATGTATTTGTTAGATATTTACTTATTGTAGTAGCTCAGTGATATTCTCCATAGATAGTAATTTATTTACGGAAATTATCCCAAGCATTACTTACAAAAAGAAGTAACGTGAGGCCTATTACAAATGTGCATTACCTTAAATTTCTGCAAAAAGAAAAAGTTTGCCACAAGTGATAAGTAATGTAAACCGATATTAATAACTACAGTGGAAAAAAAATAGAATAAGAAAAAAACGAAGAAAGCAGTGAAGTAATGTTATTCTCTGGAGTTAGATATGGGTTAGAGATATATATGCCACTGAGAGTGATTTTAAATCATGTCAGTAAACGCAGACCAAATGCATTAAGACTCATAAATTTGTCAGAAAATAAATAACACGAGTTGAGTTTCTTGTGATATTTCCTTACTAATTAAGTTAAACTGCCCTGCTTGTTCCGTCGACTTGTTCAAATATTTTGTAAACTTAATAAAACATTGAAAGATGACTATATGGTAAACCTAAAATTAAATAATAATCTTCATTCTAAGGTAAAATTATTTAAGAGATCAAAGAAATATTGACCGGAACTTCTAAGGGATACCACTTACAAATTTACTAATTCTTTACAAAAGACTTAGGTAAAATTGATTTATTCAATGAGACAATTGCAATAAGGTCACATCAGATCAAATAGCTAGCTATTTTCAAATATAGTAAGGCTTAATAGAAATGTAGATTGATCGGTGTTGAGACAGTTTACATAACTACATTTGAAAATACTGACAGTGTTAATCATATTGATGGTAGGATCAACTGCAGTTTATAATTATATCTTAGAGTATTATTATTATTATATCTTGAGTACTCTGGACTCCTAGATAGTGTTCAGATCAACAAGTAGTAACTGTATGAACTGCTTTTATATCACGTCTCAACAGCTACTGGCTTTCTGTAGTTCCACTTCTATAGTAGTTTCTAGTTGATCATGTATTCTATATTCGAAATTGCCGTTATGTCAATTAGAATCGTAAGTATAAGCAAAAGGTATTATTTTGCTGGAATATTCAGCAGGCTTTACTCTTGTTGTACTAGAATTTATAGTATATGATTTTTTAATATTTTATAATCCTGTAGGAGTCCTGATGCAATCAAAGCTTCCAACGAATTCCTGTGATGCAGCCCTAGACTTACTAAAGCAAAAAAATCTCTGGATCTTATTAATAAATGTATACAAACCGAACGTTATCCGATGCCATATTCGAAATCTGCGCTTTGAAATAACATTCCCTCAAATACAACAATATGCACAAAATCAAATTCGTGCGTATGAGGGATTTTTAATATTTCATGCTGATTTATAAGAAAATCGAATGCTTTGACAGAAATTTTAACAGAGAAACGTTCTGGTTGAAAACCAGCTAAAGAGAGAAAAATTACTTTTAATGAAGTTTGCGGAAATGATAGCAAAAAGTGGATTGGAAAAGACAAGGATTAAGTAAACCGAATTTCTAGAATGTTCAAAACTTTATTAAAATGTCTAAGTGACTCGAATCAGTTCATTTTATAGCTTTCTCAGTAATATGTCAAGTAGAGTTTAGCTAGAAGCTACATCATATATATATATATATATATATATATATATATATATCAGTAGTAAATAGAAGTTTCAAAGACGATGTTGAATTTATTTTGAAAGCAAAAGAAGTCAATGTTAGCGAAAAACATATATGCTGTATCGTTATTCACTGTTGTATCAAAACTAATACAACTGTGTTTATTTGCAGACAAATAACAGAAAAGCAAATCAACATTACAATTTTTGGGGGCAGTCTTAAATAGGTTACACTTAAGTTGTACAGTAAACATCAACTTTGTCTTCAGAAATGTTTATTATGAACTCACCTTTAGACTAAATCTCTTTGTAGTGAAATTACAAACTTGGCTTCGTAATAAATTACATAAAAGACTAGGTGTATACAGTCCCTATCCTTTCATAGTCAGTTAATTTAACCTGGTCTTCACAATTTTGTTGCTCATCTGTTTACTACATTTTTTTTATATCACTTCTCTATTCTTTATTCATCTGAACCAATTTACATACTTTCTACTTTTAATAATCATGATTTTTATAGTTATTATAGTCATTATGTTAACAAACTAATTTTTCAAAATTTTGACCTGTATTTAGTGTTGGAAGGTTTATCCATGTTATTATTACTTTGCGCATTCTGTTATTAAGCTTATCTCTACTAGTACACTTGATAACGTACTGTCAGAGTATGCCTTAACTTATCATGCTTAGTTGTTTAATCTATTTGTGTTAATGTTATCACTAATTAACTAATTGCCTTGATTGGTTCAAAATTCTTTTCATATTTGCATATACATTTTACGATGCATCGCGAGTGTAAAGACTGATGAAGATCTAATTAAAAATAATATTTTTCGTTTATATGTATGGTTCAATATTCATCAACTAATTATACCATTTAACCTTACTGTAATTGTTATTTACATAGAATGATAGATTTCAGTTTACCGTAACTACCAGGTTATGCAAGTCGATATTTTGTTATAAATGGCTATAAATTATCTAAGAATACAGAAGCATTGTTTATCATAATTTCATTTCTCTAAGATGGAAAATTGCATGCAATTACATAAGTATACATCATACTACTGTTTCATATTTATGAATAACGTAAATATATCTTATTTGACAACATTCTAATGAATAATTGCCTTTCTATCATGTAGTTATGCACTGGTACTAAAAACTAAGTAAATATGACTTGCTTGAACAATTACGTTAATAATTACCGGTGGTAATGTAATATATATACATCAAGTTGAACGAGATGTCAAATACATACTGATCAAGGTAAACTATATTAAGGATGTTTATTCTAGAAACTGACCGCTGCACAGTTGATTGACAAATGCTTGTGTTAATATTTATCTCTTAGCTTACTTCGTCTTAAGTGTATTGTCACTTTATGCCAAATTTAGTTTGTCTAAAATCATGCAACAACTAAATGATGTACAAGGGATCCTAATTGGGACAAATGAGATACAAATTTCATGTTTATATGCCCTACAAATGCAGAAATATATAAACTGTTGCAAAGTAATTCATGTCATGTCACAAATTAACAGATGGAACCTAGTATTTCAAATGTTAGTCTGTCGCATGTAGGTTCTAAGAAAAACTCTTTCCAATACCATATGATTCTTTTCAACATTATCTATTTTATACTATAATTTGTAGGCATCTGATTTCGCAGCACGGTATCACGGTGCTTAGTATTTTAAATAATTTAAACTGTAGTGTTAGTATCGAGTAAATCATGGTTTGTGATCTAAGTATTTTGACCACCATAGGAAAAGAGGTTTTACTTGTCAACGGGATATTATGTATCTGTATAAAAAGATTCTGATCTATGGACATTGAGAACGCACTAATTGATCTTCCATCATCTGGAATTCGATTACTGATAAGTTAGATTAGGTAAGTGGATTGCTTTCATATATTGAGGATCGGCAATACCCTGAGATAAGTCAAATCAACTACTGTTTATTATGTAGTTTTTAGCGTGAAAGTTTCTAAAAGTAATAAAATAGTAACTTAATAAGGCACACTCGGAGAATGTAGTCATTATTAGATAGTTCCAAAGTGTAATACAATAAGACTGACGGTAATGTGTAACTACGGAAACAAGTAATAACTGATTTGCTTCTCAAAAGTTTCATTAAATTAGCACTTTGTATAGACATGAAATTACTGGTACAGTTTCGGTACACATATCATGATATTATGACACAGTTTCGTTATTAATTTATAAAACAACAATTACAAACATCTGATCAGAACAATATGAATTCATCACATTAGATTACTAAAACATTATCTCATAATTTTATTTTCAAAATATCACAGGTTGTAAGCAGTTGCTGAAAACCGGGAGAAGTGAAATGAATTTACATCATTCTGATCAAATGTTTGCTCTGTTCACATCTTGGTATTCAGTAAAATATCGTGGCAGATGATCTTGGTTTTAGTTGTGATGATTTCTGAAGTAACATTACAAGAAAGGATCTAAAATTTGAGTATGTTTTGTTCAAGTACATACAATATTGCTATTTAAGTAGCATTGTACTCACTTTTAAAATTTTTCTTCTCTCATCCCGTGCCCATATCATGAAAGCATTCATTGGTCGTTTAATATGTGAAGGTGAATCATCCTTGGATTGATCTCTATTTGGCTTAATTGTGTGATACGATTTCATCTGTAACTGAGAAAAAAACATTACAGCATGTTTATATAGGAAGAAAATAACCTCTAGTTAAATGACGTTCACCTTTCAGAAAAGAATTTATTCTTGTTTGACAAAAACCAATGTACCTTTTTAACTAGAAATGATGTTAACCCAAATTGGCTTAAGTTCAATAAAGTACTGATCAGTTGATTCTATGTCCGTAGGTCATAGCAACAAGCGTTTGCAATCCTTATGGTGATCAAAGTTAGAATCCTAACTAAATACTTTCATTTGCTAAGCTTTATTTCCATACTTTGAAATCTGATCTACCTTTGGTTGACGGTTTTTGAAGTGGTTGAATACAAACATCTAGTCAAGCCTATTGTTGCTCACTTCTGAAGGAAGTACGGAGATAAATTCGCAATGATAAAGGGTTTTATTAAACATTAGGTAAGCTGGTAGTTGAAGTAACAAAACTGGGGTCTACAGGATTAAAATTTCTCATTATACCTATCTAAGTTAGATGTAATAGGTAATAAGTATTCCTTAACGTTAGTTCATTGTACACATGTCTAGATATCTTTTGTGACTGTGCTTCAACATTTTTTATCGATTAAAAGTAATAAAAGTCTAATATTTTTTATTGGGTTAACTTGACCGTTATTAGTTTAAACACCAGACCGTTCATTACTAGGATATTTAGTTACGATAGTTACTTTTTGTTCAAAAGACACCAGATGCCATCGAAACATCAGTCCTAAATTTAATGTGGTATTATCTGGATAGGGTTTTGGTTAAATACAACCAGGTAGATACTTTATGTTTTGCCATATATATCTATCAAAGAACTCGGAGAGAAATGACGAATGATTTAGAATGTTGACTACAAGCTTTCGTTTTTACACATTTTCTATTCAATTTACTTATATCTGTTGGAATAAACTGAATTTCACTTCTATTCTACAAAATGCCAAGATTATTTTATCATCATAACTACTCAGTTAACTTTACTAACAATCCGAAAACCCGAATGTAGCGTTTTTATAAAAGTTGAACTGCAAATGATTAAAAGCAAAATCATTTTCAGTACAGATCAAGCTACTGTGAGCTTAAGAATTCATAAAACACTGAAACAGTGCAAAACATCCACTAATCTCCTTTAATATAGAACCTAAGTAGGATTAATAATTTTATCAAACAATAATGGGCAACATTTCGTGTCAAGCTGTGGTATTATTTTCACAAACATAACATGCAGTTTAATGTACCTCTTGACTTTCCGATAAGTCAGAATTTATTTATGAAAGTATTCCACACTTTACATTCAAATCTCATATGCCACATTACAGTGATGCACTTAACTGTCTATGCTTCCTACGAACATATTCAACATTTTGAAACATCTGTATGGTTTAAAGCTACCGTTGCTTAGTGTTATAGTGAACAAACTAAACGTTAAATCACAAGAAGCGATTTGATTCACAGTTTAAGTGAATTGTGTAATACTGTGAATAAGGTTTATCTCTGGATTAATCTCATAATTTATAACTTCTGCAAAGTTTGTTTACAGCCCACTCAGTCGGTTTTCAAGTACACAGGTAGATCGGGAATATGACTTCATTTCTTTTAAACATTGATTAGCATAACGCCCAGGGCACTTTCACTGCATGTTTATAGCTCAGTTGGAGTGACTGATTACAATGGATATTGAATTAATTAAATTAATAAAATTCTAGACCTTGAGAAATTAAGGAAGAAGGTGGTGGGGCTTTTCAGAGTTTATCAACTGATAAATATTATACCTATTGCTTAAGAATATATTTAAATCTAGTACCTGATTGAAGTAAGATATTATTTTAGCCTTTCGAATCATATCAATAACTGTGATTTAATTCGTGAAAAACAAGCAACCTACATGATGTCGGAAAGACTTAGCTTTCTGGAAACTTTCAAAGTCTGATTCACTTTCTTCTACATTTTCATATCTATCTGAATAAGGGAATTTCAATTTTTTAAACTGTTCTTTGTCGAGATCCTTCTGTTTTGTTGAACGAGATGAATGATGATGTTCATCTGAAACAAACTGATAATGTTGTGTTTGCTGAATGGTCGCTGTTTCATCTTGATATGTGAAAGCATCTTGACTAGCAGTTGCTGATGATTTTTCAGAAAGTTCATTTTCATTAATCGCATCATTTTTAGTTAGAGTGGAATTTATCATAGTGATTTTATTGGTTTTAATATTTTTACTACGGTTACTATTATCATTAGAGAAAATAACAGTATTGGTCAAATTTAAATTTAATTTTATAGGATTCCGCATGTTTGATGAATTTAAATTTGTAACTTTCGATAATGACAGTAGTTGTTGTTTGGACAATTCCATTGAATTATGAGTTAGGTGTGCAGGATCGACGCAGTTCTGTTTCACGTCTGTAGATTGTTTGTTATTATTTTGAATACTGCCGTCAATATTATTGTTAGTAGTAACAATGGTAGGAATGCAAAATGTTGGCTGATTAAAGTTCATTTCACTAGACAGTGATAAACAGGACAAGTTTGAATTATGCTTACTTAACATTGCATCCTTTCTCTGGACTGAGCCAGAATTATTTTCTAGTTCTACGGTATCGGTAGTTGGTGTTTGTGTAGTACACAATTTTGTATCTACTATTAGAATAGCCTCGGAGTTATAACCAGTGTTATTACTATTATTAGATAAATTAGCATTAAAATAGCTACCATCATTACCATTGTAATTGGATTGTAATGGAATACTAAAATGATTTGTATTCATCCCCGATATTGTACATAGCTTTTCATTGAATGTCACAAAACTGTTATTATTAAAAGAATGACTAACAGGATTAAGCTGGTGTTGTTGTTGCTGACATTCAGCGGATGGTGTATGTTCTAACACTGCTGAAGATAAGTACGCTGAAGGGAGGGGTGAATTTAAGAATGATAATGCATTATAATTACGGTTATTAACATTCTTGCTAGGTATCGGTCTATGCATTGAAAAATCATTAGATTTCCTCTGTTCTGTAGTGATATGAGGCATTGTTGTTGTTACTGATGTTAATGATACTGTATTCTCATTACTAAATTTCGATTTCACTTGGTTGATAATTTCATACAAACTAATGAATGTACTAGATGTAACCGGTTCTGGTAAAACAGATTTGTTATCGATAGAATCAATGTCATTCTGAAAAAATCGACTGGAATTATCAGCTTTCAACTTGTTATTTACAAAATTTTCTCCACTGGATAATTTAGAAAAAAATTTCACTGGAAAAATGTCCTCGGTATGAGGGTTGTTCTGTTTTTGAGATAGATGGGAAGTGGTTTCATAGCCTGAAAGCCTTGAATAACAATATTTTAAGTAGTTTAACATTGTTTCGGTAATCATGTTAGTTGATTGCATCATTTGATCTGTTTTCATCTAGAACATAATAAAACATAAATGGGTAAAGCAATACAACAATATAGAGATTACATTTTATGCAATCCGACTTAATATTGCTGCCACAAATTAAAATTAAAATTTACTTCACTGGTATTTTGTATTGAGCCATTGATGTTAACACACAAATTGAATGATTATGGAATTTATTATGAACTGCTATTGGTAATTCTATGCTTATACAAGCTTCATTTGCCTACTTAGCATCATACACTTTCCAATATTTGTTGGTGAGCCAAATGCTATCCCCAAACAGACAGGTGTCAAAAGTGAGATAAACATAGATAAACGGAATGAAGTTGTTTATCATTTTAATATGGATGGGCTTAAACTGTTTAGTGGTAAAGGTATGTATTGTCTCCTCATTAAATTATTTTACTTAACGGTAGGATGCTTTGTTTGATAAGACAGCTCTCAAGTCCTATGACCTATAACAAAAACGAGTAATACATTTTTCAGTCAGTTTACTGTATTGTCCCAGTGGTTTTCCAAGTGTGAGGACAGTTTATAGGCGCTATTTATAAATATAGTAATTCATTAAAGTTTTTAGTCTCGCGAATGCTCTATTTAAGGACTAGTCAGTAGAAAGACATTTGAAGTGAATTACATATGAACATGTATGAGGATGGTTATAAACGAGTTGATGCTTTTATAGTTTAGTAACTATACTCATAGAAATTGAGAAATATTTATCAAACAAATGTACATTTATTTAGTGATTACATTTCAAATACTTACCTTTTCACTAGTCGGTGTGATCTGTTCTAATAAGCAGTTTGATAAGTCGCTACCATCTAAACATGTTGATGACCGATTCATGATTGATGCCAAATTTATTTCATCATGTGCTACATATGAGCTGTTATCTGAAGGGCTAACCAATTCATCTGAAGAATGATTTGATTTTTGCAATGAAGCCATGTACTGCGGCAAGTGAATTTTCGAACCATCCAAAGTAGTATCTGGAGTTGATGATGTAGACGATTGTTGCGCACACTTAGTGGATTGACTAGGAAAGTTTTGTTGGTTTAAAGAATTATGAATTGATGAGAGGTGTAATGAATCCCGTGATTGGTTAACAAAAGAGAAAGAGGGGGAGGATGATTGACATATGGTATATGAAGAACATGTGTCGAAATTTGTTTCTTTATTCGGTATTTTGGGTTGTGTAAGATTCAGAGGACTTTCATAATTCTGCTGTAAATGTAATTATTGATTTAGGAAATATATTTAGGTTCCTTAGATTATATGTAATGATATATGTAACACAAAAAAATTATACAATCAAATCTTTGGTTGTAACATTCATGAATCTTGAGTTTTTTTACATCGTGTTAAGAATGAAACTACTTTAGTAAGTCACTACAGTAAACGCGTACGACAGTGAACTGCTATTTTACAGAAAGACAAATAGTTATAATAGAAAGTCCTTAAAGCCACTACACCTTAGGGTTGTTCATATTGTGACTTGATATAGAAATTATAGCAGTGCTGAAAATCAACTATAGTAGAAAGGACTAAAGAATACAAACCCTATAAATGCATCTTAGTTGGTGTTCATCAAAGTTGAGTATTTACTATTTAGCAAACTACCAGTGGAAATTTGCATGACTTTGAAACAGAATGCATATCAAGTGGCTTATGGAAATCACATGACTAAACATTTTTAAAACGACCGTATTCTATTGTAAAAATGGAACTAGCCAGTCAATCATATGAAACATACTATGAGCCACTCCATAAATACTAATCGATAAACTGAGATTTTAATAAAATATAACTTCAACACAAGAAACGGTACCAAATTACTTATCAACCACAGAGAGGTGTGAAGTGAAACAAAAATGACATTCGCAATGGTATAGGGGATAAAAGTTAATTATATTAGTAAGGTTTATAAAATACAACGGATGAATTAGAGTTTGAATTTATGATTTATTAGTCATTGATCCTTGTGTTTAATTTTATTTAACGAATCACTAATTCTTATAGTTGCATGAGTCAAAACATAATTCTCTTTTCACAGGAGCTATTACCAATCACTACTTATCAAAGCAATCAGGTAAGAAAATAACACAACCAAGTGAACTTACTGAAAATGGACAGTTGGTGCCAGGATTAGTTAAGTACTGGTAAAATTTGACTACATATTCTGCTATATTCATAAGGATTTGCAATTTTTCTTCGAATGAAAACTGTTTAGATTGATAAACAGTTTCCAGTAATTGGAAAATTTTTGTTAAAATTGCTGATGATTTATCTCTCAGTGACACAGGTGTTACTGATATCATCGCTGATGAAATTGAAGAGGAAGATGAGCAGTAGGAAGAAGATAAGTTTGATGTATATGCTACTGGTGTTGATATTAATGTACATTCTGTTGCTGTAACCATTCCATTGCAAGTAAGGGATTTTAAATTACTAGAGATATCTGGTGAAAATATATTTTTCAAATTTTGCGCACTTGAAGCAAATGCTAACATTGGACTGGGATAAACTGAGCAGGGTGAAAATAAATCTACACATGATTCATCAGCTTTCATGTGAATTGCCTATAAATCATTCAATATTAATCTATTCAAATTTCTCTAGTAGATACAGAAAAGGAAGTTCGTACTTCGTAAACCCAATTGAAAATGAACTGGAAACCTGAATATTAGGAAAAAATTGTAATTTTATGATACGAATTAATAATATTAATAGTTCGTACGCATTAGGGAAAAAAACATAAATAGCTAAGCAAAAAGTAATAGCGGGAAACGGGAATTTTATGGGTAATCGAATTGATTGAATTATTGAAATCACAGTAGTTTTAACCACAAAATCGTATGGTTATCTTTAGGGCTGCTAAATAAAAATTAACTTGTAGTACTATGGTGTATATATGCATTGAGAAACTAGGTATTTTATTCAAATCGAAAGCATATATTTATTTGTTGACATTTTAGAATAGGAAAGAGTTAGGAGGATTTGAAAAAGAAGTAACAAATCAAAAATTCTGTTTAGATACATGTGTATTTAGATACTATGATAGATAATTGAACAAATCTAATCCGATGAACAGACAAAGTTGGTAAACTAGATGGATGGATGAATACGTAGATGGAATATAAGTTTTAAGAAAAACATTTTCATTTTGGTAAAAAGATACTCATTTCTTCATATTTATGTAAACGCCAAATTTGAATACTTAGGATAATAGTGAATGAAAAAGACATACAGAGAAAGTAAGAAGTAACTGGAGGTTAATCCATACAATGACTAACAGCTCTTAATAACCAGCTGCAAAGAAAGTTATTATTATTGTTATTATTGTACCACGGAAGTCGATTTCTTAACATTTTGCAATTTATGCTGTGCAAATTTATAAACTAGAGTCTTAACAGATGCGGAAATGCATTCATTAAAAAGTAAACTAATATATTCATTTGTGCTTAGAGTGTACTTGACTAAGCTAAAGTAAGTCGATCCGTATATATGAATTTAGTTATTATTGTTACATATTTAGATTTTTCTATACATATAAATATACCTAGTCTTAGATGTATGTCAAGGCGAAATCGCATCATCATCACTAAATGCAGACGATTCGGATCCACTTATTTGTAGAGTAAAATGCCAATGTCAGTAGTCAGAAGTTGGAAGGGTATCTCTTTTTCTTTAATTTAATGAATTCTGTATTTCCCTAAAATTAATTAAAAATTAATTACATATATTTTTGTTGTGTTTCATTAAGCCGTTTAAATTTTAGAACACCCAGATTTTTTAATGTAATCAGCATTAATATTTAATATGGGATCAAAATTTTGCATTTGTTTTGCTGTTTATCAATATGATTATGTAACAGATCTGTCATCCATGTAGATCACAAATAAAATATTGATTAATGTAAACAAAATGCGAACTATGAGCATACATACTGCACATAGAACGGACTGTCATTTAAAATATCTAGACTGTTCAAAATTATTAGTGATGACGTTATTTGCAACGTCAATTACTAAAGACTAATTCTTAATGTCCTATAAATGTGTAAGTACATTAAAAATAAAAAATAAACTAATAAATCGATTTAGTCTGAACCATTATCATTGGAAAACATTATTCGCTTTGTTCAATCAGTTCCGGACTCAATAAAAACCGATCATTTACCAATCGAAGCGCTTTCTACGGATCATTGTTGAGCAATCATTTGAGTGGAACTCATCACTTTACACCAACTTCATTGACAATAAGAAATCATTTGATAGCGTGAACAGGAGAACATTATGGAGTCTTACTTGGCACTAAGATATGCCTTAGAAGATAGTCAATATCATGCAGAATTCTTACGACAGACTACACTACAAAATCGTCCACGGTGAGCAGCTCACAGATTCACTCGAAGTGAAGACCAGTACCGGACAAGGCTGCTTACTCTCACCCTTCCCTCTCTCTCTTCTGTTTACTGACTAGATTATGAAAACCTCAACATCTCAAGGCAAGCACGTTACACAGTGGACAACTTGAATGCAGCTAGACGACTTGAACTTCACAGATGGCATAGTTCCTCTATACCACACACAACAGAAAACGCATGTAGAGACAGACAGTGTAGCAGTAGTTTCAAAAGAATCTGCAGTCAATAGTAGGCCATGACATACACAAATGTAAAGACATGAGCCTTATATACAAAAGCATCTAGCACCAACCCAATTACGGAGAGACTCTCACGTGCTTGGGCAGTATCATCGATAAACAGGTGGGATCTGATGCAGATGTGAATACACGAGTTAATAAGACAAGACAAAGCGACAGCAGCATTTCTACCATTGAAGAATATCTGGAACCCAAAATAACTGTCAGTCAACACTTGAGTCAGAGTTTTCAATACAAATGTGAAGACAGTTGTATTGTGTGTGGCTAAAACTTGGAGAACTGTGAAGACCATCATTCGAAATATATAGGTATTTGTAAACAGTTGTTTACGCAAGATACTCTGTATCCGTTGATCAGACACCATCAGCATTATTAGCCTACTGTGGCAGAGGATAAGCTAACTTCTCTCTGAGGAAGGAATTAGGAAAAGATGTTGGGTGGGGGGGGTTGGGTTGATAGAACACACGTTAATGAAATAGCCAAAAACTTCGTCACAAGATCAACCCTGACTTGGAATGTTTAGATCCCATGAGAAAGTTGAAAATCTAGGAACCTATTGTGCACGGAAATTGAGGCAGACATGAAAAAAATTAGAAGCGCGTGAGAAAATCTGGGAGAGAGCAGAACATAGTTGGCTGAAGAATTCTGTTTTTCATAGTGCCCTGGAAACAGATCTAAACAATGGAAACAATTTGACAAATATTCCGCAACTGATACGATCTACTAAATGTGAGCAAAAATAAACGTTATTGTCATGCCTGTATCAATTAAAAACCCCTCATCTAATCAGTCGATGTCTTTTGATCTACTTTTCAGTTTTATCTCTCCGATATAGACTTTTGAGAAAGGACAATTGGAACAGTATAATAATAGGTAGAATTAGTCGATTGATGAACTTCTTGATAAATGATTTATTGATTATTAAAATGTCAAACGTACTATGTACAATTCTTTTTTCTATTTGTCTCTTATTCTTGGAGTTTGCCTATTCTGGTAAAAGTAATCTTTTAGCTAAGTAAAATAAACGTAATCAATAAATATTTATTAAAAAGTATCTATTACTACAAACTGACACTACTTGGAGTACAAATAAAAGTGAATAAGAGTATGGCTCTTTCATCACTATTTAGTTATTCTAGACAATACTCATCAACATAAAAATCAAGTGATTATTCCTGGAGGGGGGTAGGGTGGCTTACTTCTCATTTATAACCATAGGAGTAATTTGGCTCACATTTTCAACTTATTCTGAATTCTAATAAAGTTAGCTTATACAGTATTCATGCAATATACTGTCGGCGATATCTGAATGTTATCTGTCTAATCCCAAGAAGATATTGATAACAAAATGCAATAAAATGTCATGTTTATAAGTTTCGAAACAATCTAATTCATTGATGATGAACTACTTAGAATAAATTGGTAGTATTTTTGAGAGACAATAATAAGAAACTGATACTCTAACTTTCACTAATTCTTCTTATAAATGCAGACAATAACGAAGCATTATTTGATAGTTTATAATCAAACTAAATATTTTTTTCTTTTTCCAGAATAAAGAAACTGGTATCTATTTAATTCTGTGACAGACATCTGTACAATTAACATTTAAATATTACATAATCATCAACAACATTAACAGAAATTTCGACGACGACAAGGCTAACAGTGATAATGAACACTGATAATAATGGTATAAAATCAGTTTACTGACAGTCATAATATTAATTTACTTTTTTAGGTTTACCGCTGTCAATTAGACATTATACCGCAGATAATTCAAGTTGTCGGTCAACTTTAAGATAACTTCCATTTGTGCAATTATTTATGCATATATGTAAACATGTAAAAAGATTTTAGAGTGATTAATTAGTGCTTTTCAATGGCCTCTGTCTCCGATTTGTTTTGGCACATACATAGAGTTGAGTATACAATAGTACTAATAATATTTTCAACAAAAATAAACCGCTCAACCATATTTTTATTATTTAAGTTTAATTATGACAGGCAAGGGGAATCTAGGATTTGTGTTTCGTCCTGTTTGGGGTTCGTCGGCTGGGTATGCTTGCATCCGAATGTTAATTTTTACGCCCGGATTCAGACCCAATTTGAGTCCCGAATAGGACTATATCGAGGAAATACTCTCAGGATGCACATATAGCAACAGAGACTGACTAGCTTCAGTTCATAACTGATCAACGGGAAGACAGAAATTCATCCTACTTGCATATTTCTATTAGTTAAAATAAACCTGTTTATATTTATTAATGAATGTCAGTATTTTGTAGGTTTCATTTTATTTAGTTAATGATAACAATAAGGTACGAATAACATGTAAGTAAATAGGTTTGATTTATGAATATGAAATGGGATTTATTTTTAATTGATTGTGTATTAGTGTGAATTGTTATCATCATTATTACTTCATTAGAAATTCTGTACATAGCATTAGATACGAATCAGATTAATTTTTTTAATAGCTTATATATAGTTTGTTCACACTGTCACAATATAGACGCTTTCTTAACATTTATTGCATTTTGTGTTTGTCGGTGGGCGAAGACCTTAGTCTGTTGAAATGAATCAATAAATGAACCATCATTAGTTACTATTTTAAAGTAAAAATACTAGTGAAATCAAATTAACCTTCTTTCTATTCTTTGTCATTTGACAATCAGCTCATTAATCCCGTATTAATATAGAATAATTAAGTACATTTTATAACCATGTTCTTTAAAGTGTTAAAAACATTAAGAATTGTATTTTTTGTAGTATAAAAGTACGATGTGCTGCGAAATGAAACACAGAAATTTCATCTTTCTGTATTGTTTCTCCTGTCTTCCAATTTCATTAGTTGTTTAACCTTCATCATGACCAATAATAAGTTAATTATTCCTTCATTAGTCTGACTAATCGGACACACATATGTAGTTTTCTTACTAAATACTGCCATAAAAAGCGATTTAGAGATTCTTTTATGTTTCTGACGGTAATTAAAGTTAGTGCAATACATAAGTCTTAATTAATACTCATGTATTCACACGAAATTCGTAAATAATGGAGTGAAATTGTGTTTTTTTTACATCACAATCGTTAAGTTCTAGAAAGAAAGTCGTTTGTGTAACACTTGTCGTTACTAATCATTTCACGCACCACTTAATTTAGACAAAATATACTGATTCTCCTAGTAGCATATCCATGTGACAAATCTGAATAATTTAAAATTTTACACATATATATTATTATTTGAAAGATGTTTCGAAAGTAAGTTTTACATACAGTGGAACGAATACGAACATTCAGCAGTAGACGATACTAATCATTACTCAAATAGATATAATCAATTTACAGCCACAGGTAATATTATGATATCCATCCGTCCAAGGCTAACAGTTACTTGTCAGATTTCATCCAAAATCTAAACACTGCGAAAATGCATACTCCATCTGTTGATCACAGAATGCAAGAAATTAATAAATCAACAAACTCATTAATAATAACATCAGTAAACTGGTTTCATTGAAAGTGACAAAAAAGTAAGAGGCAATTCGATTATTATTTTTTTAGAATTGGACTAATATTAGTAAACTTAATTACACAGACATTTTGAGATTTTCGAAATGATTACATATTTACAATAATTTTTCTAACTAACAATCAAATCTCATAAAACGGGTATTAGGTAGGTCCTACTGATCACCTTTAACTAGTACACAACTACAGCTATGCAATCTTATTTTAGAAATAACTTTCATCTGGTAGGTATCTGTTATTTTTTGACAATATCGTTTCCTTATCAATTACTTATTTTTCTATAAATTAAATAAACTTGATATTTGAGATTAGTGGGAAAAATTTAACAACTACAACATACTTTCCTCATATTACAACGACAAACAAAGAGATTATCAATTATAAAACATAGAGGGAAGAATAGAAAAAAAAGACTCATGTATTAAAACAATGTCGGTATTGGTTTTAATATTTTTGAATAAATATAATGTTGTACAAACTACTAGTTCTTCTAATCCTTTCAACGACCACTTTTAGTATTTAAAAACCCAATCGACTAATTTTAATTCTCAACATTTCTCTGCTCAATCAAAATGCTTAGACACATAAAGACCTCCAACATCATCAGATGCAACATGATAACTATGGATCTTAAAATTTAGAGTCTGATGCAGAATTTATCGAAAATAATCGTCCTCTCCAGTATACTTGAGTTTTCAGTATTATGTAAAAATAAATAAGCAATAGTAAGTGTCTCCTGCCATTCATTTCAATTATCATATAAACCCCAACCACGTAGTGTGCAACTACAATCATGGCTCAGTTCCGTAAGAGGGATGACCCGATCATCTAAAGACACAAAGATTCTGGGTTCTATTCTATATGGCTTCGTGTGAGTTTCCTTGGAAAAATGAATAAAGCATTAGTGCAGCACTCTTTTAATTCTTATTGGTTTTCCACCTGATGTTAATTTTTTGTGAAACTATTAAACGTCAATTTTTTATTTATTTCAATAATCGTAATGGATTTGTTCTAGATTTTATCATTGTTCTAAGAGGACGCGAAAGTGGAATCTCATATTTTTCCTTTCATTGCAGAATTTCTGAAATTCTAGGCTTATTTTTAAATATAAAATAAATCCAATGAATACCTCTCCTTCATACGATTATAAATATGCAAACAAGAACCACACTATCCCGATATTTTCTTCAAATTTTGTAAGATGGGAGAATTTTCCCACTTTCTTCTTTTTCATACGGTCTGTCTATCTCTCTCCTTATTCTTGTACAGTTTTCTATTTACTTTAGATGATGTAACTCGAAATATATCATGCAGCTTGGTTGATGTATAAATATAGCTGTCTACTTGATTATACGTGAACGCTAGTGTGTTGTGATAATATAATCATCTTTGTAAACAGACTATTGGTATAATAATTTTCCTGAAGAATCTCAAACTGCTAAGAAAAACATGAAAGTTAATAATGACTTCAACTGCATTACTTGAAAGAAGTAATGTAACTCTAAAAAGTGAACAAAAAAATGAATTAATGAATTATTATGTGAATATATCCAGGAATAGAAGAACAAAACTGCTGTGTAAATAGATGAACTAAAATGGACCACACTTACTAGTCCTAATACATAAACGTGCATGCACAGGTAATTGAATGATTTTGTATGAAAAGTTTTAGTAGACGAAAAAAATTAATCATTCTATTAAAATAAAATTGGTCTATTTGAATATAATGAGTTAGGCTTGACTATGTAGGAGAAGGAATTTAAATTACATCATACTAATGACAACAATTAATCTGTATGTCTTTTTGATGAATTATGAAGGTAATATTATTGCATCTGACGTCACTACCAGGATTTCGGAAACGGAATATTCATTTGGTAAATTCGGTGTAATGAGTTTACCTGAAAAAGTGTAGGGGTACTTATAAGAATATAGTCTCTGTTGCTCTACTAGAAAATTTTTCAATGATAGTAAAAAGTCAGCACATTTTCTAACAGCTATGGGAGAAAAATGCTACTCACTTCCGGGAAGTTTATCATTTTTGAATACATAGATCAGTTTATAATACAAGGGGTTAAAACAACTTATACTACAACATTTCGTACCAAAGAGTTTCATCAGTACGAAATCTTTTGTGAATTTATTTTATATACAGGAAGCCAAGACTCATTTGTGCCTTACAATGAATTTGAAAAAATATTTCCAAGGGCCGAACTATATGCTACGTCTGTCTCTGTAAACAGTGTTACAGAACATCAGCTACCAACACTGAAGTCTCAAGTTAGAGTGGTATCCTGTCACAGTTTTGATCATAAAAAGTAGTCCATACATCTTAGAAATAATAGTCATGAGGAATCCGCATTTGTCATTAACTTTCGTAACTTTCAGTAAGTCTGTTAACATTGATGAGTCACTGCAAATGTCACAACTATAAAAACGGATTAAAAATGTTATGGTAATATGCTATCAAGTTAAAGAGAGTATGAAGGTAGTAAAGCTCATTTACAAGTACAAGGTGATCTAGTTTTCTGTAAGAGACAGATCATTTTTCATGAGTTAAGACAGCCTACTGGAACAGCACTTGGAAAGCTTACGATGGATAATATTATTTATCCAGTTAATAATTCTTTGTGGGTAACTCTTATTTTAACTGTACCGAAAAAGATGTAGAAACTCCAAGAATATGTAGTGATTTTAGAATCACGGTTAGTCTGAAACTGATTAAGTTTACAATAAACCACGAGGGACCTGAAGATTTTCGTATAATTCACTATTGGGTGACAAGGTCTTCTTTAGAATGGACTTATTCAATTTATTTCTACTACCACCGTTAGACGATACATGAAATTTTCTTACGACGATTACTACGCCATGAGGATTGCTTCAATATAATTCCCCACTCTATGGCTTAAGTATCTTTCCTTGTATTTTTCAAATTGTTATTGACGATGTATTAGCAGGCATGCAAGGCTTATTGAGAAGGTGCCCTCGTATTTGGCGACGACTTTCAAGAATATGTTAATCATCTGCTAACACTGCTGCAATGGTTTAAGGAGAACAATGTTGCTATCAAATCTTCTTAGTTTATATTTAAAGAGTTATCGTATCTAGGATAAATGATAAATAATAAAGGATACAGTCCCAACCCTAAGTGTTTCAAATCAATTACTAATCAACCACGAATAACTTCTATCAGTTATGGGGCATTTGCAGTACTACTCTAAATGTATTTATGATTGTACAATGATCGCTGACCCATAATTTAAGTTCCAAAAGCAATCTGCTTGGATTTAAAATAAAACCCATATAACAATGTTGCAAAAACTTAGTCTTTAGTAGGCCTGTTTTAGAATATTTTTCCTTAAAGAGATGACTGTTCTTATCACAGATGCTTACCCGTGGATATTAGCGCTATTTTAGAATAAAATGACTGTCCAGTTGTATCTAATTCTAGAAGACTTACTAAAGTGGAACAGAGATATTCTTAAGCACAAAAAAAGCTTTTGTCATATTCCGGGCAGTTACCAGACTACATAAGTATTTGTAGGTCTCAATTTACGATAAAAACCGATCATGATGCGTTACAATTTTCACATAATCGAAATAAATTTGTAGCCAAATGCACCACAGCCATTATACTATGATGGAATCTCGCACTTAGCGCATATGATTATAATATCAAATGTCGTTCCGGAAAACACATTATATACGTAGGTTTCTTATCACGGTATGCAAAGTTTCTGAATCTTGATAACAATGAATGTAGTTATTCTCTGATCATTAAACCGCTTCCAGTATCACGTACAGGACTAATAAGTGGAACTAAGATATATTTCGGTGGAGTATTACGAACATTTGATAAAGTCTGGACTAATACCATTAAAACACGATTCCCCAAATTTATTAACGAAGAGAAGAGTTGTTTAAGACCTTTGATGGCTTGATGTATATGAACGACCAAACAATAATCTACTATTGTAGTAGGAAATGTTTCTTATAGTACAATAAAGGATAGTCAATGAATACCTTTTTAAAAACTGATATTTGAGAGCTCATTTGTGGTGTATAGACATATCGGACGTCACACTGTTTAAAGGTAATGATTCATTAAAAGTTAATGTACTGTAGTAAAAAGTAATGGGAACTGTATGGAACAAACTGTTGATTTTACTGATGGAACTATACACTGATGGTATACTGACCATGTTCAGTTCTTAAAAAGTACGACAAAATATAATTTAAATAAAGAGTTCATGACATGTTTAGAGGAATTGCTGCGAAAATACAACAAAACAACTCTCATCGACGATTACAGAGATTAAAGGCGATATATAATAAGATAACTTTTCGGAAAGGAAGTGTGATGAATTCTGATAATACGATCACTACAGACTCCCTCTGTATGTCTATTAAATTTTCCCTAAATTTATTGATTGACCTGATAAAACTAATAATATTTAATACAAGCCAACAAGAATTAGATCTCTTAAAGTAATTGGTTCTGCATTCTTGTGCATGACAACAGAAATTCCCCTATTTCTAAACTAAACGAATTGTTTATGGCATACTTATGACTACATTTACTAACACGCGTTAGCTAAAATTATGTCAGAAGTTTAAAAATTTATTTTTAAACTTAGTCAACTTTTAGGTAACATTTGAGTGATGCAGATTTTTTATATTGCCGATTTACTGATGTGACTGTTGTTGAATGATCGCACCTGATGCTTATACTTAAAAGTGATTTGTTTTATTTCTAATCTATAATATAAAATTCATAAGCAGGAACTATTTAAGAAATACATCAACTATAACAGTGATGTTATTTGGATAAGTATGTCTAAATAAAGCGTTAGTTACCAAAAATGAAAGTCAACATAATGAGCCTATTCCCAGATACCATATAAATAAACTTAGAAAACATTCACAGTACATTCTTTCAAACGGTAATTAGTCGGTCAAGTAAGTAAGTTTTTATTTGTTTAAAAACATGTAATATTATTGATTACATTTGTTTTCAAGAAAAAAACTTTTAAGAGTACATACAATTTTATTGACAGATAAAATTTTGACTAGTACTGTTTAAAGAGAACTTTTGCACTAAGATTTTTACTTATTATGATAGTATACAGGTTAGAGGTAAGTTTGAAAATTGTATATACTGCTCCATACTAATGTTTTCATCCAAAGTATAAATGGAATAAACAGTGGTTTAACTAAATTTTGTCAGCATAATCGCTTTTCATCAGCAGTAAGCAAAAAAATTAACCAAACAAGAAAATGGCAAAATAAATACATTCGTGGTGTCGTACACATTGCATATTAAACTGTCTAAACACGACATTCAGTGAAGCCAACGAATTTATTATCATGTCGTTCATATACATAGACATTAAGCTTAATTCAACAAAGAACAATGAAGAAGTGTAGTCAAACATTAAAAAGATCTTATTACTAAGCAATTTAGTGTGAATAAATGATAGCTTAGTCAGAATCACCATTAATTATATTGTATAACTAATTTACTATTTCTTCAAGATTAACAATGTCAAAACAAAGTAGATAAAAGTAAATTAATGAATCCTGATCCTTGTCTGTAATAAGTGCTCAGTCGATAAAAATATTAGGTTAAATAGAAATCCAAAGTTAATAATCAAGACATTTTAAATGAAATTTACCACTAAGTAGGAATTTTCATCGATAAAAAGGAAACACACACGTCAAATCCACTGCACATAAGTGTTCACCTATAGTTGCAATTAATTCTGAAGTCCACTGTTTCACTAGTATTGTCTCATAAATGCTCTGCTCGACATTTGAGTGTTATGAAAATATGTATTTTGTATTATAAAGGAAATAAGTTTAGTTTATAATAGTAAAATTGAACGATTTTGCATAATATGACAGTATTAATACAGACAGTGTGTACGCGACGTCGTATGCAATCTGTGATTTCGAAGCACGAAATCTGTTTCATTCGGAACTCATTCAATCAACCATGGGTATTTTATGTCATTCTAGTTTAAGGCAGGATGGATAGCAGGAGGATACTATGGAATAATAAGGAAACGCAAAAGGTAAATGTTCATTTAGTTCAAACTAAACGACAATATTTAATTTTTTTATTTATTATAAGATGACTAAAAATAAAAATAACTTTGATGTTGCAATATTTGGCTATATAGTAGACTAATGATGAAAGCTAAACTGATATATATTTGTTCATTTGTACATATCAGATAAATCTGGATTTATCTTCTGCCTTTTCTACTAATCTCCTACATGCAAATATCTTCTCATTTAGAATTTTTACTTGTATCCAACCTGAATTCATCACCACACAATGAATGAACATCCATGCTAAAACATCAATTAAAGACATTCATAGCTCATTCTTTCGAAGATTACATACAATTAGTTTATCTTATGAATTTGAACAAGATAAAAACAATAGCTGATGCAGAACAGTGTGAACTAATATTATACTAATCTATAGTAGAAGAGGATTCAAGTTATTCCACTGTTGTTAAATCTTATAAAAAGCAAAGAATCTACTGTCCAAGGTAAATTTATATTCAAAAGTTACACGAAGATAAATCTTGCTTTATGTGTAATTTTATTTAAATTATTTCATAAACACTTCATTCAATAGGTATTAATAATAACATAATAAAACTAAATGCAACACAATGATCCTAGTTAAGTACAATTAAACAAGCTAAATAAATATCTGCTGACTAAAATAAAAACATAAATATTCAGCAATTTCTGAAACGTTAAAGTATTTAATCACTATAAATCTGTTTATCGTTTCTACAGCATTTTTTACTAGTTTGTACTTAAAGTGTTCAAACATATCAGCACTACTGTCCCCAGTATATATACCTACATCTATAAATAATTATCCAACAGTTTTTAAAAGAAATTCAAATGAAAATAACAATGGTATTGAAACTTGATCACATGGATTTTACGAGTCAAAGTTTATATCATTTCGAAATTTCGACTCTATGGATAGTCTCAGTTAGTCACTGAAAAATTCTTTTGAATAGTGTCACAGTACCAGATAATTTGTCAAGTAAAAGAAAATATTAATTTAGATTTGATATCATGAATCTACTCTATTATAACAAACAGATAACTTACTGTCTTTCAGGATAGGTATACAAGTAATTTAATCCAATAAATACGTACAGTATTCAATTGTTAATGTAATTAGGTATCACACGGCATCAACATTATATGCATTCATTTTATTACACATTTTTCATTGTTGGTATCTGATTTTAGTTTTAAGTTATTACTGTACAAGGATGAAAACAAGTTTGATAGATCTCACGAAAGCCGCTTTCGTTGTGTAGTTGAATGCAAATAGTAAAGTAAGTATTATGAAGAAGGAAAGAGGTAATTAATGCTGTTGGTGGTGGATATTTTAAGGTGACATACTCATTTTACACCTGTTTTTGTTACAGAAGCACTAAAATGTAATTTTGGTGCCTATAACAATAACCTTAAATAATGGGAAAGTTACATTGGTTCTATATCTTACATAAATACAACGACTTATATTCCTTTTATCTCATTTGTATACTTATGCACACATTTTCAAATCCATTCATTAAAAGTTTGTCTACCTGTTATTCATCATTTGACTGACTTATTGCAAGGTCATGTTTAAAATAAACTTTCGTGCAATAACAAAACCGAATTCATTCATCAAATTAGCCACAGAATCACAAATAAGAAGAGTACTTAAGTAAACTTCGAACTACACACTAACACATATCGGAATAAGGTGATGTATTGGTAAACCACATCTTTTTTAAAAAACCAATAGACAGACAAATCAAGGGGAATCCAATACACAGATTGTAATAAAGCTAGGTGTGTATGTGTGATATGCACAACTTTATGATTCACTTCACT
Source organism: Schistosoma japonicum (assembly GCA_025215515.1). Lineage (NCBI taxonomy): Eukaryota > Metazoa > Platyhelminthes > Trematoda > Strigeidida > Schistosomatidae > Schistosoma > Schistosoma japonicum. Next base: position 44,591,662 of record CM046063.1, on the reverse strand, counting down.
TCATGATTCCCCTATCACAGTAATTTCTTTGTATGGTGTGTAGATTTGGCTGTATGTTTGTGCATTTATCCATTTATATATGCCTAGCTGTCTGGTAATAATAGGAACTTCTTAAAACAGGAAAAAACACGACGAAAAAAAAGGATGAACCATTTAAATAAAAAAAATATTATTAACCTTTGCACTAAGCGTGGAAAACAATATCAAACTTCAACTTGACATTGATAGTCAAAAGGTAATAATCATCAGTACAGTTTGACCGCAATCAAATGAACTACAGTCAATAATAGATGATTGTTCGCCTTAATTTTATGGTGGGCGGAGGTGACGTTGATAGCAGAGGATAAATTGTGTAGTGTATTCGTTTTAATCATAAAGGATCACTTTATTGTTATTTTGAAGATTGCATTTATTTGTTCTTATTAGTTAGACAATGGCACGTGACCTATGCACTTGCTGTATTAGTTTTTAATTTGTGCAAGTAATTATGCACAAACTTATAGATCATGAAAGTGTGTGTACACCATGTGAACAATTATTGTGATAATCATATATATATATATAAATGCGAACTAGTGGTGTTGGTTATTCCAATAAATATTGTAAAGTATCAGATAATGTTAAATTCTGAAAAGAAGCCAATCAGATTTCTGCAATTTTCTCAGTAGTTTTTAATATTCATAAAACGGTTTTTCTATTGTATTATGTATTTAGATACAACCTGTAAGTACTAGAAAAAGTTTATAACTCGCTGAATGAAAATACAAAAGCAAAACAATCTGTTTTCAGCAGTTATATGAATGTAAAACTTAAAAAATAAATCTACATAAACTTATTTCTATTTATGACAATATTTATCAACCTGTTAACTAAAAGTAGACTGGAGAAAATACAAGTGTCAACTTATTCTGAATTAGTGACTCATTAATTGTTCATTGAACATTCTATCATTTAACAACCTGAAATTTTATAATCCTTAAATAATCTTCAACTTATGGAAACAGTTTAAATTTTCTTATTCCAGTTAAAATTATATATCAAAATAGGATCCATAATTTGTTTGGTTATTGATTTTCACGGAGTAGATAAATGAAGAACTCACTAATAAAGTGCATGCAGAGAATGAAGAGTTGATGATTATGTCTTTTTACACAATACTATTAGTTTGCTTGCAACCTAAATTATGGTTAATTTAGTGATAAACCTTATTATAAATGACCTTGAATCATCATCATCATCCATTACATGTGATTATTAAAGGTGTCGTATTTACAAAGGAACATTTATAGGTTTTTATTTATTTTCTTGACATAGATTCTGTTTGAGTGTATACAGATTCGTTTATTTGCGCGGATTAATTTTTTGATTCATATTAAGTCTTCTGTTTCAAGAAGATTAAAATACTTAGCTAAAATTATGCAATTTTCTGTGTTCAAAATACTTAACTATGATCTAATTTCCAATGTATGCTTTCATAACTGTACGTTGATGTTTCATCACCAGTGTCGTTTGATCAAACACAATTATTGATTTTGTTTATTTTTTACCATACTGACAGTGTAAGTCTTCACAATCTTGAGGTAGCTGTCATCATCATGAGCTACAGAACCATTGCAAACCAACTAATATTTACTGGACATCTGCTTCATTTTAGGTTAGGTCTCTTTAAAAATGTTTGTCGGGATTTCCATTCATTACCGAACCCTGTTCATTCAAGTCATGTGGAAAGCACAATATTGTTACCGTATTTCAATAAATTATTGTTATCAATAAACACGCTGTTCATCAGTATTACTGTGTAAGAGTAGCTTATATTAATAGTTATACAGCTCTGAAAATAAATTCTTATAGTGAACTCTGCTTAAGCAATTCATCTTGTTGTATGGTTGATTCAGTACTTCCTTCTTAGTGTTGAATATAATCAGTATGACTGTTAGTGATACATTTAATTTGGCGGAAACATATTGCGGAATTCCATTAAAATATCCTTTGCATAATAAGTATCATCACAAGAATATTCATTTCTACTCTATGAGAATCCCAACACTAAACTACTAATAAGCGATGCCTTTATTTAAGTTATACTACTCTAAATTTACCACAGAGTCATCTCGAAATAACATCAATTTCGATTAAAAAACAATTTACAGGTAAAATTAGTTTACAAATTGATGGCAAATTCGTATCACCTACATACTTTAACGAAACTACACATATAGTTTAGCTTTATTTTCTTTTCATATGCACCATAGGAAAACGATTTTCAACTTAAAGCATCCAGTTGATTGATCCACTAACTGATTGTTTGTAGTTGAAAGTATAATTTAGTCACAATGATGCTACTACTGCTTATACTTCTTGTTGATAATAATGGTAGTAAGAGATAGTATATTAATAGACTGAATTTCTTTAAACAGCTGTAAGTAAACAAAGAAGAAAGGAAATGACATCTACCTCGGTTTTGTGTCTGCATACTTTTCTGTGTGGTTATGAATCTGTGTTGCCCATGGGAAAACAATGGTAGTGTTAGATATCTGTTTATACTTTAATGTAAGAGTACAAAATACAAACAATTTTATACGACCACACAAAAAGATAAAAGCTTAATCCGATAAAAGAAGCACAGTAACAACTTACTGACATCCCCATGACCAATCCTTGTATTGTGAACTTTATCACATAAACAATATCTAATATATCATATGTATATTACTAGATAATCTGTAAATAGATAAGTTTATTAGTGAGAATTAAGCAAATTGTTTCGTAATTTATACTGTAGTCATTTGAATCATTGGTGGTCTCTTTTATTTCCACACGGACACAATCATTCATCCATTCACTATTATGTGTACATTAGTTTGCGAACGTCTGCATGTATTATTGTAGCAACGATTAATAACCAAAAGGCAGATACAACTTTGTGTTTTCTGGTCAATATGCACACATGTAATTATGTATATGGGCAGATATTCAACTTTCCTTTACTACTTTGGAGAAGCCACTTTGTTTAGAATTTAAACAAAAAATAATAAAGAGAATTACGAAGCATTGATTGTTTTGTTTTCTAAATGAAAGAAATAATTTTCCTTTTACCAAAGGTGGCTATTAAGAATTTAGTTTTAGTTGCAAGTACTATGTTGTCACTTTTTATCAACTGAAGAACCACTAGAAAACTTTAGATATGTCTTATCCCATTCTGATTAGTCATCAGGGTGCTCCCAGTTGTCAGTGACAAAGATTACTGTTGGATTTTATGTTAGCAAAACCTTTCCTCATGTAAATTACTGGAACTTTAGTAAATCGAGCTGTCTGTTTTGTAACAAAATGAGTTATTTTATTATTAAATTCTGCTTACAGTATTTAGTAAATGCTATCACAAATAGGGGCAGCATCTTCAATACAGTGAGACATTAGTTAACTATATGTAAAGTCAGATTGGAGTAATTATTTCCAGTTGTATTGTTTAATTTTAGTCTTCGCTATGTGTATCATTTGTCTGTTGTCGTATAATTCACTTTGTGTAAACAATATACTTTATTTCAATTAACTGACACTTTTGGCCCTAAACCTGACATTTTATTGGTTTATTCTCTGCGTTTTACCGATGAATGAGTAACGTATTCATAGTAACCTTTTCTGTTTTCTAGGACACATTATATATAATATTGTGACTAAATTGATTAGTTTTTATGTTACATGCTAATGAAACAACTACAATATACCTATCACTTCACGAGCAAACAACCAGTCACCTTAGATTTCAAGTAGGAACTACTATTTATTAATGTTGCACTTCTCATAACTTGATTGTTACCAGTTAAGACAACTAATGGTAAAACGTTGACCACACAGCTAGAAAGTCCCTGGTTTGATCCTTGATGAGGTCATGGGTGTGTACTTCTGACTAGTCCCATACCAGGACGAAACAGCCGTCCAGTGTCTACTGGTTGTCAGTAGTTGTCTAATTCAGGCCAATTTTTGATATCAAATCAACATAAAACAACTTAATCGCCTTTCATAAAGTGAAAAACAACGTCACACTAAATATGAGTATGACTTTTTACCAGCTAACCAGCTAAAGTTTCTGTTGATATTGCTAATTAGTCCTCAGTGAAACATACAATTAAACTCGATGTTATCATGACTCATCCAACGCAATGTTCTGAAGACCACTTACAATCAAACCTTTATCAGTCAAAGAGTGAAGTAAAAGACATGCTTAATATGTTTATGAATGTTCATTTGATTTTTAGTGAATGCAAAACACATTTACCATTCAGTAAAATTTCGAGATGTGATGACGTACCTACAGTCACTAACATGGGAGCATTATTCACTGCCTTTCTGGACTAACTAAAACAGTAAACTATCATTTACATTGTAACCATGTCATTAGAAGCGACTATGGACACATGATGAATGCCGATTATGTTAATTTGCGAAGTGTATGGTTAGTGTTTGTTTCAAATAATAATATTATTGTGGTTTTTGATGACAAGCATTATGGGTTGATTGTTTTAATCACATATACATCTGTTATATTAAGATTAAATTTAAACTAAGATCATTGATAATCGACTTTTGAGTCGATGATCCTAAGACATCAAACCCGTTATGAAACATGAATGTTGTAGGTGGCATCTCGTCTTCTGAATAATGTATTTTGTAAAATGATATAATTCTTCTGAAGTTTGTGGTTTATCAGTAATAGCACTAGGCATGGTTGTTTCTATTCGAAAATATCCTATCATAATAATAATCCTGTCATAATAATAATTCTGATCTGCAATGATTTCTTCCGCATTCTTTCTCGTTCTCTGTTCTATATGATTATACTTTTTGTAAAACTCTTATATATTATACTGCTGGCTAACACTGCTCTGCACATAAATATTTGAGTTTGCCTTTCGGATTGACTTCTCTATGTGGCATTTTACATTGGAGGTTGACAATGAAGGCAGAAGTGGTATGTAAACACTGATATTTGTAATCTCTCTACTTTCTGACTATTAAAATAACCACTTTACTTATTTATTGTTATTATTATACCTACTGTTGTTAAACAATCACTTATACTGTGAAAAAAATATTGCCATCTTGCATGATTATATTGCATAAAACTTCATGAACAATAAAATACTGACGGCCATTCACAAATATATACTTATTTAATGAAAAAAGAATGAAGTGACATTGAACGAATAGGAAAACTAAAGGAAAAGATAAAGTTTTACTCAAAATTTTCTGTCGTCACATGACATTATTTGTGTATTTATATCCTAAAGCTGATAATATTCATTTGAAGACTAACTATCATGGTTATCATCGGATTTCTTAGGTCTGTTTGTTCTTATGAGTTAAACATATAGCTTATGAGCTAAAAAACACTGACGTTTCATAAACTTTTAGCAAATGTTTTATCCTGATATATGGTCTTAGATAGGCGTCATTTTTTGGATTAAATGCAGGAAATTCAAATTGAAGGTAGCGTACATTTGATAAAGATAGGTGGCACTCATCACCAAATATCATTGATTGTGTTAGAGCTAGTAGACCTGTATGGCACTGAATAGTTGTTTTGTTATAGCATAGGACTGCTCAGAAGCATTTAATCTACTACCATACAAGCGAGCTGCTACCAAAAGCATCCATGTTTGTAAGTCGTAAGACCACTAATTCAAAATACAATAATCTATGTCTTTATTACAATATATAAACTATTATTCTGCTATTGGATGCCAACCCAGTGTTGTAGAGGGTTAAGTATTCACCCTGGGTTCAACTTATTGAGGCGATGGAGAGTACGCACTGTTACGGAGTCCCATACTGGGACGAAACAGCTGTTTTGTACTCCTTGATTTTCAGTGGTATTGAACCAGCATCAGTCTGTAGCAAACACAGACAACTAGACTTAATACCTACATTCAGTCATTATTATTGATCTGTAATATAAATTTAAATACTGTTAATTTCAGTGATAATATTTTATATATGACACTCGTTTCTCATCCAGTTAATTCATATAATCTATTTATCGATGTATTCATTCCTCTTTTCTGGAAGTATGAAGCTGCTCACATAAATTTCATATCCTTTATACTTCTTCGAGTGTATTAACGTATAACCTATTTAGTGGTCACTGATTCTGCATACTCATCTGGAACATTCTTTATAAAGTTCATATTTCTTTCAGGATTTTATCCTGATTCTCGGATTACAGAAGTGGCAACATGCAACATATTTGGCATTTCCTACACACAAATCAAAATTATCTCCTATTGCCTCCTGTTGGCTAATGAAACATTCTTCACTTCCAGCTTTGGTCTATCACATCTCCCTGACAACAATATTAGATTAGCTGCTGCAAAATATCAGTGGTCAACAGATATTACCCATGATATCACTTTGGTATGGTATGTGGGGACAATGTGATCCCGAAGTTAATGTAATTCACAGTGAACTTGATTCTAATCCCAAACATTTAGTATATATGACATTACATGCAACAAGCCAGCCAAAGAACAAATAATCACTTCAGAAAGCACCTCACTATCCCACTATGAAAAACCACCAGTGGAGAATTCTAAAATTTCTTCATCCATGTTCCGGTTATATGTCCATAGCACTTCGTCAAATCATGCCTGTGGTAAATGTTAGTTTCTTCTCTATAAACAAGATACACTTTTAATTATCAACTCTTATCTAATCTCTCAACTACCACATAGATGCAGTCATGCATTTAGGACTCAGCCAGCTGCTGCCGTCATCACTATGGAATGAAATATCACTGAGTTTAATAAAAAAAGTAGTATTGAGAATCCTTCTAATCCTAATTATTTACAAATTAGATATTATCATCGTATTGAAAAACATTTGGATTAGTCCGAGTCGATCACGACATGTAAATTTGTTATTCAACTAATTTATTCAACTGGTTAAGTTATCTATTTACTAGTTATTTATAGGAATGTTAATCTGCTTACATAAAACTCGACCCTTCTGTCTTTCAACTTGGGCATGTAGTAGTCATTTTTGAATTATGAGTGGCGAATTAATTTCGTCACAGATCGTTGTTAGCAGGGTACCACTGAAAAAGAGAGAGTACTGGGCAACCGTTTTGTCTTGGCATGGGATTCCTCAGAAGTGCGCACCCTTAGTTCAGCCCCTTGGGCTTCAGGTTGACAGGCGCTTAACCCTAAATAGTTCGTCTGTTTGCCTACTTGTTAGATCCCAGTCCACCCACTATTGTTTAGGTGTTTCATTGGAATTCATTTGTTCAGCTCTTTGTCTGTGAATGATCAGATAAACTTTGGTTCAGCTTCTTGTACACGAGCTGGTTGAACAAACTCAGCATAGAAATGTTTTCTGCACGAAATGTGTAAATATTATAAAACAGAGTTTTCTCTATCACCAGTAGATCGTCGACACTTATACACACGAAAGGAAATTTGTTTCACCATATACTTGCACAGAATTATGTATAAATACATTAACAATGGGTTAATTTCAAGCCCACAATTTTGTATATAATAAGAGAAAATTCGGAATTAAAATTATAATAAGATGCATGTATAAACTAAGAAATATATGTTTAGAATGAAATGATAAACAGATTAATTTTTAATGTGAATGAACGACTGTAAAACGTTATTTGCAATTAGTAACAGTGCCATGTACGGAACTGAACAAACTAGAGCATCCTGGGATTTATAAAAACATAATCTTGACTTATATGCAACATCGTTTTAGAATGGCAATTATTTGTCCAACAGTTGAGATATTGTTAGTTAATTTCATGGGAAAGAAGAAACAGCTTAAACTAAAAACTATACACGCTAATTAATCACAAACCTCTAAATTGTCTCTTGTTACATAACTTAGGTACATTCACTTTTTAAGGCGATAAACAATAAATTATCAGATGGAACTAATGAAGAGCGTATTTTTTCCTTCAGTTAATTCATCGGCAAAGTTCACTGAAAACATTGTATGAAATGATATTCCTCGTGGGTTTCGAACCTATATCACCCGTAGTCATAATCCAAAACTTTACAACTGAACTTGACTCAAGCCTTCCTGTAGACTGTTTTAAACCAACTAATATCAGACAAACAGTTCTTTTTGAAGTAGTTGTTATACTAATGATGTATGTTATATTGTTTCTTACATAGCATGTGGTTAAAAGGTTGAAATGCCAAATGTTAATGTCTAAACTTAAACACACAAAACTTTCCGTTTGAAGTTAATAGACTACAGAGGAGAAGCGATATGTATTACAGTATGGTCAGATATGCACACTAAATTAAGTGTATTTTTAGTTTTGCCTAAACTAGAAATCATCATTGCATTTCGTTCTGTTTAAGGACAGTGAGGTATACTACTGACCGATTAAAGGATACAGTGACAGAACATCTGAAATTCAACTTAGCGGTGATTAGTGAAAAGGCTTTGGCACCATAATTGTTTTTAAGGGTCTCTTTGAGATTTTCACAGATCGCCCCCAACAGTTTCCTGATAAATAATGACTTCAACTAAGCATATTCACCTATACTAGAGCTTAAATAACAGTATCCGAAAAAAGACTATACCATATCTTAAAAACATAAATTAATTACAAATCATTTCATTGCTATCAGCATAAAATAGTAAGACGGTATGCAAGGAAATTTATTATCTTAATTTTTATGAACCGATGTTTCACTTAACTACCTGGTCAAAATTTAGTCAGTCATTTCAACTGAAACTTTTTTGACTTTTATTCATTTAATTTGTTATACAAATGTCCTGGTATTTATCAAATATAATATTTTCAACAAGTTGAAACAAAATATAAATACCAAATTTTAACAGTTTCACATTTGTCTATCATTGAGGTAGTTATTAAAAATGATATAAAATAACACTTTATTCCCATATGAATTTCTATAAGCATTTGATTGTAACATGAAAGGAACCCATATAACTTTTTGATTTCATTAAAAAACATACTGTTGTGCTGAAGACATACAGTTGGATTATTTAAAATTAGTTGTTCTTTAATTTAATCAACGTTTATTGTTAGCATCAGCCAATCATATTTTGAGCAGTTACCATTTAGCTACAATAAAGCCAAAATATTGATCACTTATTAAATACAATATTTCCACTCCCCCTTCCGTTATAACAGTGCTAACTGAGGTTGGCAAAAAAACCACTAATTTCGGTGGTTGGACTAAAATTACTTTTGCAATTCAGAGAAAACCAGTTTATCAAATCACGGTTAATTTTTCTTTTGTATTACAGAAGCAGGTGCTTCATTAATCAAACCCTAAACTACACTCACAAATCAGTGATGGAATTAATTGCATAACTGATTTATCTTATGCTGAAATGAAGAACAAATGCTTGGTGGACGATTATATCAGGCAATTTTTATACTAAACAATGCGATAAAATGATATGAAAAATAGGGTGCTCAATTCTGATACAACTGATTTAACAGAACAGATTTCAGAAACAGGCCCCACCTTAAATATATATACTGTTGACACAGATTCAAGGATAAAATGTGACGGAAAATACACAAAATGAATCCGTAAGTCTTCAGCAGAATAGTGGCCTATTAAACCTATATGAAATGCCTTTTAAATGCCAAATGGTTTTCAGTAACTGCTTGCACAAACATTTCACAAATTTTCATGCTATCAAAATCAAAAAAGATAAGAAGTGTGGTGAGGAATTTTCAGCCATAAAAAAACTTAACGTTATAGGCTAAATGAACTTCAAATTTCACCACATAACTAATGGTACTGTTTGTAAATGAAACGACGTACGAAATTAGGAGAATGTGAAACTCCTTTCCTAAACCTGATTCAATATCCATATTTTATTAATTGCATGTAGGAAAGATTTTACAGCATTTGGTGGAGATGATACAGTGATATATAAAGAAATTTGATATCCATGTTTGAATTTCACAAGTTCACGAGCGACCTACGAGGTCAATATCTTGCAATCATAAGGGACTTTTAATGAAATATGATCATGTTTATTTTGTATACAGATGTGTTATTTCGTAATATAAAACAATTCACATCTGATCAGTTGTTCCGCCTTTAGATATTTATTTAGTAGGGTAGGGGTTTTCGGATCTATCAGTCGGATTCATTAGTGACTTTCTCTCGGTCATAGCCAATTCAAGCAACCGATTGTTCAGTATACAATATTCAGTACGGCATTTTCCTCCCGTCGTAACAATAATAATGCAATCAGCTGAGCGTATAAGTTCATGTGTATCTAGGAGAAAAGAATAAAAGTTCTAAGTTTATTTCTTCGTCGATCAAAATAAAGGTTTTTCAGCAGTGCTATTCCAAAGCATTTTCCTGACATAGAGCACTAGGTCATTGCTCTGAAAGACTATAAATTAATTGATCAGCAATAAAAATCCCATCGTGTAGAAGCTATAGCTATTGGCAGCTTAAAACCTGATTTATGTGCTCTAAAAGAAAGTGGTAAACTTGTCTTTACCAATAACCGTATTTTAGTTTATTACTCTACAGACCATTCTCGTATTTCTAATTCTTTCCAATTCCTAGTTCTATTTATTGCTTACTTATCTCAGCTTATATTATTCTAGATAACTAGTAAACTGTGTTCAGCTATTTCACTACTTAATTAGTTAGTTTTGGGTTGACTATACTATTCTTCGCTGCGGTAGTTGATGCTCTAGAACATTCTATTTTATACATAGGGTTTGTTTGCCTCATTTCATCCAAATTTTTTATTTTTATTTTTGGTTATATACTTACCGATTATGTAAATATTCATTTCTAGCCACTTTACTGGCCAAACCATGTTAACTTCCATGCATAACTATGTTTATAAAATATTACAGGTTGTAAGTAGATTATGAAAACATATAGAAATAAAATGAATTAACGTCACTTCATTCAAACATTTGTTCTTGACCTTTTTAACTTCGTATAGATAACCATGTATGTGAGATTTCAGTCAGTCAGCTGTGACATTTTTTACTGTGATAACAATCAAATTTCACATTAATGATGCTCAAACTAAATACCGACTTTTAATTGGATCCGTAGCCTCCAAGTTTATAAAATCGATAGTGCTCTCAATAATACATTTAGTTTATCCGTCGTTAGTGTATAGGTTTAGTGGAACAATAATTTATGTTTATTGACAAAGAAACGTATAGCATCATCAAAAATATTATGATAAAATTTAACCTTAACAAAAAGTAGCTAGATTGACGTCATTTATGGTTTGCAGGCTAACTTTTTGTTCTCCATCATATCTTATGTATATGTAGCATGGAGACTGTAGATTTACTGCATGATAGCTATTACTACCGTATCTAATTTTAAAAGAAATACACGCTTCTCTTTATTTTTCATTAGTCTGCTCACCACCTTCTTAAATGCACCCGTTGAATTTAACCACATTCACTGGTCAATTCTTCACCCACCCCCTCATCCTGACTACAGACTTCATTAAACGGCAAATATCCATTAGAAGACATGACTTCTAATTATCATTAACTAGGTATATAAATAATGAAAAATATCATAAACAAATATTATAATTATGTTTATTACCTTGATTGGTAACAGATATACGTATATATTATCAAGATCTAATTAAAAAACACCTATAATGGTCTGCTTATTTAACTATCAATTATGTTGTCGGAATAGTACAACTGTGCTATATATATATAATACTGTTTTATTAATCTATACGTTCACTTACTTATATCATTTTCATTCACTGTAAGTGCAGTGAAGACAACGTCATCTGTTGTGTATTTATGCATGAATATGCTTGTATGTACGAAGAAAGTATGTTATAATTTAAATGTCTCATAAACCATGCTACAGTGCACCTTTTTAAGTTGACACAATATATACAAACATAATTATTATAGGCAAAACCTGTTTAAATAGCTCGGTTTTCACATATGGTTAGAGACAAGGGTATATGCTTTAGTACGTGTCGTTGTAGAATAAATAGAAGCAGAAACATTTAAAACATTTTACTTTTGCTAATTGCTTCACTGTTTACACATATTATCCACAAAAAAACAGTAGTAAAGTCATTACTCTCAATTGGTTGAAAACAGAAAATAAAATAAGATTATTGGATTTCTGTCAATCAAAAGATAAATAACCTATTTAGCCAATGTATTTTAATACTTATGAGATATAAGTGTATTAGCTACATACATATGCACGTTGTTACAACGTTTTTGTGTCTTCATACCTTAAACCTCATGCTTAAGAAAAGCTTCTGAAGATAATATTATCCTTCACTAATATACTAAGCTTTTATCTTATTAGTAGAAATATCATGCAGATTGAACATGCAGACCTATTGAGAGATTGTTAGTGAAGGATAACTTACTGACAGACACTAATGTAAAAAGATTTTTGAAACAAGAATGTAGGGAAAAAAACTAACATAAACAAGTACAATACCAGGAGAATGATATTTTATCAATTTTTAATTGCTACTGTTACCATGAATATAAATTTCATTTGTGTCTGTGTTTGTAACAGGTGTTTAGTTTATGTATACTTAACCCACTTCTCTAACTAATCTTTATTCACTTCATTATTATGATTATCAGCAACAACATTAATCTAATTTCAGTGACAGTACACTATTAAACAATTTAGTCGAGAAATTCTTTTTGAATTCTCATAAACATATTTCCCACTTTGTTAAAGATTTTGTGTCGTTAAAAGAGTAGTAAGAAGAGACAGATTGGTAATGATATAACTACATGGGTAATAAAACCTCCTCATCCTCCCACCTTAATAAAGGCAAAATAAACTTAACTTTCTATATCCATAATATTTATGGTAGCTATTACTTAAATTAGACAAATTCATTTCTCTCTTTTTTTAATGCAACTTATTCATCTCTACCGCCCATGTTCATCATTTCCCGTTTATAGTTTGTACAATCCCACAAAACATTTAACACTGCTATTTAGGAAATCTGTTTATTTATAATTTGTTTATTATTCACCTAATAACGTATTTTAGTAGTAAAAAGAAATTGCGTGTAGATATCTATTTTTTTCTTTTTCATTTATGTATTGTTTATTTAACAATGATTTTGTTTAAATTATCATTCATTGTTTACATCATGAATTAATGTATATGACAATAAAAAGAAGTGAATATATTCTTTTATAGACATTCTCTTATTTATTTGTTTTTCTACAATTAAACAGATAAACAATCCATACTATATGATCATACTAGTTGATGACATGAAATAATTGTCTAATTTACTATTTTTGTTCATTAATTTAAGTTTGTTGGATTAAAAAATCATAACTTAAAATAATCTTCAGAAAGTTGATATTACTCATTGTGGAATTAGAGTAGAATCAATCATTGTATGTGTGAATTGACATCATGAATATAAAATGTGCAAACAAAAGTGATAACTCACATCAGAATGTAGCAACATATTTAATCGACTATATTAGTTTGAAATATAGTTGAATAATATAAATATTAGTTCAAATTTGAATGTCTAGTTTAATGAGAATTGACCATCAAGTATAAAGAAGATATTAGATGTAAGTTATGTATGAAAAATGTTATCTAATGCAAATAAATTAATACTAACTTTGATTCCAGCGAAATGGTTCAAGTGACTTAAAGGAAATAATCAAAAGTATCAAAATGAGATAGATCTCAACACAATTCTAAACTCCTTACTTGTCTAATCATGTTATCAATATGGAATTATACATATAACAAGAAAGCGTGTTACATTTGGAGTAAATTGACACATGTGAAGCTATGTGAGTGCGAATTGTATGGTTGGTAGTGACAATAACGTTTCAGAGAAAATAAAGTTTACTCCTTCATACATAAATCAAGGTCAAATGGCATGGATATAAAAATTCGATTATACAATCCCATAGTGATTTAAAGATCTCTACTATAATATTATCTATTCAAAAATGTTGAAGAAAACAATTGTTTACGATGAATTCTTCATCAGGCTAAATAATTAGCATTTTACATTAGATGACATTATAAGGTATACGTATAAGCATTATGGTTAAGTTTGCCGATACTGTGAATTGAAATTAGTATTTGTACTTCTATCAATTGGTCTCTAAATACTAGATATGGTACCAGAGTAGGTTTCATCTTTGGCTTTAGGGGGAATTTTCAATAACTTTGCATATGACTAAAATAGTTTCTATAATAGCTATTTGTATCCAATACCTTTATACTGTCAATATTGTGTATGACAAATCAGTAATACTATTTCTGTCTGGTTTTTACATCGTAAATATCCTGTCAGTTCAGTAATTTTTCGTTAAATAGAACCTAACAGAAAAGATTTATTCCATTAACTATTAGAAACATTTTGTTATTTATATTTGCCACACATTGATGTCCGTTGGGTACCACTGGAAATCAGGGAGCAGTGAACAGTTGTTTCCTCCCAACTTGGGACTTCTCAACAGTGTGCAAGCGCCATTTCACCAGGGAGTCAAACCCAAGGACTTCAGGCCTTGCAGGCTAACCATTAAAACCAGCATCTTTGACTCAGAGTCTAACGTAAAATTCCCATTTTAATCAGACTACGACGATCAGTTCATTCCGCTATCGGTAAAGAGTCTTATGCAAGGATGAAACAGTTACCCAATGCTCCCTGGTTTTAAATGATGCCTAAATGCAGTCACTCTCTGATGGATAGAAACAATGACATTAAATATCATTCTTCACAAAACCACTCTAACTGAGGCACTTTTTTTGAAGAATTTCAAATGTACTTTTATGTTAATTACTCCTTTAACACTTCCAACTAGAAGGTTAGCAGAAAAATATCATCCTGCCAAGTACAATAATTACCGTAAATTGACATTTGTACTGCCTACTTATGTGACATTTATTTTTGAATTACAAGAAATACTTCAACATGCTTTAAGGTGCATATTGTATTACCTGTGAATAACTAAAAATTCAATTAGTCCCTTTCAATATTGCTGCTAACAGTGTTTTAATTTAGAGAAGTTTCACGTTTAAAAACAAGTAGATATCAACATTCTGCTATTGAATATTAACAAAGTGACTGGTTGATTGTCACCAAATTTTGTTAAACTAATCAGATGTGATTAGTTTAAATAAATTACATGATTGAGACAACACAAAAGTACCGGTAGTCTTAAAACTCTAAACACTATGTAGACAAATGATAAAAGTGTGTTAATGATAATCATGTAATGTTTAACTTGTAAAAGTTTATGCAACACTTGAAATAATAAAACTATTGGTCACATTGTACTCATCGAGGCGATATTCCAAGGGAAGGGAACAATGATTACGATCAGACCAAGTAATGCATAAATGGCAATCGAATTAGTCATACTGCTGTTTGACTAACAGTAGCAGAAATATAATAGTGGAGAAAATCACAAACAGATCAAATCTTTGCTTCATAGGTTACGTCATACGTACAAAGCAGTGCAAACTGGAAATCGGAGAAATGAAATAGGTGATATTCAAATTCACTTCGTGTTTAAATGAACAATAATAACACAAAGATTTGTGATTGATACGAACAAAGAAAATGATACTTGGATAAGCTATGAAAATATGATTGAAGTACAATGCATTAGTCCTATTAAATCATCCTGTGTCTGAAATGAATACTGATTTATTGGATCTTAAGTTGGTCAATGCAAAAGAAAGGTTCAACTGTATTTCTTTTGTATACAAAATTCTGTCTATCCCTTCTGATGTTTCAACGACCTGGGGTCTAAATTATATTAGAGAATAAGTATTTACATGACAGATTATTTTAAATGAACGGTCCGAATTAGCTGTATTACACGTTTTAATTAAATAGGCTAAAATAGGACTATTGACGTTTGCGACAACGCTATAGCTTAACCATATTAGGTGCTCAAGAGCAGAAGGGGGAGTAAATTCGTGGAGTTTTTGCTGAAATAACTTGCTCCACGCGAGAAATTGGTTTGACAGGTACGAAATGATGTGGTAAACTAATGTAATTTAGCTTCCAATCATGGTGTCACTGCAGAAAATATTGTTTGTAATTTATGTACTTTGATTGCTCCTTAAAAATATTCTCCATAATTTCGTCATTTTTATAGGTGTTTCACCTCTGGTTGCAGAATTTGAAGGGAATTAATGCAAAAATTGTTCTTCTCTTAAACATCCTTGTTTTAAAAACCCCAATGTATATACAAAAACAAGGTTTAAAAAATACTTCAAGACTTTTAAGAAGTTATTTTAAGTTACAACGAATTTATTCACAGGATGTGCAAGCAATCTATTAGTACATTAATTAGTCGCAAGAAGCTGATCAGTTTACATTGCCTAACTTTTATATCTAACCGAATTCTATGAATCAGGTTCTCAAAGTGAATTCTAATATATTGAACTAGTGTCACTAAGTAATATTATTCATGCAAGACTCATAAAAGTAGTCTTGAAAGATCCCCTATTTTGTTTTGGTTAACAATTACTGGCGACAAGCAGTATGTAGAAATTCGAAGTAATTAATACAATTTCGGACTCCAGTTTATCACTGATCTGATTAAGTTAAATTCCACATTTGGTATAACTGATCATCATAGACAAGTGACCAACACCTTTTCGATAACTGATTGGTGTACATTATTTCACTAAAGCAGAAGAATGAAATTTAAATGAACTTAATAATAATATATGTTAAGATAATACAGAGTAGAAAGAATTAGAGAATGCAAATTGGTGTAAACTTTCTAAACACTATAGTAGTTTACGAGTAGGAGAGCTGAGGATTCAATTCGAAAGATTCATTCTATTGGTTTATTAAATTTAACAGAGTTCTGCAGTAAAACCAGGTATATGTTCGGATAATTAACAAAAAGCCTCATGTCTTCTCTAACAACAAATGATGTAGCCTAAATTCATAACCAGGCGAAATGCACCCCCATAAAGAATGGATCTATGCAGAAAATCTGGATGAAATCCAAGATAGGAGGAGCAAAGAAGCAGGAATCAACAACAGCCAAACGTGACAAAAAAGCAAAGACACACATCCAATATACACTAACCAAAAAACAAATGAGAAAGTGCTTTAGAACAGATTAATGGAAAGTGTGAAAGACCTAGTAATGACAAAAAAATCTGCTACAGGAGAAGGGAACACGCAACACCTATATAATACAATGAATTGGCTAGCTGGAAAACACTGTAAACCCAAACGACCTATCAAGAACAATGACGGTAAGCCAATCACTGAGAACGTTGGGCAGCGAAACAAGTGGGTAGAGATTGACGAAAAACTCTTGAATAAACCAGCCTCACTAAACACACCAATCATCGAAGGAACACCATCGGTAATATTTAACAAACCAACTAAAATTTGTATTCTGATATGATGAATGAGTAAGTAAGCGTTCATCTTGAAATATGAACATCATAAATTCAGCATTGTGCTTGAAAGTGGTTGTGCACCTGGCAGAATCCTCAGACTGAAGTTGAATAGCTACTGAATGTGTTTTGGTATTGTGAATGATACTCTTAGCTAATTGTTGTACTTGATACAACATTGTTTTACAAGTTGCACAACTCTCTAAAATCTATCAAAATAGATTTTAGTAGTTACATATTCAACAAAAATATATTTTTTATTTCTTATTGTCGCAGTATTTTGTCTATGCCACTTAATTACCACTTTGGACTCAGTAGTTACATATTATTCAAATAGACCTATGCACGATTGAATAAACCTATAGATTCGGGAATAAATCATTCGTTTAGCTAGCATCTACCTTCTGGAGTTCAACTGTGTCGGGTGAGAAGCAGTTACCTATCGGTAGCAATGGATGAAGTCACGCAATGAATTGCAAATTAACTGAATAAGAAATACTAGCCGTTGAGGGCCAAGTCAATGGTCTAATGGTAAAGTGTTAGCCATGGAGTCAGAGAGTACTTGGTTCAATCACTGGTAGGTTCGTGGGTGAGCATTAGTGAAGAGTCCCATGCTACGACGAAACATCTATCCAATGCTTCCTAGTGATCAATCGTTGTCTAATCCAGGCCTATTCATGAAAGCGAATTAGCATTCAATAATCTACATAAAACCCAGTTTCTATCATTCTTTTAATTATTTCACTATATATTTACTCAAAATTTTGCCCAATATGCTTTATATGATGCATTCTATGAACTCATGACTATTGCTACACATTTGCTGGTTAATAAGCTGTAAACAAGTAAAGAATACCGTTAAACTCTGAGAGATAATCAAAAGTAAAGGCTCTGTTGCAAAAATCTTCAATTCATTAAGTTATGAATACTTACTGGCTTTCTGAAAAATGTGCACATGACTATCACAATCAGTGAGGAATCAGTACCGTTTTTCATTCCTCTGACTATTTGATAATATCAAGATAAAGCATATGTTTAGTATCTTCTAAAATTCAGCTTATATTTCAGTTTACATTCTGCAATTCACCAGTTTTGGATATTCCGAGAGATCGGTTAAGCAATCGACTAGTTAGTCGTTAGATAACGTTTAGATAGTGAAATAATTGTCTTTATTAGAAAAGGTCAATGAAACTTATTTGATGCTTAAAAATATGGTAACCTACTTGAAATACAAAACTTAATGATTCAAATCTCTATCGTAGTTTATCTAGATACACTAATGATGTAGTGAATGCTTTTTGTTTCTAAGGTTAATACAATGATCTTTTTGATTCTAATCATTTATATAACATGTTTTATGAGAAGTTGAATGAGATAGCTAACATAGAAGTAACATTGAACGATGTTTCAGTCGAAAGATCATATACATTTTAAAAATCAAAGTTGTTTGAGTTTATTTTTTTTATAGGGATGTCATTTTCAGCACAAGCTTAAAAAGGAGAACTAATCTAGCGAAAATTTACTTTTTTTAAAGATCCAAACTCATGTAACTCAGAGTAAAGTGAGATAAGTTATTAACAATTTATACAACATAAGCTGTGATGCTCAGCTTTAATGGTAATTCGTTTACTAAATATTTTCTCGGCAACAATTTTTATAGGGAAATGACAGATTACATTTCATTATACCGGTTATCGAATAAAGTCCAATCATTGTACATCAAACGATACCAACATTTTATTTGGATTGAAGAATATATAGGAGTTGGTATTCAATTAACTTTTAATTTAAACAAATTATTATGGCTTTTTAATTCGTTCTCGACACCAATACATCACACACGTCTTACTAATCATGATATTTATGCTGTGTAGCGATGCAAAAATTATCGCTGTATATATACTCGGTGATTTTCTAAACACAAAGATTAGTCGAAAGAGTTGTCAAAACTATTATAAATCCAGCCTTGATACATTTTTTATTATTCTTAGCCCATTTGTTCACCAATGACTCTTTTTGTAAGCTTTAGTTGAGACAAGATATATAAGAGATATCCGCTAGTAGTTCGAATAGTACTCTAGTGCATCAATTAGCAAAGTTTGTGCATGTCTATATGAAAGAAACCATATATTTTTCTATGAAAGCTAGTAATATTATATGTAATTTATCCAAAGTGATGTAAAATGAACAAGAATCATTCAGTAACTTAGTCATTGTACTTTAATCATTGGGACATTATTACAGTAATCAGCAGTCGGTAGCAGAATTATTGTTATTGTTAGTAGTAGTGGTAGTAACAATAGGAGCGTTTATAGTTAACCTTAAGATTCATTCTTCACACTAACAATACAAGTTACATTTAATCTGAAACTATCTTCAAAGTTAAAATTACTCATATCTATTATCTATTTACTGATAAAATTTTGAGTTGAAATGCTCATGAAGTCAAAACAAAATTCAAAAAATTTCTACAAATTGTATCATCAATAGTGCAGAATCATAGCATTGAATTTAGTGGCATTTCGTAAATTATCAATTATTATACCAGTAAGTTATGCAGCAAACAGTAATCACAGTCTTCTAATGAAACATGGAGTTAGATTGCAAACATTTTTTAATTTTAAAGAAATTACGTGAAATTCAATAAACAAACTCATCATAACAGTTATACTTTCATGTTCATTCTATACAAAATGACTGAGCGGAATCTATTTTAGATTCACTAAACTCATCGTGACTATGGACTAATTTATTATTTCGATCATTTGAGTTTCCTTAAATGTACCATAGTAATGATTAGGGAATTAATCCTCTAACCACTTCTCTTACTCACTTAAGAAGAATTTTTTACAACAGAAAGAAATAAACGAGTCCATACTACGGGTTAAAATGATGATTAATTCTTACAACTAGTCGGAATATAATTTTGTACGCTTATATATTATATCAGGCTTCACTATATTTAGGCTATTTAGAAAACGGCTACTCACAAGTAGTTTTAACATCTCAACCGTATTTCTGTCAACTGAGTGTCTAGAACTAAGTATAGGAGGTAAGAAGACAACAAATCTTTGCAATGTATTACCCTTTAATTCAAATCACTTGCCTGTAAGTACTTTACACTAACCCGAATTCCCATAATATACTTCCATTTTAAAGCTGATACTTCTATGTGAAATCAGTAAGACATAAATACCTAAATTGATAGCCATGAGTTTATTCTACAAATAATTGCTATAAAATAATGGTAAAATGTAACATTACTTGTGAATATGTAAGTTTGTTAAAGAGTCTCAGGGAGTAAATTGAGAGGATCTTTTGCTTAAAATCAAAATATGGTGTATATTGAGTTCCTTTAATCAAAATTTTTATTGTAAGACAAGTTCATCGACACAATTACTATTACATCATCATTAATTATACACAACTTGCTGTGGTGCCTCTATCTGACAAACGTAACACCAAAATACTCAAGTATTATTATGCTTAATTGAAGAAATCAAGCCAGAATCAATTTTACAAAATACTAATTTACAAAATCTATAAATTTTCATTTTTCTTACTTTATCCTAAGGAAATTCAAATCAGTAAACCAAGTGGTTATTTTTTGTTAGCATTTTTTTAAAGCAAAGTTGTGTTTTTACTGGATGGGGGTCGCTAACTTCATGCTTACTCCTTTTCCTTTATCCGGGCTTGGAACCTGTAGTAAGCCTAAGAGGATTCCAGGTGGAGTTCCTAAGAAAATTGTTGACTAAATTATTTGAAGAGCATATTGTTCACAAATTTTTAGCATTGAGTACCTAGCAGTAAAATACAACCAACTATAAACCTAAATCATATAATTTTATCATTTAAGACAGGAAATTATGTTAAAATCAAGTCCGTTGGTAAAATTTTTACTCTGATGAATTTAAATTGCATGTATTATTTGTATAGCGTAGAAAATTATGTAAAAAAAAGTATAAGCAATATTCCCTGTAAACTGAAGAGAGATTTTATTTGTAACAAAATGAGGAAAGAAGACTAATTTCATTTCGTTGTCTGAAAGGTTTAATTGCGTAACACTACCTCATCATCACTCACACTACCATCATCATCTAAATCATCATGATTAACAATTATTTTACTGTGTAATTATTGAATATGTAGAAGGTTTTTGTTTGGTTAATTTTTAGTTTACATTTCTCCGTTCATCTTATATAAGCAGAGAAGTTTTAGTTTTGTATGAAGCATTTCCTGATCCTAAAGAAGCCATTTGATTATGCATATGTATCGTTTATATGTTTTATGATACTATTGAATTGAATAGATTATGAAGATTAGTTTAACTCAGTTTGGTCACAAGCTCTCATCAGCTGAGAAATTATATGTAACAAAGGAGAGCTGAATAGCATCATCCATCAAAGGGCTTTCATCCAAGACACACTAATAAATCGTAATCGGTTTCCTTGTAAAGATCTTATTCTTAGACTACTTAATCAGAATTCTTTACGTTATATTTTCAGTTTTCACAATTCTTTGATTCAGCATGGTGACTAAACATTAACTTCCCACCGTGAACATGAACTTCTAAAAAGAGTTCAGTTTGGTCGCATACATGTATTGTGCTCATTTCAAGGTATAAACATAAGGAGTCAATTTTATTCTTGTTTATGGAATGAACTCTCGAGAAATCGCCACCTAGGTTACAACTGCTTGTCAATACATGTTAAAGTTTAGTAGTTCTCTGTATAACGTCAGTTTGTGTTGTAAATTGTTATAAACTTTAACAAATCTCAATAAAATACTAACATGAATAATGTGATTTGCATTAACAATAAAATCAAAATGTGTCAAAATTCTATTACTTAACAGGATGAGGTGTTATTTTAAATATCCATCGCCTTAGTTACATTAGCTAAAAATGCGAAAAACATCCATGTACCAACTTACTATTGATTCATTTTCTTTTCCCGATACATTAAATCCATCATAATTATAATTAACAAGATATGACTTATCTGTATATTTATAATCAATATATAACTGCACATTTATTTAAGAGATAGATAACGTCAGTACTGATGAGAATTCTTTTTCGTCGGAAATTGCTTGTAGTATCATCGGTAGAGAAATATTCATGTCATGTATGTATTTACACATAATAGTTACATGATTTAGTGATAAATATAGGTAAGTGATATGAGTGTACTACCTAATTTAATCAGTTATATTTGTCAATTTTTCTTACTTTAATCAATAAATACTGTTATTCTTAACAATTGAGTAGTATGTTATATTCATTGTTGGCTTGGCTGTGCTTTTAATGCAAAGTGTATCATAGAAGAATTTATACCTTATAAAAGTTTTATGGGGATCATAACGAGAAAAAGAAAAAATTGTTTTAAAGACAATACTAAAATGTTGTCAATTCATTTCAAGCAGTGTTTGCCAATAACAATAATCCAACTAATTGAGAAAATGAAATGCATAGTCATTTATATATATTCAGCTGGGGAAAGAAAGAACGATATGAAATGTATAGGGAGGGGAGAGGGGATAAATTTTTATAGATTGGATTATTATATGTCATGAATATTTTTATTAATCTTTCATTTTTGCTTTTATACTTTCCAAATGACATTGTTTTAAAAAGATTCTTTAAAGATATTTATAATAATAGTATTGTCAAAGTTGGAGGGTGAAATAAATCACAGGCAAATTGATATTTTTCTCAGGCTTTAGTATTTATTATGTATGCTACTAAGTATGCATACACTCGTCAGCACTCATTCGAAGAACATTAATAAAGTCTGAAAACGATGAACAGATAGGAAAAGGATTTCCTCTTTTTCCTTTCTCTTGTATTCATTTATTCGATTTTTTTCTCTACTAATTTCTTACTGTCAATATTATACTTGTTCGTGTCCTTTTATTATTGTTTAAATACTCCGCCCCCATAGCATCAACAATTCATTCTTGTTAACCACCCAGATACTACTCTTCTTCCTTTCAGTCTATTGTCTTTAATCCACCTTATTAGGGTTATAATGATAAATGTGCTTTTAACTCGTACTGCTTTTATTTTGCTGTTGTGTTTCTATTGTTATGCTACTTGTGTGTTCGTATGCATACATCTGTTTGTAAATAGTAGACGAAATAATTCCTAATTTCTATTGTATTTTTTCCTTCTTTTTCACTCTCATTGTGTGTTCGCATTTTCCCTTTTTTAGTCTTTGTTTTCAGTCTTCTCTACTTTGTTATTGTGTATACAATTGACCTCCAAAATACTTCATTCATTATCATCATCATCATTTTATTATAATGATTTTGGTAGTGATAGCATCCTGTAGATCTTAATCTATGTACAGTAATATACTGTTTAATATTAAATAGGTGAACAAAACTAACTGAAATCGACAGTGAAGAACAATCGATGAACACACAACGATGTATGTTAAAATAGATACTATACGGAGATAGGTACATATCTAAGCCTACTCTTCTATTATTGTTACAATAATCATTATTACTGATATTCATTTCATAATTATTATCCATTCATTTTACTGTTCTCGCCTCTTTTAAAGAGTATGTATCCTAGTACGTATGTTCGTGTGTGTGCATGTCTACATTCAGTGTTTGCATATTGGATAAACAATATAATAATAATAGCAATAAAACTCTTTGGTCTTTCCGTCTTCTCTCCAAGAATTTGTCTGTTATTCAATAATAAATCTATTTATGTTCAATTTTTTTTTCATATTAGTGATTATTTTGTTCATATTTGTCTATTCATCTATTGTTTCTGATGTCTTTTGTTTCGTTTCGAGTTCTTTTGTTTGTTGTTTTAATATATTTGTATATGAATAGGTAAAGATAACATTTAATAATAGTACTTTATCATTTCCTGTTTTCATCGTTTTCTTTAAACTTTTGTTTCCTTTACCACAGTCAATAATAAAACCTGACTTAAATTTTCTTTCTTGATGTTTGCTTGAAAAAATTCTTTGATTCATGCTGTTTGTTATAACTAAAGTCTGCCTAACTTGCCTGTCCCTCTGAGTGTCTATCTAATTAGATGTCATCTGATGTGATCATGCTAAATGCGATTGTATGTACGAATTCCATACAATGAATGTTTGAGTAGTACATAAATAAAATTACTAAAGATTAACGACAATGATTGTCGGTATTGAGTTAAACCTACTGACAAATGTTTAAGATATCTTTTATGCTTACTATTTACTGATTTTATTATTTTGAAGTAGTTTCGGTTACAAACTTACTTTAGCTAGAGAACCATTGCGAAACATGGAGCAGTGAATAATCATTCCATCTTCAAATGGGATTCTTCAGAAGTGAGTATTTATGGCAAAAGACCTGGAGGTCTCTTATGCTCTTTAGGAAATTTTCATTATAGGTGACGTGTACTGAACTGATTTCCTTCAAATTAGTAATGAATAGTGGTTTACGGCAAGTGACTTAAAATTGAATTTCATTTATCTTTCCTACTTCTTAATATTCATTAGTTAGGTTTATCTGTTTAAGGTCAAGAACGTTTATATGCTCCAAATAATTTCATCTGAAACTACTTGAATTAGAATCACTTCGGTGTAGACAGAAATTCGTATAACTTATCAGGTTAAATAACTGTTAATGTAGTTTGGGAAACATTCCTAATAAGTGGACAACATATGTGGTTTTTGTAAAAGAATTTCGGTTTAAAAGCCTGATTAATTTACTGAAGAATTATGGTTGATCATACAAACCCTAATAAATTCTCAGATCAAACAGCCAATTAACTTGAAATTCAAGTAAAGAGTAAATGGTTTTTTTTTAAACGACAGTGTTTCACAACATAGTGTATACGTACACATTTTAAACTCATGAAATATGCTCAGGATGTACCCTAACAGCACGAAAATCTTTTTTACCTCCCCTTCCATTGTACATTATCCTGTATGAATTTTACTCAAATGTAATAATGGATGAAGCGAGACAGTTCAAATATTCAGCGATCTAAGTTTTCTGTCATCTTAAAACGTCCATTTCAGATATTCCGTAAAATTATATCAAAAATATGGATAATTCCTTGAAAAAACAATATATATAATTAATGAATTATTAGGTTACTTAAGTTATCAGAAAAGCATTTTCATCACAAAGATAGATTACCTGTCCATTCCAAGTCGATTCCTTATATTACGTGTGTTCTGATAGTATTATGAAGGAAAACAGTTAGTTAAAAATTAACGTATGATCTTGTCGTAAGAGGCCTAGTTAACAGGAGGGAGAATTGGTCAGGACCTTCTTCAAAGAGCTCATTGTGATCGCGTATTTATAACTTATTTCAATAAGATTCTACACATCACCTTTAAAAGCGTTCTTTAAATGTAAGTGTATTAAGTTTACACATGAATAGGGAAAATAGAAAGGCTTAACACAATCTGATTGGTACGTGTGGACTACAGTATTATTGTGAGACAGTAACTTGCCGGTTCAATGAAGTTACTGAAAATGACAGTAATCAGATCTGTGTCCTAAATTTTATGAAATAAATAAAATCTGGCATAGGAAAACGAGGGATTTTCTGATATTATTCATCTAAAATGTTGTATAATATATTTATTGTTATCTAGTGGATGGCTTTTACTGGATATTCTATTCAATTCGCAGTCATTCAGAACTACTAGATGGCCATTTTCTTCCAAAGTAGGACAAATTTCAGCTTCCCTGAAAAAGGGTGGATCTTAAACACAATTACATTAACGGCTAATGCTTATTTCAGGTAGGATAATTGGTAGATGTAGTCGGAGTCCTTGAAATTTTCACTATTGACAAATGATATATTTATGGTTTTTACTAATGTAGTGTAACACCATATATGTAGTTCTAATGTTAGTTGCTGTGTATTTAGAGTAAAACCAGTTGATTAAAAAATATTTTAAATCAGCGATTCCACTGCATGCTATCTCAACACTTGTTCGCTGCTTTTTAGACTAGTTTAAACTAGGAGAGACGTGGTCAATTAGTGATATGCAGACTAATGAAGAGGAATTATGGCTGTATCTGTTGATTTATCAGAAATTACGGATAAATTTTTGAAGATCGCATAATTGAGTGTTTGAGAATGATATTAGGTGTGGCTCAGAATCTAAGTATGTCGCATTACTGATTATATTTTCCTCGGAAAGTGCTTAACAAATATTCTGTATGATGATTATATTTAGACAAATAACAACATTCAAAGTTAAGTCACAAAGTATGCCATAGTTCAAATCATACTTTGTATTCAATATTACTTATTGAACATTATCGTACTTTTAGTAAATATTCAACGAGTATAAAGAGTCAGGATTACAATTCCCTAAAAAATGTCATCATTTCGGCACAATATTGAACACTTTTTATTTTAAGACTATTTACTACATTATTTTAAAATTGCGAAATTTTCTATAGTGAAATTTAAAATAATTGTTATGACAGCATTTTTCATGAATAACTAATTTTAAAAGATGAATGATTAAAATTTTCATTTTCTAATGAATGAACTTTGGGAAATTTGTGGTTTTCGATTTAACGAGTGTGCACTGTCACAAAGTTTGTCCGTAAGCCAAATTAGCTGTTTATTGTTTCTAGTCATAAATCATTCTAACCGATTTATTTATCCACATCAACCACTGAAAACGAAACTAATAAAGATTTGGAGTAGATTCAAAGTATATTAGTGAACCAGCCTAAGCATGTTCTTACTATAATTATCTCTAGGTCAAGTGATTTACGGTGAATTATCATTCTCAAAGAAAACTATATTGAATAAAGAATATTGAATCCTATACATTTTCACTCCACATTCCATTTCAATTGAGAATAAAATAGAGACTATTTTTAAAGGTTATATAAGTACGTACACACACTGATACGGTTGGTTAAAGAGGTAACTAACAGAGTTTTATTCCTTGTTTGTTAATGTTCACTATTATTTAATTCATTTGAATATTAACAGCTGTTCGCTTAAACTCCATTGGTTTTTAAAGTGTAATCCCGACTTCGGGCATAAGACATACATGTAAACAGCGCATGTTCTCTAAAATAATAAAATGGTTATAAATGAGAACTAAAGGAGAAAAAAGGTGACTTTGCAAATGCAAAATTTTGTCATTATAGCAATTGCAGTTTCATGCTTATTTATATGCCCCTATTCAATTTCATCTACTATTGAATTCATGTTAATGTGTTTGTATGATTTGGTAATTTATTTATTCATTCCCTCCTTTCGTATGCCTCATCGATGATAACAATAGCAAGAAAATCGATTGATCAGCTCCTTATAATCAATTGAACTTACTGGGGTAATTCATTTGTAACTATATAAAATTCGAAATACCAAGTCATGCTATTGAGAACACTTATAAGTTGCTCTTTTGATACTTTGAGTTACAATAAATCGTCTGTTTGATAATCGATTCATGTAGCTCCTTTGTTGATAGATTATCAGGCGATATTGCATACAATGGTCGATTATATAAATCAATTAGTAAATTAAATATGATACATGTGTAAAGTTCTGTGAACTTGTTTTGTGTGAAGATCTTTGCAGCCACATTAAACTCAACTTATTTATGCTGGATAAAATCTAAAAGATAACGTTGTAAGCTTTTAAATACCACACTTTGGAATACAGTTAACAATGAAAAGAACTACAATCATGAGAATTCCAGTACTTAAAGTTGAATTCTTCTCGGTGCTTTATATCTTGAGTAAAGTCAACAATCTGTAATTTAATTAGAACTTACTTTTCACGTGGGATTTAATCTCACATATACGTTCATCTCTAAATATCGAACTATATAATGTCATAAGGCTGTTTGCTTTTATCATAGTTTATTGTTTAAAACATGCAATGATCTTACTAAATGAGATCTCAGTTAACTGTAGCTGCATCAAATTAGCGTAATTCATTTATAATTATAATCAACGAGTTGATTTTGTATCACATGTAACTCTCTGACATTGAGAGTTGGCTATTCAACGGATTTTAGTGGGGAGAATCAGCATCTGATAGGGTTTCTCTAGTGACCATTGATTAGTTTGCCCTACTGAGAATCTTGTCCTTAATAAAAGTGTCGGAGGGTAGTCATAATATGAAAAATTGTGAGCAGAAAACTGGTACGTCCTTTCATAAGTTATACATAGAAGTTTCTATCTATTGTGAAGCAGCAAAATAAGAAATACTGAGCGCAACAATAAACTATGTTGATATATTTACCAAATTTATGTATGACTACATGTTTATTACCATTAATTACTAACTATAAAAGAGTCCATATTTATCTCTACTATGTTAAATGAATCCTCTTTTATCACTCAACTGATACACCATTCTTAATTAGTTCATGTTTTTCCTGGTCACATACTGCATTTTCAACCTGGGGTGGTGACTTAAAAACCAATTACGTCTTGTGTCAGGGATTCAATGGATTACTACTTTAGAACTGTAAGGTTTAAATCTCCCGAAATATCTGAAAGTACAAGCACCTTTATCCCTGTATTCAAGTAAACTATAATTATAATCCAGTCTCTGGGAGATAGCTGCATTTGATATCGAGGGTTGACGTAGGTTAGAGCACTATTTCAAACCAGAAAGCACTAGCCTCCCCGGTTCGTTCCAATATGGGACTTCTCAATTGTGGATTTTCGCGGCTGAACCAGGGAATCGATAGTAGGACCTTCAACTTTCAAGGCAAATAATAACCATTAAAATGATCTAGTGAGAAGGCATGACCAGTGGAGTTCAGCCGCATCATTTTAAACAAAAATGACTATTTTTACGTTGGCACTTTATTATTGTCTATTTTTAAACGATTTACCCATATTTATGTTTTTCTTTTGTTCTGGTCGTCATAATATATTAACAATACAAGAGTTTAAGAATTAACAGTTAGTTTCCGATGATCGAAGGTGCTGCTAAACGATAAGGTAAATATTCTTGCGTCATTTATTAAATACAAGTCATTTATGAAGTGATTACTAAAAGGTTTAGAGGTTTCCAGTGATTAGTCTTTTCAAGTCTTCATTAGGTGAAGACAGCCTCCATATAATGAGAAAACTGGATGATGAAGGAAACGGATTTCAACTAGTGACGTGCCGTCTATGGTAGGTAATCGTTTTCTAGAGATTCTTTAGGAGCTCAGAACATTAAAACTACATACATCTAATTATTCCTCGTTAAAAGTCACTTCCAGCTGGTGCTAGTTCGTAGTAAGTGGTACACGAAATAAGCGAAAAACTACAACGTGCATTTACAACATCCTTTCAGTTAGTTGTCCGACGAGAAATCTCAACGCGAATAATCAGTAATAATCCGCTTCTGAAAAGCTAAGCTAAGTAAATTAAATGTTGCAACATTACTGGTGGATAAGTCTGGGACTATGATATATATATGTATATAAATCAGATGTTGGCTTATTTCTCTATACAAACTAAACTACTCATAAGCAGTTAAATTATTTTAAAAAAAATGAATCCCTCCCCCCTGCCTCCATCGAAAAGAAAATAAATGCAGACACAGCACGAGTATATCAGAGAAAAACTTGACTTCATACGCAACCCACATAGTTTACATTAAAGAATATTGTGAATCTAAATCGAACTACTACCGGCGATGAAAATAACGTCAAAACTTACGTAGGACTTCTGACCTACAGTAACCCAATCTCGAGGAAGAGGATAGGATAATAAAATGATTCGCAACACACGCTACAAATATTTACTACCATGCTTTAGCGGTAACAGCCACAGAAATTAGTAGTGCTCGCTTTATTCCTTAGTAGAAACTTTCACATATTTGAATAAAGAAACATCAACAAAATTAAAATACAAAGACAAACTCCTTAATTTCGTATCCATTTACCTCATAACCTATAAACGATAGTAGTAATTATTTCAAATCACTGTACATACTACTTCACATTGATAAAATATTAGACTATAATATGTAGATATTACGGAAATGTTCAACGTCCAAGAACATATAAACTACGAAAGGTAGTGACAGGTAACATGAGGTTTGCCATGAAGTAACTGAATTTATCCTAATCCTAAACTTCACTGTCCTTTCTTCACCTGAAAGTACAAATCTCATTATTGTAAGAAGTTTCCAAGACTTATTTTCAACGTTGAGTTCTACTTGAATATGAATTCCTAGTGTAATTATCCAATATTTTGTTGTTATTAACTAATCTGTATTTGTTATTTACCTAGAATGTCAAAAATTCCGCCAATTCAGCTGTTAAAACTATTTTCTTTATTCATTCTATGTTGAATTGATATACAGTGTAGGTGACATTCAAAGTATAAACTAGGAGGGATATATATCAAAAATTAAGGTTTAGTTATAATTGGCTGTTATCAGCAAAGACAATGAATCGTCATGCTATATCCCAAACTGATTTAAGTGAGAATGCCGTCCCAGTGGTGCAGAGGGTTAGGTGTTCGTCAATCTGGATCCTGTGGGGCAGGACCCAGGATGTGCACCGCTGAGTTTCACACAAGGACGAAACGGCTGTCCACTGCTTCCTGGGTTTTTAAGGGCCCCTTGCTAACATTAATTTGTGATGTACTCAATCAACTAAAACTTAATACCAATCTCTACAAATTATATCAATTCAATTGTTACAGAGAATGTTGAATTTGGTGTCACAAACTGGCTTAGGTTAGACAGCCATTATAAACTAGTAAGCAGTGAAAAGCTATTTTGTTTTAGCACGTAACTCATCAGAAATGGATGCTAGCTCAGCGGTATAACGGTTAAGCGAAACATGGTCCTGAGATCGATTCCCTGACGTTGTGAATGCTCACTGCTGAGAAGTCCCATACCAGAACGAAACATATGTCGTGCTGCATGGTTTTATAATCTAGGTCAATTTACGCTATTGACTTCAAATTACGGTTAACGCTATCAGAATAGGCTTTAAGATTTTTATAAATGCTCATATATATAAGATTGGTATTCTTGTTATAGCTGGACAAAAATAGGAAAGCTTATAGTGAATTTCAAAAAGCGAACTGGACAAACGTTTGGGAAAGTACTCATCAGGAACCATACGATGAGAAACCACCATATAAAAAACTACCCCTAACCACTTATTTACAAACTTTAAATCGAAAATTACATTATTAATACCTTGAGTAGTGTTAATTCAATCAATAGAAATCTAAGTTATTGTCTGAATTACTTATTACTGCCACTAGTAGTAGTCAACGTACGATCTTGCGCAGTTCTATACATCAAATCTAACTTTAGCAGGGAGACAGAAAACTAACATTATAATCAGAAGAAGGGAAATAGTACAGAATGTAATAAAAGGTTGGATATATGAAATGTGGAGTGATGTGTGCATGAACGACATAAAACCTAGCAAATGTGTGCACCGGTCCGAGCTGACACCTCAGCAGTACAGTAAGATTGATGTCAAATCAGAAGTATCAATTACTTTGGTGATAATAAAAACGAAAACAATGGACAAATAAAATATGGTCCACGAAAAAAGAATCAATTCGTGGAAAGGGCATAAAATAATTTTAAGCTCACGACTTGAGGAATAACAAGGAGTGGATAAATTTGCGCCATTGTGACTGATTCTAGTTGTCACTTCAACCACTAGTTACGAAATTCAGGCCCCAACCAAGTAGTCTGCATCTACTAACATGACTCTGATCAGTAGTTAGTGACTTAATAAACTGATGTAATGCTAGGGTTTTGCCACCAGTATCAGTTAGCATCGAGGTAGGCGGCATGTAGAGAATGTCTTAGCCACCTCAGTGAGTGAAAATTTACAACCTCAACAACTAATTTACCACTTTTCTTTAGTACTCGACGTCCAATCTTATCATTACTTAACTAATGATTCTAGAAAACGCGAGCGACGTTCTGAAGACATCAGTGACCGAATACCAATAACATACGAGTGTCGTCTACTCTCAATAATCACGTTTCACAACCATACAGTAAGTTATAACGGACTACTGCCCAGTACACTCATCCTTTCGTTAAGACTATCATTTCATGTATGCCATAGGCGACGTAAATTGGCAAAAGCCAAACGAGATTCTGAATCCGTATCGAGATTTCGTCAAACACCAACCCATCAAAGTCGACAGTACTTCCAAGATAAGTGAAGTAGTCAATAAGACCAACTACTTCAATTTCTACCTTCGGCCCAAATGTAAACGAAGACCAGTGGTAAATCGACAGACTCAATTTTGAGAGGGGAGAATCGCAAACCAAACATACTTGCACTGCAGCTTAATGCTAACATAAGATTCAGCATTTCATCAGTCTTTATCGAGGACTATGTCGTCTATGTATTCTAAGTCAATTAGCGGGACCTCCTGTTAGGGTTAATTTGTGGAAATTCAGACGACAGTAGATCTTTAATGAAATAATACAATAATTAGCAGCCTTGACAGACAACACTTAAGGTTAAAAGTTCAGATGACAGTTCGCCATACGCTGACACGTTTAATAGTGTTTGAGCAAAGAGATTTTACAAGATTTATGTACTACTGGGGTACGCCTATTAATGATTGACACCGCCATAGAACCCCTCAGTCTAGAGTTAAATGCTACTTTCAGATCAAGGACCACCATTGTTAGACACCGAGAGTATACCTAGGCTCTAAAACCTGACGAATGGTGAATATTTAGTCAATACAACCGCGACCCAAATATTTACTTCTACCCGGAGCTACCCAGAACAATTAAACCACACAGCTAAGAGTATCCAAAAGAACTGAAAACTTCAATCTGAGCTACAAGCTTTAGTTATTTTAATGTGGAGTATGAATTAATATAGACGAATAAGGGTAATAATAGTATACAAGTAAGTTTTAAAAGATGTATTGACCATCACCCCCTTCTTGGTCAACTCAACTTCCAAGGGTCACTCGTTAGCAATACCACAGAAGTTGTAAGTAATAGTCTGAAATTGTGTTTATCCAGCATCTTATTAGCCTTAGGATATAACCGTACTTCACTTCTTTGATTTTATCTCCATGAATTCTATGGGTGTAATTGCGGTACAAAAATACCAAAACTATAAAGGAACATAAATGAAGAGAATGATATCTAACGGATTTTATTGAAGCAACAGAGAATGACTAGAGCTTGTTAAAAGCAGCTATATCAACTGACTGGACGAGGTCATCAAACTTCATAATTTCTTCTTCTAACATATCAGTCCCGATCTGAAAAAAAAAACATTCTGGTTAGGATTTAAGGAGCGCAGCAAATGCATTCTAATAGAGCTCAACAAATCCAGTTACATGGAAAGTATTTATACAAAGAATTACTTGGAAATACAAACCTTATCATCTTCAACGACACATCCTATTTGGAGCTTTTTGATACCATAGGCCAGAGGAACAAGTTTCGATGCACCCCACAACAGTCCATCTGCTTGAATACTACGAACAGCTGTTTCAATATCTGCCATGTTAGTTTCATCATCCCACGGTTTGACATCAAGAACAATGGTGGATTTTGCTACGGGAACTGTTTTATTTGCCTTTTTGGCTTCGTAAACTGCCTGACGTTCACTCCTAAGTTTTTCATACTCTTCATCATCATCAGAACCGAATAAATCGTCCTCATTATCAGTAGGCGAGGCGCACTTATCTACAGCAACTAAAACTGTAACCAAGACGTTTATATTACCTTTTGCTTCGGGATGGTCACTCTTTCCAGGGGCGGGAAACTGTTTCCTTTCAGCACCAAAAGAGTCAATATGCCTGTACCAGCGTCCAACGTTGCCAAAACTTGATGACGGTAATTTGCCGACAGCTATGTATGTTGACGCATCGGCTTGAGTAGGCTGGAACCTACAAAACAACCATTGTAAAACGAACCGTAAGAGGTGTTTATTAAGAATGGTACAAAGCACTATATTGTTACTGACGAATGTCATTAGAAAATATATGGAAACTGCTTGTTTTGGTAAAGGTGCACTCAAAACTTCACAAATATAGGCTGCTACATACAAAAATATTCATGTACTTACGATTGTAGATTTTACTAGCATTAAAGAAACATTCACTGAATAATGCATCCAAAGTAATACACAGTGACTACTTAATAAGCTTTCATATACTTTAGTAATAAGGAATAGCTAAACAGTGACCACTAAAAACGTCCAATGCGTCACATTACGTAGAATGAACTATTATTTCTACAGTGGTACGTCATCACTACTCCAGATACAGGAAAAAACCCATTCAATTCAACTCGAAGACTTTACGCCGAGTAATATTAATTAAACTGAAACGAAACTTAATAATCTAGCAACAAGAGAATGTTACGGGGGACAATACATGCGGATGTTGGTAGGAAACGAATAAAGTTGAATATGAAGAGGTAAGTGGCAAGTACGGTTTTTCGACGTCATGAGTGTAGCTGCGAAAGTATATTCAAACGAAGTCTTCTTTAGCAGATCTAAGTGACAATGGAGCACACGTTAACCATAATCTAGTATTATTAAGACGTAAAAACTCAATTTAGAGAGGATATACCAAATTTGCATGATTGGTTGCGTTTTAAGGTTGTCTGGTGATTAAGTGATTTAGGTCTGAATAAATAATGAAAGAACCCGTTCATATGACTGTATAACATGTTCCTTTGTAATCTGTAATATGATCTTAAGTAATTCCTCAAAAAGTCCCATACTGCTTCCACAAGGTATAAGGACGAGTTTCTTAATCGTTATTTATTTATAGTTGGGAAGGTATATTAATAATGCGAATTCGGTATATCAACTTTTAATTGTCACGTTTTTGAGTCCTCTTAACATTACTAGATTATGGTTAACATTGTTTTGTCATTGTCTAAAGTTGCCAAATGGCCACTTTAAGTTTAACCCAAAACTGCTACTAAGATGTAGTTCGACCGAACATAATTCTTCTATGCAATGCACAATAATTAACAAACATTTCGAAAAAAACGTTTTAACGCAGCTATGAAGCTAACAGGTGAAGACGATCTTGTAATGATAATTTTATGTTGTACTGCGTTAGTTTAAGAACTTTCTCTACAACGAACAAATGAGTGAGCCCACAATGTTTTTAGAAATGTAGTATTGTATTATCAGCACTATGAAAATATACAATGAACACTTTCGAAGTAAACTTTAGACAAGCACCTAATGAATCGAACCAGGAATTAAAGTTAATTAATGAACGTCGATAAATGACACTTGTACAGGTTAGCAAACTTAGTAGCCTACGGATTGCGTAATATACTCAGAACTAACTAAGAATCAAAGACAATCAGACGGAGAACATAGATAAGGTGACTTACTGTAACATGCTGATTGGTCAGTTTTTACGTTACTGTGGATATTAACAGTCATTTGTCGAAAATGAACTGTTTTCTCAGATGAACCAGGTTATTAATACTATATATGGATACAAGTGCATCTGAATGTAGTAACATCACTAAGCCAAATACATACTAAATATACCATTCGATTCAACAAAACACTTATTCGTACACCAATTTCCTTGATAAAGCCATGAAAATGAATACATTAGAAGTTTGTTCTCAAATGTTAAAGCTAGAAAGTAAGTGAAGATTGTAATATGTACATATATACGTATAAAAATACATACTAACCCTGATATATAGCTTCTTGTAAGTAGGAAATCATCTAGTTTTTTCAAAGCTGAGTCAGACGACAAATTACCAAAGTCCATTATAATGCCACGTGCTGTTTTAAGGCGCGGTGTAACGCAGTACCCGGTATTCAATAGATTTATGATAAGAAGAGACGGAACTGGTTATTTCTCTTGTAAATACTCTAATTTATAGCTACTTTTTATTAATTATGAATGAGACAGTAACCAGTGCTATTATTCATTTTCTACGCACTGACCTTGCTGTTTCTGATTTGCCGTTGCGATTTTTAGTGTGCTAATTATTCTATTCATCACAAGGTCATTATTTATAACTATGTATACAGAGTTGGGACAAATTAGGATCGAATCTTTCGAGTGCTGCGTCCGTGTGTCTTTAGTTTGGCTTTGGGCGAGTAATCCACTTGTCGAGTCGTCGGTCACCCCTTTGTTTTTTCGCGTGGATAGGTTCGCAAGTTATACTTGCGGTCAGTGCTTCGGGTATAGCGTAGGCGCAAGACGTACCGATTTGTGACGAACTACTACAAACCGTTTGACTGATTGAGCTTGAATTGCATCAGGTATATGACCAAGTAACGTTTGTCGTATAAACTAAAGCAACTTCTAACGATTAAACACACATGTACGAATAAGTCAAAAGGCAGTTGGGGATGTAGGACAAGTTGTATTTTGATCGTGAATAGAGCTTCAATGAAATATCAACGTATGGGATAGCTTATTAAAGGACGAGTTACTTCCTAAGTCGTGTAGTGTCGCGATTTGGTGGTGATACGTGAGCGAGCGCCTTCAACTAGTTGTGTCAGCTGAAACAAACATAATAGGATCAGTGAGGAGAACTTATGCAACTATTTATTTAGGGGATTATTTACTGCCAGCAAGCTCGCGTTTTTGGTTTAGGGTTTGCTTCAGTATATTTGGTAACCCCTTATCGTGGTAGTGTAGCAGTAAATGATCCCTCAAAATAAATTGTTGTGTATACTTCAACTATGCTTATGTTGCCGATCATATCTGTTTTGGTGGATACTCCGAGCTGTAGGCGCCTGGTCAAGCATCATTACTAGATTAAAAACATTTTCGCCTACAGACAGCTAGCATAGTAGTTACGGATTCGTTTACATACAATTTAAGGTCATATATATTTTTTCTTTTATTCACTAGTCTTTTGTATTCGTCTTGTATATGGATTTATTTGTTAGGGATACTCTGAAGAAGTGACAAATGAAAAGTGGGTGTGTCCAGAAAATTCTGAGAACTGATGTTGATGGGAAAGTTATTTTATGTATATTAGGGCTCATTCCAGTAATAAAGATTACACTATCATATTTTTATTGGCCAAACTATGCTTTACCGGCGAACTTTGGTAATCCAATTAGAAATTAAGCAGTGAATTCCAGGTTGTGCTAACAAATGAATGAAAAATTATTACACTAGATCTTTAATTTTAATATGTAATGACGGCTTTGTTACTAATAATCTACAAGGTTTTAAAATTACTTGGTAAAACGCTCGTATGTGTTTGTTGTCATGATATTGTTATAGCTCAATCAACAGATGTGCATGATACATTAAATAAGCACTTTATTGGGCGTTGGAAAAAAAATTAATCAGAAAGTGATGTCTATTCTGTGCTTCTAGATTAACACTGAGGCAAATATCTCTGTCAGTTGATTTATGAATTACACAGTTAACATAATCATCTAAGAGATTCTAATTGTGTCCTGACAGATAAAGTGCCTTCATTTTGACAAATAATAACACCTCATAGTAAACATCGAAGTTTTTTAGGAATTTAAGAGTCTGATGACCCTTTTGACAATCAGAGCAACAATATACATAAGTATTTAAGTCCTTGGTACCCCCAGTTCTATTTGACATAAAAAACCAGATTATTACGGAATAAGTCTTTATAATGTTATCGTGGGCGGATGACAGTAGAGCAGGATCCTAGCCATTCAAATACACAATCCTACTCAACATTCAATATAAAATAATAAGAAATATAATCTCTATGAAGAATAAGAAATTAAATGAATACTTGAGCTTTGTCGTTTAAGCGTATGCATAAGGTTTGAAGTTAAGTGTTAACTAGTCAACCTAAGTTGCTACATTAGCTTCCTCCTAGAATCGACTTCCATAGGAACGTCAGCTTGATCAACGTATCAAACAAATTATCTCAGTTCTGCCCCTGTAGCTCAATCAAAAATTACTAGTTCGTCCAGCACCTGACATTCGATCAATGACAAACAGTCTGTTAGTATTCAACGATACTACGTGGATGACATTTACTTTTAGAACTTGTTATCTAATCTTGTAGCGTTTACATTCTCCCACAAACGATGGTTGAATACTTGGTGAACTTATCCTTCTAACGGTGACCAGGGCTTGGAAAATAACAGAGGGTAAGGAGATGAAGCAAGAATATCTGAAGAATTATTGTGAGCGGGCTACCCAATATCATGTTGGTGAGGTACGATTTTCACATGCTCTCTCTGGCTATCACGTGTTTACTCACCTGCCTCTTAAGTCGCCCTTAAGTCAAAATGAGAGAAGAATCTACTTCAAAAAATATTGATGAAACCCCATCACACCTAAATAATTGCTCCACTGTTTGTGTAAAAGGTTAAAGTACAAAAAGAAAATGTACAACTATAATTGATAGGTGTTCGTTTCTACGTAAGTGTCCAGTTCCCAGATTTATTTGGTAGCCTGGAAGAAAATAAACATGGTGTAGATATCTGTGCACGCAAATTCATTTACAAATAAAGTATCAATTTATTTTACTTTTTTATATTTAATATTTGCAAACCTGAGATTTCAGAAGTTACGTGATTACATGTTAGACCGAAACTAAAATTTTGGACATCCCTGCCTGAATAATCGGTTGTGCCCATTTAACGCTTTTAACCACTTTTGCACCCATCACATTTTCACCTCATGATCTTACAATACGTATGGTGGTTCATTATCTGGATAAACCAGTTTTAGCCCATCATTGCTTACAGAGTCGGTGTTTCCTTGTTTCTGTATCATAAAATATTTAAGTTTTCTTGAAATAACTTTAAATGGACTTTCGAAAGGACGGCTAAGTGGTGCTTTCATTTTGTCACATTTTAGTCCAGATGTGCGAACAATTACTTAGATCCTTAGTAAAAATGTCGCTCATGATTGTTCATGAGTGTTAATTGGACTCAAGTTTAGACATTCGGTCTCATAGTTGGTCTACGTAAGTTCCTAAATCGAGGATGATATGCAATCCAGCATATTCTGTTGGAGCCTAACAGTTTAGCTAAGTTGTTGAATAGTTTAGATTCAAACTGAGCTCCTCTATTTATCTTTATTGTTATAGGTGTACAAATAATGGTCACCCAGTTCTGCATGAAGATTTTGGCCACTGTTTTTGATGTGATGTCCGTGGTTGGTAAGGCTATAGGAAACCTTGTAAACTTATCTATACATGTAAATAGATACATAGAACCAGTCGAACGTGGTAAAGGGCCTACTAAGTCGATATGAACATATGCAAAACGTAAATCGAGTTGGGGTAAACTCCGTCGGGTGAAGTTGTGTGTTGGCTAACTTATGAGTGTTGACACGCCGAACACCCTCTAACCCACTTATGTCCATCGTTACAAAGATTTGGCTATTTGTGATTAGCATTGATAAGTTTAGTCCAAGATTTCACGCCAGGGTAAGACAACGAATGAAAGTTATTAAACGTCGCATATTCTTGGAAACGAAACGTCGAGGCACCGCCTTCGCTGTGTCACAGTAAATCAGAACACCTTTTATAGGTGATGGGAGCTGTTTTGGTTTGAGACCAGAGCTTTAGCTAATAGCAGGTTTGGTAATTCTTGATCATTTTCATGACTGTCTCTCGAAGTCTCAAATTTTACTGTACACTGTTGTATCATATTTATTTCTAGTCGAGATAATGCGTCTGCCACCTGATTGTCTTGACCTTTCACGTGTTGTATATCACTAGTGAACTGTGATATATATTCAAGGTGTCGGACTTTACAGGGTGAGTATTTATCTGCTTTCGCTTTTAATGCATTGGTTAACAGTTTACGACCAATTTAAACTTTAAATTCTCTGCCTTGGAGCATGTGTTGGAAATGCTTGATGGTTAAGTAGATTCCGAAGAGTTCTCGACTGAAGGTAGAATATCTCGTCTCTGCTGGGGCGAGTTTTATTGGGATGAATGCAATCGGTTTCGAGGCGTTTTTACCTAGTTGGTTAAGAGTGCCGCCTATGGCTTGGTCCTAAGCATCTACAACCAAAACAAGTGGGTAGTGAGAATTCGGATAAGTTCATATAAATGCTTGGGCAATTTTATCCTTTAATTGGTTAATAACCTCAGCGGCCTCAGAGGTCAGATTGAATTTTTTCTGTTTTCCAGGAAATTTCCAAACGCCAAATCTAGCGTCATAGTTTTTCGCCCAAACGTTGTAATTTTAGTCTTATTGGCAGCTTGAAGTGTATCTGAGAAAGTTTCTCGACCCAACTTGGTTTTATTCTGAGGAGTGGCACTAAGTGCAGCACCAGTATTCAACAAAACGTTCAAGCCTAAATTTCCGTCTCTGACGTAGAACAAGCGACTGTTTAGGTACCCCTTCTCAGTCGTCGCAACCTGTGGAGGGGTTATTCGTTTCCCATATTTTTTTGGGGGGAGTTGTTTGGGCTAGGTGCATGGTTGATTGTATTTAGTCGATTGAACACTAAATTTCCAGTAATACCAATAAAATTGTCAAGATTGTCTGGACCCTTGTGAGTTGTTCCATGGCTGGAATCTCAGCCGTTGTGGTGACTTGCTTCTGTCTTTATGATCTATTTGCATTTTGCTAACATCCTCTATGAGACTTTTACCACTCTCAAGGAATTGTTCTATGACTGGGTCATTTGTTGATTTCTCTTTCTGAGTATGATGTAGCATACGTGATGCGGTTGGGGGGACCTCTTTCCATTATTATGTCTGCAATACGTGCTAAGTGAGAGGAAGTGGTGTCAAAACCCTGTGTATCCGAACAGTGTTGAACGTAGCATGGGAGTACTCGTATGCACCCTTGTTTCATAACTGATTCACTCACTATGTTGTCACACACTAAGGCTTGAAGAT
This sequence comes from Schistosoma japonicum, assembly GCA_025215515.1. Lineage (NCBI taxonomy): Eukaryota > Metazoa > Platyhelminthes > Trematoda > Strigeidida > Schistosomatidae > Schistosoma > Schistosoma japonicum. The sequence goes on along the minus strand of CM046063.1, from coordinate 44,550,460 downwards.
GACGCACAACCTGTGACGGTGACCTATCACCTAATGTTTCTCCTTGGAAAATCCTTTGAATTCTTTGTCCATCTAGTAATGATAGACGATTCATTATTTCTCCTCTTAGAATGGTGTATTGTTGGGGTGTTAGTGAACTTAAAACCAAGTCACGAACTTCTTTGGTTACTGAAGGGAGTAGGACTGAACATAGGTCTCGATAGCGAACTCCTTCGGATTTAATATTGTGTCTCATGAAATAATGCTTTAGATGAGCAAATCACAACTCAGAGTCACTACGATCGAATTCTGAGAGTCGGATTTTTGTAGACATGACGGTGTCTATGTCTACCGATGAAATATCCTTTAGGCTTTTGCTTGGGATTGAGTCAAATATGTTATATTAACAATAGAATGCTGTATTAAAAACGGAAAAATAACGAGTTTAATGGTGGTACATAACTATAAAAATGAGATACCGTGTTTAAAAAAATGCACTTAATCTTAATTGCTGTAAAACAGAAGGCTTATTTTTACGACTGAATACGAAAATAAATAGTTATACGTATGACATAAATTAAAAATTGTGTCCAATACAGAGCTCACCAGTTTGACGTCAGCTTGATAAATATATCAAACAAAATCATCTCAGTTCTACCCCTGTAGCTCAATCAAAAATTACTAGTTCGTCCAGCACCTGACATTCGATCAATGACAAACAGTCTGTTAGTATTCAACGATACTACGTGGATGACATTTACTTTTAGAACTTGTTATTTAATCTTGTAGCTGAAAGGCTTTTATTTCGATGAGTAATAACACCTTTTAGTAAACGCCAAGGTGTTTTAGGAATTTACCAGGCTGATATCTCTTCTGACAACCATAGCAACATTTTACATAGGTACGTGCAATGCCTGCGTGATGTGGGAGACCAACAGAACCATTCAATCTACTGAAGCAATGGAGGTACTTAGAATAAGTGAAACTCGTTAGTTGCAGGGTCGACAGTAAACATTGGTTCAAGCAAAATATTGTTGTACTCTGACAGTGAAGAAGAAACTATTTCGAACACATATGGAGCTGCACCGATGTTGTCCGAAGAATCATGGAAATCATTTGTTGGATGGGAACCTCAGTGTATCTAAGATAAAATTCAAAGCATCTTTCAAGATAAAGAAGGACAGGATTACAGTGAATTTCATCCAGTGCTATGCGCCCACCTACTGTAATAATGTAGATGAACAAAGATGAGTTTTATGAGAAGCTGCAGTTGATCCGGCATCGACCTGGCAATTTCGATGAAAGGTCTAAATGCCAAGGTTGGAATTGATAACGGCGGATGTGAGGACATTATTAGATGATGTGGGCTTATTAGAAGGAAGGACAACGGTAAGAGATCTGTAAATCTGTGTGCCTTTAACAAAAGTCATTATAGGTAGTAGCATGTTTCCCACCATTCACAAACGCATACACTAAACTAGATGGGTTTCCCCAGACCACACTATGAAAAACCAAAGCGACCACATCTACATCAATAAAATATTTAGAAGAACCATGGGAGACGTAAGGACAAAGAGAGGAACTGATTTAGTTTCAGGTCACTACCTGATGATGTCCAAGATGAAACTGAAGCCAAAGGAGCGCTGAACAACAGGAGCAACGATATTGCAAGAGTTTAATGCAGTCTTTATTGAGACACTGACAAACTCAATGAATTGAAGATAGCACCCAGCAGTAAATTTCAAGTCTTACACGATCTACCGGGAGGATATGAAACTGACATGGAAGACAAGTGAAAAGAAATTAAAGAAGCAATAAGTTCAACATGTCAGGAGGTTTCAGGCAGCGAGAAACACCATAATATAGGATGAATGTCTGCCGACACTCTGGATAAGAACTAAGAAAGGAAGAAAAAGCAATCAATAATAACCGAACAAGAACAGAGAAAGCCAGAGCACACACCCAATATACACTAGCCAACAAATAAGTAAGAAAGTGTGATATATATTTATAAAATTCCAATAAGTAGAAATTAAAATTTCTGACATTTCGTGGCTTTGAGCAAGTTTATTCTTTAGAGAAATGAAAAGTGCATTAGAACAGATTAATGGAAAGTGTGAAAGACCTAGTAATGACAAAAAAATCTGCTACAGGAGAAGGGAACACGCAACACCTATATAATACAATGAATTGGCTAGCTGGAAAATACTGTAAACCCAAACGACCTATCAAGAACAATGACGGTAAGCCAATCACTGAGAACGTTGGGCAGCAAAACAAGTGGGTAGAGATTGACGAAAAACTCTTGAATAAACCAGCCTCACTAAACACACCAATCATCGAAGGAACACCATCGGTAATATTTAACAAACCAACTAAAATTTGTATTCTGATATGATGAATGAGTAAGTAAGCGTTCATCTTGAAATATGAACATCATAAATTCAGCATTGTGCTTGAAAGTGGTTGTGCACCTGGCAGAATCCTCAGACTGAAGTTGAATAGCTACTGAATGTGTTTTGGTATTGTGAATGATACTCTTAGCTAATTGTTGTACTTGATACAACATTGTTTTACAAGTTGCACAACTCTCTAAAATCTATCAAAATAGATTTTAGTAGTTACATATTCAACAAAAATATATTTTTTATTTCTTATTGTCGCAGTATTTTGTCTATGCCACTTAATTACCACTTTGGACTCAGTAGTTACATATTATTCAAATAGACCTATGCACGATTGAATAAACCTATAGATTTGGGAATAAATCATTCGTTTAGCTAGCATCTACCTTCTGGAGTTCAACTGTGTCGGGTGAGAAGCAGTTACCTATCGGTAGCAATGGATGAAGTCACGCAATGAATTGCAAATTAACTGAATAAGAAATACTAGCCGTTGAGGGCCAAGTCAATGGTCTAATGGTAAAGTGTTAGCCATGGAGTCAGAGAGTACTTGGTTCAATCACTGGTAGGTTCGTGGGTGAGCATTAGTGAAGAGTCCCATGCTACGACGAAACATCTATCCAATGCTTCCTAGTGATCAATCGTTGTCTAATCCAGGCCTATTCATGAAAGCGAATTAGCATTCAATAATCTACATAAAACCCAGTTTCTATCATTCTTTTAATTATTTCACTATATATTTACTCAAAATTTTGCCCAATATGCTTTATATAATGCATTCTATGAACTCATGACTATTGCTACACATTTGCTGGTTAATAAGCTGTAAACAAGTAAAGAATACCGTTAAACTCTGAGAGATAATCAAAAGTAAAGGCTCTGTTGCAAAAATCTTCAATTCATTAAGTTATGAATACTTACTGGCTTTCTGAAAAATGTGCACATGACTATCACAATCAGTGAGGAATCAGTACCGTTTTTCATTCCTCTGACTATTTGATAATATCAAGATAAAGCATATGTTTAGTATCTTCTAAAATTCAGCTTATATTTCAGTTTACATTCTGCAATTCACCAGTTTTGGATATTCCGAGAGATCGGTTAAGCAATCGACTAGTTAGTCGTTAGATAACGTTTAGATAGTGAAATAATTGTCTTTATTAAAAAAGGTCAATGAAACTTATTTGATGCTTAAAAATATGGTAACCTACTTGAAATACAAAACTTAATGATTCAAATCTCTATCGTAGTTTATCTAGATACACTAATAATGTAGTGAATGCTTTTTGTTTCTAAGGTTAATACAATGATCTTTTTGATTCTAATCATTTATATAACATGTTTTATGAGAAGTTGAATGAGATAGCTAACATAGAAGTAACATTGAACGATGTTTCAGTCGAAAGATCATATACATTTTAAAAATCAAAGTTGTTTGAGTTTATTTTTTTTATAGGGATGTCATTTTCAGCACAAGCTTAAAAAGGAGAACTAATCTAGCGAAAATTTACTTTTTTTAAAGATCCAAACTCATGTAACTCAGAGTAAAGTGAGATAAGTTATTAACAATTTATACAACATAAGCTGTGATGCTCAGCTTTAATGGTAATTCGTTTACTAAATATTTTCTCGGAACAATTTTTATAGGGAAATGACAGATTACATTTCATTATACCGGTTATCGAATAAAGTCCAATCATTGTACATCAAACGATACCAACATTTTATTTGGATTGAAGAATATATAGGAGTTGGTATTCAATTAACTTTTAATTTAAACAAATTATTATGGCTTTTTAATTCGTTCTCGACACCAATACATCACACACGTCTTACTAATCATGATATTTATGCTGTGTAGCGATGCAAAAATTATCGCTGTATATATACTCGGTGATTTTCTAAACACAAAGATTAGTCGAAAGAGTTGTCAAAACTATTATAAATCCAGCCTTGATACATTTTTTATTATTCTTAGCCCATTTGTTCACCAATGACTCTTTTTGTAAGCTTTAGTTGAGACAAGATATATAAGAGATATCCGCTAGTAGTTCGAATAGTACTCTAGTGCATCAATTAGCAAAGTTTGTGCATGTCTATATGAAAGAAACCATATATTTTTCTATGAAAGCTAGTAATATTATATGTAATTTATTCAAAGTGATGTAAAATGAACAAGAATCATTCAGTAACTTAGTCATTGTACTTTAATCATTGGGACATTATTACAGTAATCAGCAGTCGGCAGCAGAATTATTGTTATTGTTAGTAGTAGTGGTAGTAACAATAGGAGCGTTTATAGTTAACCTTAAGATTCATTCTTCACACTAACAATACAAGTTACATTTAATCTGAAACTATCTTCAAAGTTAAAATTACTCATATCTATTATCTATTTACTGATAAAATTTTGAGTTGAAATGCTCATGAAGTCAAAACAAAATTCAAAAAATTTCTACAAATTGTATCATCAATAGTGCAGAATCATAGCATTGAATTTAGTGGCATTTCGTAAATTATCAATTATTATACCAGTAAGTTATGCAGCAAACAGTAATCACAGTCTTCTAATGAAACATGGAGTTAGATTGCAAACATTTTTTAATTTTAAAGAAATTACGTGAAATTCAATAAACAAACTCATCATAACAGTTATACTTTCATGTTCATTCTATACAAAATGACTGAGCGGAATCTATTTTAGATTCACTAAACTCATCGTGACTATGGACTAATTTATTATTTCGATCATTTGAGTTTCCTTAAATGTACCATAGTAATGATTAGGGAATTAATCCTCTAACCACTTCTCTTACTCACTTAAGAAGAATTTTTTACAACATAGAAAGAAATAAACGAGTCCATACTACGGGTTAAAATGATGATTAATTCTTACAACTAGTCGGAATATAATTTTGTACGCTTATATATTATATCAGGCTTCACTATATTTAGGCTATTTAGAAAACGGCTACTCACAAGTAGTTTTAACATCTCAACCGTATTTCTGTCAACTGAGTGTCTAGAACTAAGTATAGGAGGTAAGAAGACAACAAATCTTTGCAATGTATTACCCTTTAATTCAAATCACTTGCCTGTAAGTACTTTACACTAACCCGAATTCCCATAATATACTTCCATTTTAAAGCTGATACTTCTATGTGAAATCAGTAAGACATAAATACCTAAATTGATAGCCATGAGTTTATTCTACAAATAATTGCTATAAAATAATGGTAAAATGTAACATTACTTGTGAATATGTAAGTTTGTTAAAGAGTCTCAGGGAGTAAATTGAGAGGATCTTTTGCTTAAAATCAAAATATGGTGTATATTGAGTTCCTTTAATCAAAATTTTTATTGTAAGACAAGTTCATCGACACAATTACTATTACATCATCATTAATTATACACAACTTGCTGTGGTGCCTCTATCTGACAAACGTAACACCAAAATACTCAAGTATTATTATGCTTAATTGAAGAAATCAAGCCAGAATCAATTTTACAAAATACTAATTTACAAAATCTATAAATTTTCATTTTTCTTACTTTATCCTAAGGAAATTCAAATCAGTAAACCAAGTGGTTATTTTTTGTTAGCATTTTTTTAAAGCAAAGTTGTGTTTTTACTGGATGGGGGTCGCTAACTTCATGCTTACTCCTTTTCCTTTATCCGGGCTTGGAACCTGTAGTAAGCCTAAGAGGATTCCAGGTGGAGTTCCTAAGAAAATTGTTGACTAAATTATTTGAAGAGCATATTGTTCACAAATTTTTAGCATTGAGTACCTAGCAGTAAAATACAACCAACTATAAACCTAAATCATATAATTTTATCATTTAAGACAGGAAATTATGTTAAAATCAAGTCCGTTGGTAAAATTTTTACTCTGATGAATTTAAATTGCATGTATTATTTGTATAGCGTAGAAAATTATGTAAAAAAAAGTATAAGCAATATTCCCTGTAAACTGAAGAGAGATTTTATTTGTAACAAAATGAGGAAAGAAGACTAATTTCATTTCGTTGTCTGAAAGGTTTAATTGCGTAACACTACCTCATCATCACTCACACCACCATCATCATCTAAATCATCATGATTAACATTTATTTTACTGTGTAATTATTGAATATGTAGAAGGTTTTTGTTTGGTTAATTTTTAGTTTACATTTCTCCGTTCATCTTATATAAGCAGAGAAGTTTTAGTTTTGTATGAAGCATTTCCTGATCCTAAAGAAGCCATTTGATTATGCATATGTATCGTTTATATGTTTTATGATACTATTGAATTGAATAGATTATGAAGATTAGTTTAACTCAGTTTGGTCACAAGCTCTCATCAGCTGAGAAATTATATGTAACAAAGGAGAGCTGAATAGCATCATCCATCAAAGGGCTTTCATCCAAGACACACTAATAAATCGTAATCGGTTTCCTTGTAAAGATCTTATTCTTAGACTACTTAATCAGAATTCTTTACGTTATATTTTCAGTTTTCACAATTCTTTGATTCAGCATGGTGACTAAACATTAACTTCACACCGTGAACATGAACTTCTAAAAAGAGTTCAGTTTGGTCGCATACATGTATTGCGCTCAATTCAATGATTTCACATCAATATACAGAAGATCTAAGAAAATGTTGGAACTACAGAGGCATCACCTCATTGTCGGTACCAGGGAAGTCGTTAGCAGTATGTTATTGAACTGAATAAACGATTCAGTCTGCACCCAACTTCGAGATCGACATGCTGTATTGCATAAGGATCGACCGTGTAAACAGTTGTCAATACAAGATACTACATATCAGTTAACCTGACACCGTCAGCAACAACCTTCTATGCCAGAGAATAAACCAACTCTCAGACGAGGAGGAAATTAGCAAAGGACGCTGGAGGCGGATAGGACACACATTGATAAAATCATTAGACTGTGTCAGAAGGTAAGCCCCAACTTAGGATCCTCAGAGTATTTGGTGAAGAGGAAGACCAAAGTAGAGATTGCGTCTGGAAATGGAGGCAGATATGGGAGGAATGAATAGTGCTTGGGAAGTGCATGAAATGAGAGCCCAGTATAGTGTTAGTTGGCGAATGCTGGTCCCTGGCTCATGCTTCTTTTTCGGCAACATGCATTAATTGACTGACGAAGCATAAAATTCACTGTCATCAATTCTATGAAAAAAAATAACATAAAATAACTAATGTCAATTAGAGCCTCATTCAAAAATAATTTTATTCAACTGTGATAAACATCATTTTAAATAAAACGGCCGACTTCTTTATCTCCGCTTAAATGGACAATAATTAGTCGTCAGACATCACGATATATTTTATATTAATACGTACTGACAATTATAGGACACATGTTTGACTAAGAAAACGTGTTATTATCAGAGAGATGGAGCACAAAACATCTAGAGAATTTTTAGAAACTTGGCATTTGGATCACTTGGTAATCAATACACACATTGAAACAGATACGATTTACCAACCAGTTATTAACCTAAGAAACAGTTACAATACTATGAATCAGGTCAAGATAGAAGGGGATTAACACAAATGGGCAGAAAATGTCAAAACGTGTTAAATGCAACCACTCAAATTCAAGGTCAACATAACAGTCTGCTAGCCACTTGGGAAAAAAATCTCATAGTTCACTTATACCAGAAGCTTGCTCGGATGATATTGTGGAGAATGAAGATGATTCCTTGATAATTAAACTAATTAGCTCAGAAACGGTATTATAATAAAAATTAACTTTCTGAGCTATAAATCTTTTATACCAACTGTTTAATATGAAAAGCAATCTTTTAATTGTAGTTACAGTACTGAAGTTTAATCTGTGAAAGTTCATTTTCGGGACAATACTTAGCCATCTTTAAACTATCTTCGATGAATAATTACCATATCTAACTTAGGTCGGTCTAAGTTATGCACGCGTACCAACTACCAATCAGTATTTTTATTGTTTATCAATGAGTTTAAAAATAAGGTTAATAAACATCTTATTCTTGAAATGTAACGCCGCTAAAATTATTAGGGAGATTTTTCATGCTTAAATAATCTACCGAATTCTTCTCAGTGTTGTGCTATTTAACAATGACAAAACTAACAAAATATCTGTTTTCATTCCAAAGAAATTATAAAATTCACAGTTTTGAGCCTTTCCACAAAAAGAAATTGGTTTTTAGTTGTTTTAAACTGTTTGTAAATGTATTTTCGTATTAGACTTAAGGCTTAAGAGTTGAGGTTAAAGTAAAAGCTGAGAGTTAGGTTTAAGACTAAGATGAAGATTAGGGTTAATTCTAGGCGGCTAAGGTTACTGTTTAGTGTTTGGCGTTATGGTTATGTTTTACAATACTGTTTAAATTTTATTTATAGAAATGACTTACGCTCTGCATGTAAATTCTAACCTGTACTTTGACATTTGATAAGTTTAGCATTACATTGTTTTGTTTGTATCATCACAATCTAATTGACCTTTGTGCATTCGTGTTTTGGATAGTAAACAGACATCACTTAACAGCTTATTTATACTTCAATAGTTTAATATTTCCTAGACTGACAATTGTTGATTGACCGAATAATTCATATGAAGAAGTCTTAAGTCGTTAAGTTTCTGAATCCATGGAATTTACTTTTACCGCTTAACCATTTTAATCAATATTTTCAAGAAATACTGCAAATGAGTACTGATAGAAGATAATTCTAAATCAAATTTGTTAACTTGAAAATCTCAGCATGAAATATGGGACACTTATGAAGTTAGTCATTGGTATAATTAATTACTATAAATTGATCATGGACATTATTGTTAAATGAAATCATATCTTTAGTTTGATATCACGACAATCACTGATAACCAGGAAGTACTGAAGAGCTGTTTTGTCCTAGTATGGGACTCTCTGGAAGTGCGTATCTACAACCACACCTGGGATTGAGCCTAGGACCTTCAGGCTTCGCAGAAAATGCTTAACAATTAAACCACTGAGCCGGCTTCCAATGGTTGATATTTCTAAATTCAGTCGATTCGCAATATATTTGTTTGATCTCGTCTAATGCCGTCGGTGGTTGACTGCCTCACACCCGACATAATGATTTTAACCTCATTCATAATTTCAATTGTTCCATTACTATTTTGATACGAATCTGTCTAAATGTTGAGTGCTTAAAATTACAAATTATTTTAATGGAATGTTTGCAACAACTTTAATTACACATCAGGTTGTAAACACATGCATTTTAAATATGGTCGTTATCAGAAAGAACTTGTTTAGTTAATTCTCACTACTCCAAGAGGTAGGGAGGACTTTTTTCATTTATTCGATATGATTTCCTCACTAACTTTTCTTTTTAGCTTATTGTTTCCTACCTGAATAAAGACTAGGTTTGTTGAATTCTCAACGTGAAATTTTAAGCCACAGGTACGAAACTTACTTTGTCTAGACAAAAATCGTTATTTGATTTCGTTGTACTTCTCTAAAATGTTATAGACATTCACTTCGCTAACTAATAAGTTACAAACTTAAACATTCATAAATGCAATGATATTAGTGATTTTAAAATTGCCTTCATCTTATGAGAAGGTTGAATCCAGTGAGTAACAAGTGTCTTGACGTTACTAGGCCCTGATGAGTCATGAAAGCACTAGTCATTAACTAATAAGTGACTAGTGTCGAACTATCCGATCATCATTACCAATCATAATTTGTATGTGAGATTAGTATTATTTTATTTACATTTTAATTGTTTGTTACGGTTAACATATTGTGATGTTGATCCACTGAAGTCTACTAACTGGATTTTCAGAATTTTGGTGCTCAGTTTATTGTCACTTACCATTAAGGCGAACAATATTTTCCAAGAAATTCAAACAGAAGTTATCCGGTTACGTTATCAAGACGTTCTTACTAAATCATTTAGGCCAGTATCGGATTTTAATTTGACAAAAGGAAGATGTTCAAGCATTTTTGTTTTTAGAAAAATGGAAATTTTGAATTTGAATTTAATAATCAATTCGTCAACCGTTTTCATTTATCTAAAAACATTATTAATTAATTGTGAATATGAAATCAGCATACTATATCTCAGGTGAACATTATTTTTGAGTTTAATCTTGAGCTCTAAGTTGGTGTCAACAAGCACACTTAGATTGCTTCTTTGTTATAACGGATTTTCTTCCGCTTGTCCAATTAAATTTTAGGTGCCTAAACAATCATTTGTACTTCCTGAAAACCAACTACTTACGTTTCGAACATAATAACAAATTTCCTATTTATTCATATTAATCAGAACCATATGTTATGGTATCATAAAAAATTGTTCTATCGTGTAGCCTGTTTTCGCATATTGCACTTTTATTATTTTAATGAATTCTGCAAATTTAACCAATTGATTTTCGAAAAAGTAAATATTCCATTATACATTTTGCACCATACATTATTATGGCATTTATCAATGTTTTTTGAATTTCAAAATGTTTTTTTCTTTCAGTGCGTATTTTTTAATTATGTGTAATAATAACGGTCAGTAACACAAATGTAAATAGGTACTTTTTGTATTGTCCGTCAATCATACACGTCCTAGAACCTGGTACTTATGGGCAGTGATCCAAGTTGTCGAACCCTATCAGTAAAACAAAACTCATTACTAAACAGCCCAGTGGTAATATATAAAAATAAATATAGAGAGTCATTCTGGAAGAAAGCATAGATTAATGGACATAAAGATGTGAAATAATTCTAAAGTTCAGAATCTACGGGAAGGTAACAAGTAAATGAGTATAGGCCATTGCAATCGATTCAGAGTCATTTTACTCACCATCCTAAACAATGGTTTACAAAAATCTCGCTGATTCCAACTACGTAATTTACACCTACTTACATGGCTCAGATTGACAGATAACTTCATGGAGTGATACCATGTTTCGGTTCGGCAACCTTCTGCTGTCTTCCAACCTGTTTCTACGACATTTTTCATCGTGTGTGCAGGGAAGCGGTAGTGTATTATGCGTAATATAAGTCCAAAACGTTTTAGCTGGTAAAGGACCACAACATGATCAACTTACTGTTCCTTTTTTTCCTAGTACCCTACAACTTACTTCAGTATTGCTTAGTCCATGGTCCTAGTAAACATGAAAAATGTTTCCGATACATCGGTTGTCAAACACCAGTAACCTACAGATATCTTCACTGTTAAGACTGCATTTCGGATTAAGATATAATAGCAAGGCGAAATGCCTCATAATATACTTTTCCTTCGTTTTACAGACTGACGTCGTGACAAAAGGGACACGCGTTTTCTAGATCCATGACCAGATTCTATCATACCTCAAGCTCTTAGGATTGATCGGACTTCCAGAACATGTGAAGTGGTCAACGAATTTAACTACATCGCTGTGTACTACATAGCTATTCGTTTACACAAAACAGTCCTGTAGCAACATTTAACATACAGTCAGAAATTTTTCTTGGTGGAAAAACTGAGTCAAGTTAACAGTTATTTCTAGTAGTAAGTCAATAATTATATTAAAAAAAATTGTAAACAACGTTAATGGACACTACTTGATGCTTACAGTTCTGATGAGAGATTCCAGTAACTGTGCCTTGACCAGTTGTGTTTGAACAGAGGGCCTTTTATGAAGTTTACTAGCTTCTGTGGTACGTCTTTCAGTAATGAACAAGGAAATACAACATCTCGGTTTACTGGATCGAATACTGTTTTCAAGTCATAAAATACTACCATCATCGGGCTTTGATAAGCGTCATTGATGTACACCATGATGACGTGATTATTTGGTCAGTACAGCCAAAATTATGTCCGAAATCAACTTGGTTTTCCTAGTTTTATAGTTTAATGCGAAGTCTCTATAAAATCACCAAATTAACAGAGGGTAAATCGTGTCTTCTGTTCATACTCTCTAGATGAGATAAAACAAATGACCAACCTGTTTATCTTTGTGCATGTTTTGGAGGCACAGCAGGCATTTATAACATAAAATTGTAGAGTCCTAACTAGTTGACCTGCTACCTAGTTTAATGTGGGCTCTGGACATTGAAAGCTTTAACATATAGTTTAGAATTCTGTTTTATTATGTGAGCTCGGATCATTTGTATTGGTGGTGTATGTGGAAGTACCTGAAGACTTGTGTCTAACGAGACTTGAGGAGAAGTGATTCAATCGTAAGCATACTACAGTAGGATATATATGGGTGGTTATCACTTCTCTGTTGACTCACCATGACAGTAGGATTTTTGTTTGAGTAGATCTGAAAATAAAAGTAGTTTAGTGATGGTATTGTCTAGTTGGAAGTGTGACCACAAATCCCAACGAAAAACTGACCACAGTTAGTTACGTACATCATTTCAAGAGTATTTACGAGTACGTCAGCTACTTACTTGTAAAGGCTTTACCACTGGAGCCGAAAATCCATAGGTAAAGATGATGTATATGTTTCTTCCCTGTCATTTCATTTCTGCGGAAGGCACCATAGCTGCAATGATAGATGTCTGAAAGAAACTGTTTACTGCCGTCTCATTGTCATACAGTCATTAGTACGACTTTTCCCTCAGACTTTATTTCTACTGATTCCAGTTATACTTCTCATCAGCCGACCTTCCTAATACTGTGCGACATAAAGTAATAAATGTTCGTTTCATTATATCATAAATAATTCTTCACTAAAGCCGAACATAACTAATACATCAAAGTAGCAGTTACGGCCCTTATATTTTTATAAAACGGTGAAATGTAGTGGATTCGTTGAACGGTTCATCTACGATGAACCTTCGACATAAATATCATTATGATTTTGTGACAAACAAGCATAAAAATAAATTATTTGATTAGTTGAGATTTAAATACAGAGGTAAAATATATGATATAATCTACGACGCCACCTAACAGAAGAAAACACAAGCTCTGTACGTTTGACACTAACTATTTTAACCGATTGCTGAATATAAATGCACTATTTTCATATTACTACTGTCAGTATGAAAGGTTTATTATCGAGAAAATGCTGTGTAGATAGCTTGAACTACATAACACTATTAATTAGTGCGGGTTAACTTTTTCGAAACAACTTAAGTATAGTCACTGATCTCTGACTACGTTTGTCTTAGAGAGTTATATTAATCTAATAAACCAAACACAACCGAATCATCTCAGCAAAATAAGGATGCACAGATACATGATGAGTACTTGAAAAATTTACAGTTTATGGTGAGAATGTCACGTAAACTTTTGATCTGAATAGAATTAGACTTGTTATCGATACCAACTCATAAAACTTATAAACGACATCTTCTGTTCACACTTTTCAAATCAAACTAGACAATATATATGATAAGTTTTAATTTGTGAAGCTGTATCAGTGGGGAACAGTTTGCTCACAAATTATAAGTGAAAAACTCAGAATAGTTTTCGAAATTAGTTCTCGCTGACTTAATATTGCTAATTCCATTTTTAAGTATTCCCAGTATTAATTTGTGTTTTCATCATATGTGACAAGTGATTTGTTCTTTAAAATGTTTCAATGCATAAATTCATTTTTGAAGTAGTCGTAGATAAAAATAAGATTTTTCAGCTTGCAAATTTGAATTGTGCTGTTACGTCATTCACTTCAATTTTAGTTACGTATTTATTTTGGTTAGAAAGTAGAAATTTGCAAGAAGTTCAATACTTATCAAGTAACAATTTTCAGTATTTTAAAGTGCACCACACTTTGATGTTTTTAAGTGACATATAAACATACAGAAATATAAGAAGGTTACAACTAATCGGTGTCGATTATTATTACCATTATTACTATTATTATTATTATTTTATATAGTCGATTCATTTGCATATTATTTTATTGCTGTGTTACATTATCTTCATTTCGTAAACATTTTATGCATCTTCAAATATACTTTCCAAAACTCTCAGTATATAATGGACTATCTTAAAAGAATTTAATTTCATTTCTTTTTACTCAGTCAAACTAGCAATGTAGAGAAATGAGATTCATTTTTTTGGAAATCGCATTATATATCATGAATAATCGAAAACATTAGAAACTTCTTCATGGTAATCGTATAAACTGGAACTTAAGACTGAAATTTCACACTTTCATTTGTATTCATCTAATTAAATTGACGATTTGTGTATAATTAGATTATAATGTCTATACAATATCCAATATAAATTAATGCGATTTGGATTTATTTAACAACAGAATTTTTTTTTCATTTGAATACCTAGAAGTATATTATGTTGGATTTTCTATTGTACATAGAAAAAAATTGAAGTGTTTGTAAGCTATATTTATACATAGTTATATATCACAAGTTAATTCTGCTAATGTAGGTTAAAGTCTCAGTTACCTAGTTATTTTAAGATGAAAAAATACTGGTTTCTTTTGCATGGTCTGTAATTCATTGACGAAATGGCAGGACTAAAGAACAGGCACGAGCTTAAGCTACTATCAGTTTAACCTTGATAGTAGCTAAGCAAAAACTAACCTATAAAAAAAACGGTTCACGATAGAATGATATTGTTGTTTGAAAAAACTTTCAAAATACAGTATCACTCAAATGTGTACAATAATTTCACATAATTAATGTTTTAAAATTATCTATGAGTTGTACACATTTAAAATCAAAGTAACTTTCATATAAATACTCATCCATGTGGCTATAAAACATTTCTCCACTAGTTCCTTTATATTTGTGAAGATAGCATTTTTAATCTAGACCACATGGCTTCTGTGTTACTTGTGTGAATTTCTGTTGTGGGGTCTATAAAGTGTCAGCTGTAAACGACGATCTGATGACTATATCCAAGTCTTGATAGGCACTTGTATGACTTTAAGTCATCTGTGTAAATTATAGTTCCTGGTTCGACATATTTTCTAATAATTTGAATAAGGGTGGATATTTTGCTGTGAGAAATCCTTTCAAAGTGCCGTTTTCCGAGATATCTATCCCAAATACCAAATATTTAGTGTAGACTTTAATATAAGACTGCTAACGCATACTTGTATGAATGCTGCGTCCTCGATTATATTTGCGCTTTCTTAAATCATTTCATCAGTCTCGATAATTTTACCATCACCTTCCATAGACAGTGGTGTTTTCATTATTATTTCCGAGAATAAATCTCTATAGTACTGATGCCACTGAACAGTTGTAACTTCACTAACATCTACCATACCCGTAGCGGCAGTTAGAAGTGTCTTCAACAACCACTGTGTTACCAGAACCACTATCTGCTTGAGAGAAATTTCGGCAAGCGTAAAAATTAAACCAAATCTAAGAGATTTATTCAGCCAACATTTATGACATCGAAATATCAGTTTGCCATGCTTATCCAAGCACTTGTCCAGGTGTACAGATTCATCACAGTCACATAAACATGTTCTACTAAGTAAACCCTACTCCTGAAAATAGCTGACGACAACTTTTTGGTCGAAATTAGCTAACATACGATAAATGGTCAACATTATTAACTAAACTGTGAGCAATGAGCTTAAGATGAAGAATCACTATCTCATTGGTTTGTCCCTATTTTGTAGTCCCCCCGACAAATTACTTATAAATACATTCTGGAGAATGTATTTCGAGTATTTGGACAATCTGATTCATTATCTTATGAAGTATTTATCTTTCAACTTTAATCGTTTATTTGGCTTTAGTCTATTAGCAAATAGATTATCTACTTCACGAGTAAGAGTGTGAACTTCATGAGTAAAATAAAGCATATTTTTAGTTTAGTTGATCATGAGCTGATCACTTATATACTTCCAAATATCGTATATTAGAACAGCAGGATAATTAAATTATTTTGTCATGAGACTGATTCAAGTTATGACGACTATTTTTAATCACTGATGGCTGACGCAAGATACACTCAACCAATCTTCACCTTAATCATGCGACGATTTACTTTGATTAATGTATATGTTTCCTCCCACTGAAATTGTATTTCCATATTATTAATATTGTTATTATTATTAATTAAACAATTAAAGTACACAGAATGAATTTCAATATCACTCAATCTTGTCACCTAATTTCATTGTCTTTGTAACATTTTAAGATCAAACAAATGAACTGATTGTAATTATATTTAAGTTGGATTGTGACTGGCAAGTGGAATCCAGGACGCGCGTTTCGTCCTATTTGGGACTCAGTCGGCTGGATGTACCTGCATCCCAATGTTGATGTTCACACTGGGATTCGAACTCAGTCCGCTTCGTGTCAAACGCCACCGCGTTCACCACTAGGCTACTGTGTCCAGACAGTCACACTTGTGCAACGGGTACATATCTAATTTAGAATAGGCTTGTATCTTCCCGTTGATTTGTAATGGATTCCACTTGCCAGTCACAATCCAACTTATATATAACTTGTGTAATACCGCTATATAGAGGCAATCCGCTCAGGATGCACATATGGCAACAGAGGCTGACCAGTTTCAGTCCATTACAAATCAACGGGAAGATACAAGCCTATTCTAATTGTAGTTATGTCTATTATTGTTATTGTTACTAATTGACGAATTTCGATTATCGTTCACTCCATTTAACAAACTCTTACCTGTTCGGTTTTATTTTAAACAAAATTTGACCTTTGTCTACAAACGCTTGATCTAATCGTATTTTACTGCCACCCCATCGCCTATGTCACCCATATACAGAGATACCTATATACATATTTGACTAATAATCCTGTTTATCTCAATTGTCGTTTATGTTTCACAAGTTACATGGTGATGATGATTATGTCAACATTAACATTCGTATTTTATAAATAACTCGATGAGGAAAAACTTCCAATTATCCAATTATCCTTCATACCTAAATAATGTTGAGTCTACCTCAGAAGTGGCTATTTTTGTGACCAACAATTTTGAACTAATAAATGTAGAACGCGGTGAGCATTTATCGAAAAGAATATTCTTCGTTCAAACGTCTTTGTTACTGATAGATAAAATAAGTCAAACTAAAATCAAAGTGAACAGGTAGTGCAAACTTGAATGAAACACAGTTTTACAAATTTTACAACACTTACTTCACAACCTAACACTATAATTGCATTTATGCTTATAGTATTTCGTAGACTTATATTCATCGTTTTCTATTTCAATTGCTTCGGAAATTTCTGGTACAGTACATTTACTGATGATAAAAGTAGTGTGTAAAAAAAGATTAACCCGTACTTCTGTTTTGTATGCAATAAATAACCCTTAATTTCACGATTTTCGAGTGTTCAGTTTACGCCTCCATTCTAGTTTATATTCCAGAGAGGGTGCAAGGTCAAGTGCATAAGAAAATTTGGAGAAGACAACAGTAAATGAAAAGAGCAAGCTGACGACTGGGTAAGTACATCAGGTGCACTTACATTTAATAATAAAAGCGATCATTAGCATCAAGGAATAGTGCAAGCACGAAATAAGGACAATCGGATAATCGAAACTGGAAATCGAATGTGATCTAATATTCGCTACACCTGAAAGAGAATAAAATTTGCCAAGGCCATTGCAATTAGAAGATTAAAACCTTTCCATTCAAAAGGAATTAGAAATTAATCTTCAATTACCCTAGTGGAATTAGAGTGATTACCTAGTTTCCTATTCCAACAATAAATAGCAGAAAGTCGGTGAGTTATACTCTTACTTTTCTGTATTATTCATTTTCTACACATAATCACAAAAATAAAGTATTCATTATTACATAATCGAACTCTTTCAACAAATCACTAGAACACTCATTATTACGTGACCCTTTGGGATGTTTGTGAACCTTTT
Source organism: Schistosoma japonicum (assembly GCA_025215515.1). Lineage (NCBI taxonomy): Eukaryota > Metazoa > Platyhelminthes > Trematoda > Strigeidida > Schistosomatidae > Schistosoma > Schistosoma japonicum. The sequence continues at coordinate 44,532,290 of CM046063.1, read as the reverse complement.
TTTTCATCTTACGCAATCAAACTCTAGAATGTTCATCTAATCTATTTATAAATACTTAAAATTCAACCCCTTTACAGTTTCACTACCTAGACAATCTAACCTTATCTGATAGACAATTTGACAAGTTGACAAAATCAACATTTGTATTAATAATGTGAGTTATGTAAAATCAATAGTATATATGTAACTGATGAAAAGCAACGAAATACATTGAATTCAAAGTATTCTGCAAATATTGTCGTTCTTGCATTATTCAAATAAAGTTTAAGCTACACTGTTAAATTTAAGTCTTTCCTGAGATATAAGATAGACAATAAATTTAGAGATACTTGTGGTTACGGATTGTAATCAGATTGAATATTCACTAATAAGCATCGAATGTTAACCATATATTACGGGTTAGTTAAGAAGTTTTGAGTAGTATTTACCCTTGACATTGTACTACATATGATTTTACGAACTTGATAATTAACTTATTAGCCAACAATTTCAGTTTGTAATGAACGAATCTTATGTTAAGTAATGGAATTTAATTTGGACTCTGGTTATCGTATCTCTAAACCAACATAACTAGTCACAACTAGTTCATAACTAGAATAATAATTATTTATGTCATTTATTGACAAACAAACACATAACTATATGTGAACTTGATACTTCTAGGCAAATCAAAAGGTGTTGAACTGTCCAAATTATCAATTTCTATTATTTTGCAATATAATGTATTTGTCCAACGTGATCACTGAGTCATACACATTAGTATGCCAGTGAAATTTAGCTTATTATTGAAAATCCTTTCTCATAAATTTCCATCATCGATGGAATTACTGTAACCTCGATATGACTTTTAGCTAGGAACAGAAATGTGAATTTTAAAATTTAGCCTTTATAGTTAATTTGTTCACTAGGAGTATTAAATATCATAAGTATTTTTTTATTAACTTCTATCTAGAGCCATGAACTTTGATAATCCTTTTACGCTTACAGAATGCTATTTCCTTACTAACTTTTCCATCTAGTTGACTTATTATGTTATGCTTATTAAATGTGTGCTTATGAAAGATAATTATTAAAGTAGACCTATCTGTACTTATATGAGTTTATATGATTTACTGTGTTGAATATAGTAGAATGAATCTACCAAATAGTCTTTGTTGATCAGTGATTTTTATTCAGCTAATCAGTTTGATTCATAAAAGTTTCATACGAGGATGAATTTTGATCATACATTAACAAAAGTACAAAAACATTTTTATTAACCTTCTTAATCGCTTAACATATTAAGGTCTGATTTCTAAACTTGATTAAAAGACCACATTCATTGTTAGTGATTTTACAAACACTCACTTGTTGAATGAATGATTCTAAATACACTTGGTCTCACAACCTTTCATGGGATGAAAGTAACTAAATTTATTATCTATTTTCGGATGATTAGTTTTGTCAGTATAAACGGTCACTATTCATAACAATTCATAGTTACTCCTTTATGAGACTGCTTTTTTTAAGAAAAAATGCGATGGATAACAGGAACTTTCAAAAAACTAAGTCAGAGTGCTTGATTTTTTCAGAACGAACGACATAAAGCGAATAAACGTCTTAATTAGTTTTTCATCAAAGCTCAACACTAATACATCTATATATAAATTTACAATAGTTTTAAAATCATTACCAAATAATTGGTTGCGTTAAATAATAATTTTATAAGTTCACAGTGTTTATAAAATAATTACGACAAATCAACATAAAAAATGAAGACATGAAGGTGAATATGGTAATTATAGTTTTTGAAAGCATACAAATGATTAGTAAATTGATTTGCATGCTGCTGATTACATATTATCCAATGGGAAGAAAACTGATAAAATAATTACAAGACATGTGATGGTTAAGATTGTCACTGAAAAATTAAGTGGCCATTATGAGGCACCTAATTTAGAAGTTAGTAAAAGAATCCAATATTCTGATAATAAGAGCAATAATAATAATAATAATAATAATCAGAGGACTTAGTGTAACAAGTTGTTTGTAAGCCATCCAAGCATCAGGCACTATTGTGGTGGATGCTACTCGTAAGGTCGTCCAAAAATAGTAGTATGTGGCAAGAAGTTGCATGAAATTGGAAAGAATCAATACACAGCAAATGAAGCGAGTTACGGAGTGGTACAGAGGAAAGCATCATTAGAATAAGTAGGAGAATAGAGAAAAACCAAGGAAAGCAAGCTTACAACCAACATAGATCAGCGAACGCGAAGGACGTGAAAATTGATGATTATAAGTAATATATATAAGAACTTTGACAAAAAAATGAAAAGAAATGTCTTCGCTTTTTTCGTCTAAATACAAATATGCTTTTTCGCAATCATAATGAAATCAATATCAATCAAGTAACTGTGTTAGATAGCACGGTTACCATTTTGAGGGGTTGTGAAAGCAACTACAGAGAAATGACGAAATAAAATATTATAGTGGATGCAGTAATGACTAATGTTTGATAGTATAGGAATACTAAGTAAGTGGATTAACACACAGAAAATTATATAATATCCATTAAAAGAATTGATTAAATTAGCATAAATTTAAAATTTAGTTGTTTACATTAGACACAGTTTGGTATTGGCTGGGTACCGCTGAGAACCAGGGAGCACTGGTCAACTGTCTCTTTGTAGAAATTTACTCCCTGGTTTTCAGTGGTATCCAATTAATAAAAATCTGTGAAGAATACTAACAACTAAACTTCGTACTTATCTCCTTAAAGCCACCTTCAATAAATTTAAAAGTTAAGAAGTGTCAAAATTTTAATAATGGTAATAACAATTAGTGCAATAAATTATTTGTAAACTATCCATCAGTGTGTATTTTGATGGCCAAGCAAGGAAAGATGTAAACATTTTTTATGTCTACATAGGTTTAGTTTGAGAAGATGGATGCCACTGGCTTCCACCATACGTAAAAGATACATGCGTTAATTACACACAAAATGTGACACCATCCAGTTAATAATTTTGAGAGAATTTTTAAAACCCACTTGATTTCCACATCAGTCAAGTGTTTAGATACAAAGATCTTTATCAGTCGCAACTGTCCGTTTCTAAGTCTGTATCGGCATTGCTTTGGAATTTTCTGACGGACCTGCCGAACCGTGGGCATAATATAACTGACTTGAAAGTGTTGTTTAATTGGTGGACAAAGTAAATACGGCAAGTCTCTCCTTACTTCTGGCTTTTATGATGAGGTGGCTGTAGAATATTGGTGTGGAGCTTGGCAGTAATAAACATATTTCTGGAAATTTTCTGATTTATTGCCTCACAATTTTACTGACACAATAATCTAGAAGTTGTAATTCCTGGAAAACCGGTTTGTTAGGGACTGTTATATTTGATAATTTTGTTTTTACCTTCATTATATGTCTATTTATGAATTTCACTGAGCATTAGTCCACATTGAACACGTAGTGAATAATGATCAATTCTTCATCTACAATATCCTCAGTGCAGAAAAAAACAAACACAATACGTTAAACTTTTTATCAACTTTCTTTTCTATCCTAGCTGCATAAAACTGCAAAATTAAATGTATTGACCGACTAAAGTTGATTTTCTATAAACACATTTTCTTAATGTACTGTCTACTATTCACGTTAACAAGATATCGAAATACCGGGCATTACGCTCTTCTTTTAAGATGAACGTGATTGATGTATGAACGTAATAAATGTTTTCAGCACACCATTCCCGCCCATTTCATTTTTAAGTACTGAAGTGTCATCTGTGTAGCGAGAATAGGATGTCAAGTAATTTAGTTTGTTTTTTTGTGTGAACTATTCTCTAGTATTGACAGAAATAAATCCAATAGGAGTAGGTCGAACGATGATCCTGTTGAGAAACCATCTGAGTGTTTTTAAACTTGATATTTAATTAAAAATTTACGTTAATTGTAAATCTTAGGATTAACCTTTTTGTAATGTAGAAACTGAAATTTCCATAATTATATTTATTTTCTTAAGTTTGTTTTGTATACAGCTTACTGATTAAAGTAGGAGTAAGTTATTGAATGAAATTCGATATTCCTAAGCTGTGGAAGAAATGTAATTTTCAATCATCTGTTATTTACATAACTGAGGAAAAACTATATTTGAGTATGAAATGTTACTGAAAGATAAACGAATAACTCTAAATTTGTTTAATGAAGAGAAAATTCCACTGAATTAAAAAATTTCAGGCTTATTACGTAATTGATTTGAACTTGGTTACATGTAACTGTCCCATTAAAATTATATTTTTCAAACAAAATAAACAAATTTCTGTTGTACAGAAATCTATTCTATGGATAATTTTTATACAAACATCTTATTAATTTCTTCGAAACTGACTAGATATATGTCTTGTACATTAGGTGATTGAACCAAGTTTATTTCAATACCTTAGTTTTATTGCATGACATTACAATTAAAGTAAAAGGAATCGATGAGTAGGATTGATTTTGTTTACGGTTTATTAATACGCTTCAGCAACTTCTAAGTTATACACAACATATTTCCATTACAAAAACAAACAGTTACTTCTATGTAGGATAGGTGGCTAAACACATCAATCGTATTCGCATTAATCAACGATAAGGAATGTAAGATAACATAGTAGTTAATAATCACTAGTCTATTGTTCAGTATTATAACGGAGTGACTGTTTGTTATGAATACGTTGACTGATACATTGAACGGAACTGATTCTTTTCTAGTGATAACTACAAACAAATCCCACTGGTTGATGCAAACGCTCCCACCGCCCTTAAGAACGCTTATCAAAAGACAATAACTTGTCATAATAATATGAGTCATTTTTAATAATAAAATATAATACTTGCATATGAAATATTTTGCACGAAATAAACTAACTATAGTTGTTTAAAATTGCCCATGTTTATCAAATTCAAAGACCTTAAGGCAAACACTAACGTTTAGGCTAGAGAACCAGCATTCAATGATTTGAATTTCTAACTTTAGGCAGTTCGAATTATGTTGCGTGACATTATTATTTTTCATCGTTTAGTTACTGCCCAGATCTAACTAGAAGTGTCAATCCTTGATGTATACTTTAGGTAGAGTATGCTCGAAATACAGAACATCGTCATCTGAGTAACATAGTCAGGTATTTTTGGTCCCCTCCTATATCTAGCACTTATTCGCAACCTCCCAGGGGAGAGTTTTAGATCGTTAGTCCAAATGTATGCAGACCAAATAAGACTATCAAAAACCTTCAGATCAGAATCAGATGTATAATTAGTTTGAAAAGAATTACTGTTACTTGAGGAATGAACACAAAACAATGAATTTCAATTTGACGTCCAAAAATGTTAAACGATGCTTTTTACACTCTTGAATAGCAAATGAATACTACCCTTGTGATCTAATACTCACTTTTAACAGAATTTTCGACATTAGTTTCAACTACCAAAGAGATACCGCTAAAGACTACGAAATGTTTCGTTTAGCTCAAGGACATTTTTATACGATAAATTCGGAGCTCCTTCTAACAAATACTAAAACAAGCCCTCTCTCTTCTTCTCATCAAAAAATGACCAGAATCTCTGTTAATGTGTGTAGAGATGTGTAACGATGTAAGTCACGAGTCTATTAGAAAAACTGCACGGGGACCGATTACACCAACCATGGCTATTCTGGCTTAGGCATAGACGGATCGAAAGCAACCTGACAGTTTACTAGAGTCATATTTAATGCAAAAAAGCTGTAAACAAAAGTCCCCTAATTGTTCATTTCAGCTATGAAATAGCCGAAATTCATCTCAAAGACATTTGGGGGAGCATTTAGCCTATCATTAGTCCCATATCGCTGATTCTATTCGTTGGTCATCACAGAGTATAATTACTGAATTCCCATTTTTATGAATAAAGAGAAGTTAGTATTATTGATTTAACCCTTAAAATTATGATCTCAGTGATCAACAGAAAACTTGAATTGAATACTGTATCTGACATCGCTGGCTCAGAAGAATTTTGATTGTAGTTACAATTAAATAGTGTGCCAAAAAGTATATTAACATTGTTAAGTCGTTTACTCTGGAACCAGTGATCGAGTAAAGGCATTTGAAGAACTGTCATAAAAACTGGGGACTTTAAGTAGTGTTCGTCAAGGTTGCTTACACTGTTTCAGTTTTACTTGACTACGTCACAGACATAATCTTAGAGATTATACTCGTCGTCTATCTATTAATGGGATAGATTTCTAACCAAAATATTTACTTGTCAACCTACAATATTCAATTGATAGTTTTTTATGGTGAAGACTGAAAAAATTCATTTTCTAACCGCCTTCGGTAGCAAGTATTTTTTTCAGATTAGTCTTTATTTTGTAAATGCAAAGATATTACTTCAATACTGGGCTCTGTCATTGTCTGAACTAAGGAAGGATGGTAAAGTGGTTCAACGTATCAATTACTTACCTTGATAGTTCGATTAACCCTAATGAGTTGGTGCTTAACAAAGCCACTGGGATGATTAGAAATGTTCATTTAGAATTTTTTAAACGTCACCTATAGCGTAGACGCGACGCCTATATGTTGACCAATGAAAGGGTTTGCGGAGCATCATTTAACCGTGTTATACCGTATGTCGGTGAAACATGGCCTTTAAAAGTAGTGGAAATTCGCAGGTTACTAATATTGTATGTACCTTTATACCATTGATTGGTTATATTACAACTATCAAATTGTTAGCGTTAAGCAAATACTCAAAATGCTAAACAAAAACTGGAAATTGGTTGTTTATAATAGTGAATCTTCCTTTTTTGTGACTGGAACACAACCACTGTTTACCTTGAAGTGTGATACTGGCTTTGGGACTAGAAAAGGGGTAGAAGCGACCAAACTGGACCGTAATAGCTGTAAATGAAATCACTGACTATTCATTTGCCTTACGTGATTAGACACCGTTTAGTGCAACTAATCTTTAAAGACGTCGAGCGACATGGCTTAAAGCATCAAATTTACTGTCTTTTTTATTTTGTGAGTTCATTCGTTCTTTTATAACCATATTCTCGATGCCAAATTTTTTGTACTGGCACTGATATTATTACTTCTTCTAATCCAATTTACTGTATCTTGATAATTTTATCTTCCGATGCTGAAGTAGTGTAGAAACTTGAACCAAAACACACGGTTACCGTGTACTTCGTTGCTAATAAGCGACTGACTGGTTGAATAATGTTAGCTCGTTTTCAGTCTAGTTTGTGGAAATAATTTTAAAGAGTAGAAATATTTCATTGAATTAGGATTCTATACCTTTCATCATCTATTTGAAAAAAGCAAGACACGTTGTGAAACTTAAACAAGTTATTATTAGACAACAACAAAACGACTTAATGTGTCATTTAACAATCCATTAGTCATTAGAATAATGTATAGAAATTTATGTGTGACTCTGTGGAATAATGTGGGTGGATTTTATTAATATTTCACTAATTATTTGTGAAATAACTAAAGATGAAATAAGTTAGTTTTAACTAAACATGAATAAAAAATCACTTTCACATTGTAATAATTCATATCTAACATATTTATTGAACTGGGATTGTGGTGTGGAGATAGGTATAAGTTAAGTTGCTTCTGTTCATCATAGAGTGATGTCGGTTGGGTACCGGTAAGAACCAGAGAGCACAAGACAGCTGTTTCATACTAGTATGGAACGCCTAGGCAGTGCGTACTCTGCACAACGCCATGGAATCGAAACAAGGACATTCATGCCCGTGGAAAATGCATAATGCGTCCTTCTGACTATCATTGGTGATATATGTTTCATATCAGACATATCTATGCTGACCGTTCTAAATACTTTATATTTTGTTAACGTTTATTAGTATTACGTATATTAATACGTGTATTAATACGTTACTAATACATAGTGTGTTAACATTGTTTAAATGTAACATTATTATTATTGTATACACTCCCTCTGCCCTTGGCGCCTTGTACCTTCTGCTTTCCGAAGCTTAAATATAACGTCACTGCACTCTTCCTCGTTCTAACTGCATCTAGTTCATTGTTTGCCTGGATTTATATTTGATCCCTGTTATAGCATCTGAACTACATAATTTAACATTGCTGGCGTTCCTCTCGGCTAAACTGATTATGACTAACCTACTGGACACTTGGATTAATGCGTACATGTAGTGGTCATCTGCAGAACTAATCATTCGCCTCAAATACTGCAGTTAATTCAAGTTAACTAAATTCTAATAAAGGTTGCACTTACTATATGTACTTATATTAACAGTTAGTATAGTATTTATTCCCATTTTGGACTGTTTGCAAGGTGTTATTGATTCGACATTGTTCTGAGGTCGCCACTTCTGAACTCCAATAGTTGCCACTTTTCACTAGAACTTTGAAATCATCCTGGAGTTGATAACCAGTGGACTCATTATTGTTGTTGAATTGAGATGATTTGGTGGAACTAGGTAATAAGTTTAGTTGTTAATTAGATGAAATTTTTAAATTATATGAAACAGTGTATTTTCAGCTATATCAGATTGTTATAAATATTGACTAAATGGAGGTCTACAATACTTATCTAAATGTACTAACTGAATCAAAATAGAAGTGAAAAAGAAAATTGCTAATAGCATATCAATATTAAAATTTCATCGCTTACATTTGATTGTTTGTGTTAATAAGTCAAATAGTTAATTACAAAATAACAATAAAGAGCTCTACAAATACAAATTCGAAATCGCAATCAAAACAAAATCGTCCACCTGAGAAACAAATCTTTTATACCGTCGAAAATTGTATTTTTCTATTTCTAATGTCTCTATGTTTATTATATTTTCCTTATCTAAAGGCTGTTCCATCAACTATACTCAACTGTTCGTCAGGCACCTCCAAAAGATAAGTTACTTTCCAACATAATTTCCGAAAATATCTCAAAGAAAAAATATTTCCACTAAACTATGGCAATTTCACTGTCGAGTATCGATAATAAATTTAATAGCAATTATTTAACCACCCATTCTTTCTCCTGCCACTTCTCGCGGAACATAGGTCATCCTTCAGGATTCTCCAACTGACTCTGTACTAGGCTCTCGTTTCATGCACTTCCCAAGCACTATTCATTCCTCCCATATCTGCCTCCATTTCCAGACGCAATCTCTACTTTGGTCTTCCTCTTCACCAAATACTCTGAGGATCCTAAGTTGGGGCTTACCTTCTGACACAGTCTAATGATTTTATCAATGTGTGTCCTATCCGCCTCCAGCGTCCTTTGCTAATTTCCTCCTCGTCTGAGAGTTGGTTTATTCTCTGGCATAGAAGGTTATTGCTGACGGTGTCAGGTTAACTGATATGTAGTATCTTGTGTTGACAACTGTTTATAAATACTTGTTACTTTTGAATGCTGGTTTTCGGGGTTATTCAAGTTTCACCTACACAATACAACTATTTTTACGTTAGTATTGAAAACTCTGACTTAAGTGTTGACTGATAGTTGCTTTGAGTTCCAGATGTTCTCCAATTGTGGAAATGTTGTTCTGCTTTGCACACAGTGTTTATTTTAATTGGTCTTAATAATCTGCTTATAATTTCTCATACGTCTGTCATATATGGCAGGATGATCTGTGTAGAAGATGTACTACCGTTTGTTTTCTTCCTTCGGAATTTCATTTGCAAGTAGATGATTTTGTCAGCTGTTTGAGTGTTGCTGTTATAATTTAGAATTCGAACTGTCTTAGTTTGTTCCCGGTAAACTGAGCCTTCTGTTTTTCCGAATTGGTTCTTGTCATCAGTATATTCAAGGATGGCAGTTTACTACTTGGCTTCGTTTCCAATGTAAATTTCTGTCTTCAAAGATATTGATCAAACTATAGGCATACCGAAACATAAATTATTGTCACGTATGAGCTTTTCTTCATTACTGCTCAGTAACTTAGACGTGTGATACATTTTGTAAAGGAAAGCCTGCCTGGCCAATTGCTAACTTGGTGAAAATAGAGAACTTTATAAATAACATATACATTACTTTTAATTACTTAAGTTCACGTCCTTTGCGTTCCTTGATCAATGTTGGCTGTTGGCCAGCTTCCCTTGGTTGTTTTCACTTCTCCTACGTATTGTGTTCAGGTTTTGCTCCTTATTACCTGGCAACTCACCTCGTATACTGTTTACCGTTTCCACTTTCACGCCACGCTCCGCTACCTACTACTTGTGGACGACCTTATGAATAGTATCTACCATAATATTACTATTACAGAAGATGAATCGTTTTTCGTCTAACTGTCTTCGTCAGTTTCATACTAAATTATCTTTAATGACTGTTTAACATTTTCATGATAACTGATAACACATTGTCGTTCTTATTCCACAAGAATGTTCTTTCTAATAAAAGTTCGCATAAAAAACCTTGTTACTACACCAAGCTATCAGTTCTGTTCATTCCCATAATACATATCTGTGAATAGTATCACTATTTGCAGTTGCTACTACATGTCTATTCAATACTAACAATCAGTTACATAATCAAACTCATCGTATACATCTAGTCTAGGAAAAATCTATAAACAAAAGCTTGGCTACTAGCTAATCATGAAACAAGTCATATTCCATTTGGAATGTAAAAATATTACTTCACCCTGCCCCCATAAAATATTTTAAATTGATATTTTCCATTCATTAGATATTTCTTGTATTTATTCATATGATTATTATTGTTGCTGCTGTTGTTGTCAATGTTTTAGAGTAAAAATAGGGAAGTGAATAAATTCTAAAAAAGTCAAGTGTTTCGTGACTACAATATCGTTTAATGTTCAATGCAAAAAATCACATTTTACTACAAGATGGCCTTATTCTTTAAATACGGTTTCATCTACAAATTTGAACGTGAGATTAATACATGTTATTATTACTATACTGTTAGTTGATATGTCTAATATTATTCACGTGTGACATTAAATACTGTAAAACACCACTTAAAAATAGAAAAATAATAGGTGCAACATTAATAATCTAGAAACGTTTTGAATTAAACACGATCTATTTATGTTTGTGTTAGTGTAAGGAACAAAAACTTCCTAAACGCATGATTTATATTTTTAGAAGTAAAGAAAGCCATAAATTGATTATTTTATCTTTATTCGTCTGTTTGTGCATCATTGTCTTCTCCATCTCACATTGGTGATACACTACATTCGTCTGCTTGTCTTCTTATTCCCTACGTATTCTGCATACTCCTTACTTCTCACATTGCCAACTCTTTACTTTTGCTACTTTACGAAAAGTCCCCCTCATATACTGTGTATGTGAAATCTTGCAAGCAGTATCCAAAATACACACCCATCAAATTCTCGGGCTTGTAGGCTTGGTGATCTCTTGATTTCTGTCATCGCTGTCTATCTCAGTGAGCCTAATTCATTAAACTATTAGATCCACTTTGTAGCTGGCTTATATTTGCACGTTTCGCTTCGTTGTCTTTTATGATAGTTAACAACGGGTCCGTGCTCTGCGATGACTACGTACAGTCCTTCCCATATGGAGATTAATTTCCTTATACCTAGTTGGTCGCTTGTTATTGCCCTTTCGTCCTGTACATCTAACCGAATCTCCCACTGAAAAGGGCTTCTTCTGTTTCCCTTGATATCGTTCTAGCCATTTAACATATATTCTTTATTTTACCTGCACTTTTTTTACAACTTGCTATCAACCTTTCTTCCTCTTCGTACAATTTCATCCCTGTATTTGCTACCAGATCTTGTTGTTTCCTAATAGTCGTGGTTTCGTTCGTCATATTAATTGAAACGACTACTTTCTTGTTGCTCCTTGAATAATGGCATGATGTGCTAACAATAACATTGGTAATTTCATCTCCACTTAACAGCCAACCATTCCTTGAGTATATGATTTGTTTGCTGTGTGAGCCTGTTAGTCTGAGGATGGTATAATGTTGTTCTGATCCCTTTGATGCTCAGCTACACTAAGTGGGATGTGTAATCCGTGTTTTCGAAGCATAGACCCAGACAGATCAATATCACTCTTGGGAAGCCGTGGTTTGTCTCATGGTATTACATCGGTCCTTCGGTCACCATCTTTCCTCGTTAGTCAGGAGTATTGACGGCGTCCATCCAATGTGTGGTGTTTTTTGTCATCGTCTACAGGCATTGGTTTCCGTTTGATGTTTGTGGAGACGGCCGTATAACGTCTATTTATGACAGGTTACTCACTGTTGTTACTAGGGTGGACTGTAAACGAGTGCAGATACATCTACCTCAATTCATTAACTGGCATTGTGGGCAAGAAAGAAAATATTACTTTAAGTCCTCTTGGATTCCTGGCCAGTAGGCATTTTGTGGCAGGAGATTAATGGTTCATGCAATACTTGTGTATGCTAATTGTTGATATTCACTGATCACTTCATGTCGAAATGATTTCGGAATTACTGGTACCCAGCACCTTTAATTCTATTTCTTCGTCAGAACTCCATCCACACATAGTCTTGATCTATTATTTTGGTGTAAAAATGCATTCACATCTTTGTTTAACCATATATATTTGATTATCAATTCCCTTGTTGTTTGTCTTACTGCCTTGAGTGTTTGGTCGGACTTCCAAAAATGAACTAGTCTTTTGGGATCTGATTCTAATATGTTGACTTCAATTGTTACTTTGGCTACATCACCGTCATTATCCGGTCGCGACAGATAATATGCTACCATATTTTTATTAGGTGGCATGCGACAAACCGTAAAGTCAATTTAATGTAGGTGCGAAATTCATAGTGACAGTTCCCTGTTCCGATAATCTGTTGCTGCCTTTATCCACCGTAGAGGATTACAGTCAGTCCCAAAATGGAAACACTGGTCAGCTAGATATGGTCTCCAAATATCTAACCTCTAAACAATCGACAAATATTTTTTTTCGATTATTGAATACTAATGTCTTGCAGATGTTAACACATGGCTAGTATTATTCACAACATCATTGTTCTGTCGAAGTACGACATCTATAATATAATACCTGGGATATGTGGCCACTATAAAATGTTTTTCAAGAATTAGTAGTTTTAAAATCAACTTTTTTGGGTCTAAGTGATGATCAGTGTTAGACAAGGCCAGGGACCAGCATTCACCAACTAACACTATACTGGGCTCTCATTTCATGCACTTCCCAAGCACTATTCATTCCTCCCATATCTGCCTCCATTTCCAGACGCAATCTCTACTTTGGTCTTCCTCTTCACCAAATACTCTGAGGATCCTAAGTTGGGGCTTACCTTCTGACACAGTCTAATGATTTTATCAATGTGTGTCCTATCCGCCTCCAGCGTCCTTTGCTAATTTCCTCCTCGTCTGAGAGTTGGTTTATTCTCTGGCATAGAAGGTTGTTGCTGACGGTGTCAGGTTAACTGATATGTAGTATCTTGTATTGACAACTGTTTACACGGTCGATCCTTATGCAATACAGCATGTCGATCTCGAAGTTGGGTGCAGACTGAATCGTTTATTCAGTTCAATAACATACTGCTAACGACTTCCCTGGTACCGACAATGAGGTGATGCCTCTGTAGTTCTCACACTTTCTTAGATCTACTTTCTTCTGTATTTTGATAAGGTATCATTCTTGTCAATCTGTTGGCACTTTTTCTTAATCCTAAATCTTTCCGATGTGAGTATGGAGCACCTTTGTAGCTTCTTCTATGTCTGACTTTAGTACGTCAGGAGGTATGTTGTTGTTTGGACTTGCTGATTTGCCGCTTTTGATTAATCGGATGGCCATGCAGATTTCTTCGATTGTTGGTGAGTTGATAGTTACAGGGAGATCCGTAGATGTTGCCTCGATTATTGGTGGGTTAAGTGGAGCTGGTCTATTCCAGAATTCTTCAAAGTGCTCTACCCACCTGTTTTGCTCCCCGTTGGTCACAAAAGTTGGATTGCCAACATTGTTTATGATTGGTCGTTTCGGCTTACTGTATTTTCCTCTTTTCTTGAATCTTATCCAGAGTACCAACAGAAATTCATCCCTTGTAGTGGTGCCTCTTATGGCGCAAGCATACACCTCATGACATGCTGAACTTATTCGTTCCTTAATCTCTTTCTAGTTGTTCTCCATGCCAGTCTTCTCTTTTTCTACTATATCGTGAAAGGCCTGAAAGGCCTTATTGTTGAGAGTTATTACGAATTCATTGAGTTAGTCAATATTCGAAAGATGAGTTGCATTAAATCTTTGTAATACTGTTGCTGTAGCTGTCCAGTGCTCCTTTAGCTTCAGTTTCATTTTGGCCACTAACAGGTGGTGATCTGAAGTGATATCAGTTTCCTTCTTTGTTCTCACGTTTTTTATGGTTCTTATGAATTTCTTATTGATACAGATGTGGTCGACCTTGTTCTCGGTAGTGTAATCCGGTGAAACTCAAGTAACTTTGTGTGTGCGTTTGTAGAAGAATATGGTGTTACCTATAATCGTTTCCTTGATTGTAGATAAGTTTGCATACCTTCCACCGTTTTAGTTCCGTTCTCTCAGTTGACGTCGTTCCATGATGTCTTCATATCCGGTGTTGTCGATTTCAACCTTGGACTTCAGGTCTTCTGTCATTGTGATCAGGTCTCTGCCTGGATATTTCTCAACTATGGACTGCAGCTTCGCATTGAACCGATCCTTGTTACCATCGTGGCGGTTGTCGGTGGGCTCATAGCATTGGATGACATTTGTTGTGATTCCTTCCTTATTTGTTTTGAAGGATGCCATGATTATCTTTAGTCTATTTGTCCTCATCATATAAACGCTTCCAGTGTTTCTTTGGAAAACACTAGTGTCATTTCTTGTGTGAGTGTAAGGCATTTCCTTGCTCGTGACTGGAGTATAACAGTACGTTTTCTACGTATAATATTTGCTCTTTAGCTGGTAACCAATGGTTTAAGTGTAAAACCAATTCATACATATTAATGCTCCGGTTATGAACTTTGCTTATTTGATGCTCAGTCTGTACTGGATAAATGATATTTCTAAGGCTACTAGTTTACCACTTGGCTTGAAGTTCCTACGCTTGAGCCCTAGTAGGTGAAAGGGCGCGTACTGATAATACTGGGACGGAACTTTTATGTATTTCTTCCTGGTTATCGGACACTAATCACTCGATGATATTAAATCAGAAGTCACCAATCTTGACAACACTTATATATAAGTTTCCAAAAAATATTAATGTTTTTGTTCATTAAGGAATACACCACATAATGAGCAATGAATATAACTACAGAACATCGCACAACTAATATTACTCTGTTATTGAAAATGGAGTGAACAAATTTAATTGCTGTCATGGGCAACACAGTATGGTTGACTCATATTGGACCTTAAGATAGTTTTGTTTTGAATTCTTCAAATCCAATGTTTACTCGTAACGACAAAATGAAGTAGCTTGAAAAATATGCTGTTTTTGAAATGTTGCTTACTGACTAATGAAGTTAAAAGATCAAGCATTACGAAATATCAAAAACTGATCTTCAGAGTGTATACGCTTAGAAAAACCACATGCCATTGATTGTATAATACGGTTTCGGAAGAAATTTTGAATTACTAGCATTACTTTGTCTGAGTAATCGTCGCACAGCTCAGAAAAGGTATATGATATATACTGTTGTAATGATGATGATGAGCTGTTAATTTTAAAATTACTTCTCTTCACGAACTGGTATAAAGTTAATTACTTTGAAAATTGAAAAGTATCCAGGTGATATTGTCATTTTATTTCAGAATCGCGTTGAAGTACGTATTTAAAACTTTTGTCATTGGTTTATGTTTTCAATACACTAAATGAAGCCATTATCGTCAAATGCCATTACTGATATACCGACATGACTGGATTTCATTGGTCACAGTTCTTCACAAAACTCTCTTTCCCTTACATGTGAAGGTTCTGGAAATGGTCTTGTGTAATGTTATTTACTAGAATAGGTGACAAGTTTTAAATAAAGTAACATGGCTATCTGGAATTCAGTTCCATTTCAGATGTTTTTATTATTAAGTATACTATCTTAGATGGTAAAATTTTACACTAATTGTACACAAACAATCACAAATCGTGACTATATCGTGCAACATAGGCTTTTACTACTTTGTGTTTAATTAGGAATTTCTGGAAACAATTAATTCAATGATAACAATATATATAAAGTTTTGTAAATAAACAAAGTAGTTACTTTTAAATCTATTCTGTACAATGAACCATTTTAATTTTTTGTTTGTACCTGCTCTGTTATCTCATTTTCGTGGGTATTAACTTCATATCTATTGTAGTTTCCATTATCCGACGATGTCACATTAGTACCTGTGAAAACCAATTTTTTCTAATACTATCGGATCGTTTCAGTATTGTGCTTTAAACAGAAATAAACTATAGTACACGCAACTCAGTTGACTGTTAGTAAGCAGAATAATTACCAAATAAAAATTGAAAATGGCTGACTTTCAGATAATAATAATAATAATACCATAGGTCCATTTATGGGGATGAGAATAGATTGAAAAGAAACATTAAGAAAGGTTAGAACGAAAAATGACATCAGTTTGTAAACTTATAATTGAAAAGTTCGACATTTTGTTATTCTGATGTAAACATGTCATTTTTCTGCTGAGAGATCTGAACAATCTACCAGAAACATAGAATTGGTTAACTGGCTTAATAAAATCCATGGAGGATTGTGAATCTATTGAAAAAATAATGAATTAATGATGAGCGGTTGAAAACGATGTACTAGGTCACTTAATAAACATACGATATTGAATTGATCTGCATTATGCCTTTTGAGTAACTAATCGACCTCCATCTAGTTTTTCGGATGTTATGTAAGCTTCTCCTTGATATACGGCCGTTGTAATTTATTTTGACTTATCAGTTTGTAGCTTTAGAAATCATCGTTTAGTCACTGTAATGATATTAACAGCATTACTAGGTAATATTAATTTTGCAATTGTAATAAAGTCTTAGCTACAGCAAACAAATATTACAAGAAATATCTGTTTAATACTCAATAAAGTTGTAACTATCATTATTTACCGCCAGTTTAAAATCGCTCTAAGAATCCTACTAGTTCAGCTGCTACAATTATTTTATCATCCATAATACTGAGATTTCATGCATTGTAATATTCTTGTCTCTTGGTTTTCATTTAAAAACAAAGAGTAAAATATGCTGATAGTTGAAGTGTTTCCACTTTAACTTTTCAGTATTCAGCATCGTTATAATTTTCCTAGTATTTTCGGAATTGAGGTGAGTACACGAATGTGATGTTCAAAATTAATTTTCACAGGTAAGTCTAAAACAAGATGGCCAGTTGAAATATGTAGAGAGCTGGAAAACAAACCCCTTAAACACATGAAAAGTCTGCTGTTAGTGTAGCCTATACAGTTATACAGTTATCTAGCATTTAGTTGAATAGAAAAAAATCCCTTAAAAGTGGCTTTCTTTTTGGAAATGTACTTTGTGTCTCTTTTTTCTAACATATTTGTTGCTAATACACATCCCCATTACCTTGTATAAACAACAATATTATTTAACTCCTTCACAAGGTTTTGTATTCTCTCTTTCTTAGTTAGCTATCTAATACTAACCGTTTCTGAATTACATTTCCCATGATAGAAGTCTGAGAAGAGGAAGCTAACATCAAATTGAACAGACTATACAAATGTCCTTATCTTCATAACATTTAAATTGTTTGACAGCAATTCTCGTAATAAGAAATAAATATTGAATATATGCACTTAGTTAATCTTCTTATGAATTAAGCTATAGCTTTTTGGTGTTTATAATAGATACCAGACTTTGATTTGGATCGATAAAGTGTGATATAAAAAGGCACCACATAACTGTGATAAACACGGTAAAGTGCATCTCTTGTTGATTCATTAATACACAAAAATCTATATTGTAAAGTCCAGTCATTACAGAAGTTAAAGTAAATGATCATAAAGTGAAAGCAAACTTCTTTATAAATTCAGTCATTTTTATTTTACGTGTAACAAATTAAAATTTTCTATACATTTTTAGTGTATCATTTGCTACCAAAAATAAAGAAAAACACGTTTCTTTACTGATATCTAACTGTAGTCAACAACATAAGTTACGAATTCCATGTATGTTTGAATGTAATCAAGTATTCATAACTAATGAAGTCTTAATAGCTTCATTCCTTTAGTATAACCTTTCGATAGGTATCTGAC
Source organism: Schistosoma japonicum (assembly GCA_025215515.1). Classification (NCBI taxonomy): domain Eukaryota; kingdom Metazoa; phylum Platyhelminthes; class Trematoda; order Strigeidida; family Schistosomatidae; genus Schistosoma; species Schistosoma japonicum. Next base: position 44,514,078 of record CM046063.1, on the reverse strand, counting down.
AGAACTAACAACGTATTAGTAATGAGGCTGATGAGGCCGCGTCATTATTGATATATACCAGTATTTGAAAAAATGAAATGTATTAGTAATATGACATCGTGACACGAAGTGGGTCGAAGGCGTTGATAGTTGATAATTAGTTGGGTAAGGAGCTGATGAATGAATCTTCTTGTCCTTTACACGGATACTATTGTTCAACGAAATACACTACACCGGTGTAATGTTTAAATAATGAAAAAAATTCAAAAAGAAATACCCATCAAGATCTTTTAGATAGTTTCATTGATCAAAGTTACCCACTGAAGCGTTCTGAAATCCAGAAACTAGCTTGTTTTGATATGGGATCACTTCAGTTATTCATATTGTTCCAAACAAAGAAAATAAACTAGTTTAATTATTTATCACTTTTACTTAAGTGTTAAGACAAACGTACTGATTGAATATGCAATCTATTTTCCATGTGATTATATATATATATATATATATATATATATATATATATATATAATTGGTGGATGTAAAAAATTGATTACGTTTCAACAAGTGTATGATAAAAAGACGAAATAAGATTAGGTCTGTTTCCAGCTAACAAGCTAGTTTAATTCTGACTGAATCGATCTATCTGTTTGGCACATTTGAGTGTTGTGGACATTAATATTGAATTTGAATTTGACTTCAGAAATCGATGTGACTTCAGGAGGTGAAGCATTGGAGTCCTAGTGAGAAGAAGTGGCCAGTGGAATTCAAGCAAAGTCCAGAAAATGACGCACAAATTATGTGATAATATTAATGTTCTTTGAGTTTGCAGACCTATTTTAATAGTTGCTACGAGAGGAATAATACCCCGCTATTGAAGTGCGGAAACCTTTGTTAAAAATAATTAAAAATATCGTTCGTTTGCTTATTAATGAAAGAGACTTACCTAAGTTCTAAATATAAGATATGAATACCAGGGACAAACAATACTGTAGTGAAGTAGCAACTCAAAGATTATGTAAACTGAGGATTGGTAGGTGCTGATAAATGCTTTAATTTTTGTTTTAATCAGCAAGTGAAAATCTTCGTAGAGGAATTCGAAAAGAAGTCAGTGAGATGAATAATCTTTTGGCTATTCAATATGTTATAAGCCTTGGAATATTTTGGGATACTATTTAAATTTATTCTACCTGTATGATGAAGTGTTTTTGATTACATGAAACATGTACACAACAAGTGAATATGATCAGAAACTAAGAGAAAATTTACCAATATTTTAACTACGAGTGTTTTTTACATTCTGTAGTATTTCTTATGATATTCCAGTAAATTTTCAAGTCACTCTCTTATTGAGAATTTATTTCACTTTTATCTACGTTGAGTGCAGTAATGGGAAGTTACACATTTCGTTTTGTTAAATTTCATTTATGAATTCACATATTTGGAATTAACCACTGCCGTGTTGTTTAGTCCACAGTGTCGATTTTCATTCTATTTCTATATTACACTGACAAGAAGAAAGGTGTGGACAGGTGTTATGACGCGAGAAATTGGGTGATTGGTGGGTGACCGAATGCCGATCACTAGTGCCTAGTCGGTAACTGTGCGTCTGCCCTGTGCCCACTTAGTCCCAAACCGAAATAAGACGAATGCGAGCCAATAAACCAGCCAGACAGAATAATATTATATTTCAAGCATTCTTTTATATATATACATAAAATCAGACCACACAGCAAACCAATTAGAAAATTAACATGAATACAGAACGAGGAAAATAGTGGTAGTGAATAGGAACAACTTGCACACAACTAATTAACTGTAGTCCATAATAAGAGACAGTTTAATAACAGCAATTATGCTAGGTGGGAGGATAGGGTGAGAGAAACGTAACAATAATAGAAAAAAAATGTTTACATTACAGACAATTAGAATAATTGAAATAGTGTTCTCAAAACACAGTTCTGAAAGTTTGTTACACTTCTTTGTGGTCCGGCCTAACAACAGGGTAATATAATTGATTAGGGAAGCTACCTTCACCATGATTCTTGTTTTTGTACTTATAAACGTTCAGTTTGATGATTTATTTCACAAAACTTAGTAATACTGTGAATGTGGATTGCTTAGTTTGTTACATTCAGATGATGTTTACTAACTACTAAATATAAAATAATGAATTTCATAATTGAACAAACTATATTCAGGCTACGCTAGCCAATTGAATAAATTGTATAAAAAATTAATTACACCCATTTAAGTTCATTGTTGAATTATGGCGATTCTACAGATTATTGATCATTAGTATCGACTAAATTTCCGAGTAACAATGTTGGAAAAGTTATTAAAAACCATGGGTAAAGTAATTCGAATACAAATTCTGAAAACAGAATAATAATATCTTTCTCAATACAGGATGTGAAACTTTTCCGTTTGTACTTGTCACAAATCGATCCTAGTTGCGTACTACTGTAGACCAGAGAGAACTCGACAGTTATTTATTCATAGTATGAGACCTCTCAGCATTGCATACCTCTGATTTCTCTAGGTAATGGAAACCAAGACCTTCAAGTCAGGTGGGGAACACTTAACAGTTAGGACTACTAAGTCTGAGTCTAACAGTGTAATTCCCACCTTAGTCAGTTTGTGATGTAAAGCGACAGTCAGTCAGTCCCGCTGGTGATAACTGTTTCATTTCTGACATGCCTGGATTTCAGTAGTCACAAAATAACCTGAGCCGATCATTTAACGCTGTAAAATATGTTTGATGAGAAAATTTATATTGAATTCCGCATACAGAATCCACTTACATTTTAATATGTGTTTACTAGTGATATTATTTATAGTTTTAGGGATTGAATAATCATTTATTACAAACAATACTCTAATAATAATATCATGTAACCTCAGGAGAGAGAATTACAAAATTTCGTATGGCTAAATTAAACAACTGCATACTCTTAACAAACATTTTTGGAATGTATTCCTCTCTATGATTATATTTTGTGGGGATATAATATCGAATATTTAATGAATGACAACATGAAATCGGTATAACATATTTCAGTACCATTCAGAAGATTTACACTGACTTCATAAACTACAGTTAAGTTTCTGTTTAAAGTCACTAATCCGCAGACTATATTGCATTTAATTAATCCATAACCGGAAATAATACGAACTCATTGACTAAATCCTTTTTATCTAACATTACAAACAAAACATGTTTTGCTGCACTAGTGAATTTATTAGCTTTGGTATTTAGATTTTTCGATATTAAACACTGATACTTAAATTATTTTACGGTTGGAATGTCAATCACTAAAAAATATTTTGGAACAATTTCATGAATTTGGATAAATTCAGAATTTTATTGTTTAGCTGTGACTTATTTTCATGTCAGTTTTGGCGTCTAAAACAACTTTAAAAATGCAAAACAGTAACAAGTTTATAATCTGGTTTGATTTGATATACATGAGTTTCAATAAAAAAATCATCTCATTATAAAGAATTGCTTCCAGTTACATGGTACTTTGCGTTCCGAAGGAATGTGCAGGGCCACAGGTTTTGGGAGATCAGAAAAGAATAGCATGAGATTAGAATGTGTTTGTATCTTCCCGCTGATTTATCATGGACTGAAATTGATTAATCTCTGTTACCATATGTTCATCGTGTCTCGATATAGCGATAGCACACAAATATTATTTGATTTGGGTTGTGGCTGAGAAGCGGAATTCTGGACGCTCGTTTCGTCTTATTTAGGACTTATCGGCTGAATGTGCCTGCATCGTAGTGTTAATATCCACAGTGGGACTCGAACTCAGCTCGTTTCACGCGAAACGGGAATATCCAAATACATTCTAGTTATGCATATGTACCCAGTGAACAAGTGTGGTTATCTTGACTTAGTAGCCTAGTGATGAACATGGTGGCGATCGGCACGAAACGAACTGAGTTCTAGTCCCAGTGTGAACATCAATACTAGGATGCAGATATGTCGTGCTGACGAGTCCCAAATGGGAAGAAACGCACTTCTTAAATCCGGCTTACCAGTCACAATTCAATTCATATACGAGTAAGAGCTGTTCGTTGACGGCTCAGCTAGCATGCCTGGTACGCTTGCATTCAACAACAACAGCAATCCATCAGGGTAAAATATGACACAATCCTGAAACAAGGGCCGTTTGATAATCAAGCTGAAGGTTTAAAATTCGTTAAACTCATAAATAGAGAAAAATACTGTGTACAACGTTTTGTTTCCAGTGATGACTGTCACCTTTCATCTTATGTCATCATTGGTTAAGCTCTGAAAAAGTTGAGAAAATTATGCATCAGCATACAAATCTTAGTTCTTTCCGAAGAGGAGCTCAATCATATGCGCTAAAACCACTTAGAGCTTACTCAGTACATAGCATTTTTAACGAAGCACATAATGACCAAGAAATTATAATGGAACATGAATTTAACGGAACTCAGCGAACTGTAAACTGAAACTTACTAAAATTTTTTTCTGCTGAATAAGAATGAAAGGAGGTCTTTACGCACTGTAAACACATAGGTCAATGGAATATTAAACAGAGTTAAGCACGTAACTAAAGGCAACCATAGTTTTGGCGCTCATGATATGTTCAAAATAAATGCATTTAAGCAAAATTTTCTCCAAGTTACTGATTATTTGCATTTTCTTGGAACATATGTGTATCATTGGTCCATCAACTAAATGAACTATATTTCCAACAGCATACAATCGATAGATTACCTGATAACTAACCATAAATAATGAATTTGTGACTAGCTGACTGTCTTAGGTTATATTTAAAACAACTAAAACTAAAAGGGGGGGGGAAACAGTTAGCTGTTACGTCTTTTATTTTAAATCTTTGGTTGTGCATACTCACTGAGAGTAGAAATTAGATTAATCATAGAATTCGATAAGCTCGAGAACAGTTAAGTACTTACAGTTATGCTGCTTCAAATTAAACACAGTCGATCACGACACAACGTAGAGGCTAATAGGGTTTATAGTATTCCACTCAAAATTGGTTAATATACGGTTATTATGGTTGCATATATATATATATATATATATATATATATATATATATATATATAATAACAAAATGCATATGAGATGCTTTTTACTGCTTATTCCCCAAATGTGATCTAATATGTTACAAAAGCTGATCACTGAACATTTTTCTTCTGCTTTACAATTCACCTACAGGATTTATGTTGTCTACTTTACGGTTGGTCCAATTAATATTAATATATTTCAGGTTTCAGGTATCATTACGGGGGTTAGAATTGACAATTTTAAATAAATTGAGTAATGGATAACTAGCCTGTAGAATTAAATAACATATCTGTAATATTCCAGTGAATAAGATTCGAAATTCCTGACATACTGAGACTTAGTGTAAGCTTTTTCTCCAGAGAATTTAATTGATTTATTTATTTACTGAAGAATAGACTTACATCAAGTTTCAAAACCTCAGAAATTTCATTTACTCATAATAATTATTTCTATAAACAGTTTTGTTTCAATGAGGTGTTTTTTACATACACATGTCTCATTTATTCCCTGTTGTAATACCAGTGAATGACTTATTCAAACTAAATATTTAACTGAAGCCTTTAGACTGATATAAAAAAGACATTAAATGAATATCATATTCTAAAATGTTTAATAAAGGATAAACGTAGGTAAAAATAAAAAGCACATGGTGATGTGATGAATTGTAAAAGCTTTCATTTAATGCATATAAAGCAAGCAACAATAGTTTTGCTTTAAATAAAATGTTGCTACCCATGAACAAATATACAGTTGATCTAAATGTAGGCAGAACTGGTTGATCATTTTATAATTTATACTCTTGTTTTAACTGATGATAGATGATTTAACTATGGAATTTTATTTAATACACTGTGAAGGTTTAATTCACGTATGTATTGCTCGTTAGTAACCTATCAGTATTGATAATAACTACAAAACGACTAATGTACATAACATTAGTTCAAGTACAAATGCATCTAAAGGAAAGGTCAGGTCAAATTTCGTGGATATTTATTATGTTTACCATGGATTAGTCTCAGTGTCACCTACATCATTAGTTGTGAGTTTCACTGACATTGAAAGTTCGAAATAATCATTCATTTTATGTATCTTTTAAAAAAACTTATTCGACTCTAGCATATCTGTTAAGTCGTGGCTGTTCAACTTTACAATGGATAATAAGTTCGTTTGAAACAATATAATGACCGAGAACAATCGCGACTCATAATTCAATGCCTACATGTATCCTTCGATTTTACAAAGTCTAAGTCAATAATACCAAAAACGAAATTGGCAAGGCAATCAGCACAGACAATCTAAATTTCACGTATTTGTTTATATACCCTAGCCGCATAGATGACCAACTGAGAAAATAACATCAGTACTAAACAACGACGATAATAATAGAGAATTGGAGTAGATGACAAGCAAATGATTAGCTTCGGTTCTTCAATGAGAAATGATATAATAATAGTTGATAAGTCAAATGAAAGATTCAAACGAGGGAAATACAAGGATCATAGTAATGAATTGTGCAATGCATAAACAATTAAGATATACAAAATAACATGAAAAACTGTCTTGTCAGTTAGTCATTTTTTAATACTACAGATTTATGAGTATCAGTTCATAAAAGTCAAGCAAAAGTTAATCAAGTAAATTTCAAAAGTTAATAAGTTACATGGATATAAATATGAATTTGTTGTTTAAAAACGAAAAAGTCTGTTACCTATTGTAAAATAAAAATAATTATAAATTTTGCACAATTGAAACTTGTATGTGTGTAACTAAAACAATTAAAAAACTATTTATATCCACTATTATTAATGATCTTTATACCATTTAGTTATGTTCAAAGATAGAACTACTCATTGATATGTTGATTTAATATCACGAACTGGTTTGAATTAGAAAACTCAAGATCACCAGGAAGTACTAGACAGCTTTTTCGTCCCACTATGGGACTCATCAACAATGCACATTTTATTAAGTCACCTATTTGTCTTTAATAATTGTTATTCACATAGTAAGCAAGAAATTATATTCTGGATTCCTAAATAACTGGAAAGCATTGCAAGCCTGAGACATACAGCGTCACTAAGTATGGTATGTATGTGCATTTATTTTATTTTCTGCACCATATCATCATTATTCCATACAACGTAACTCACATTGATTGAGGTATTCCATAGCCTTTCTTATTTATTTCATTTTAAATGATCAAAACGTCATCCATCTGTTGTTTACATACCATAAAATGTTGATCATTTCTAATAAATGCTAATTTGTTGTTACCGGTATTCACTACTACGATAACATAAGGCTATGCAGTAATCATAACTTGCGTTATTATAAGATTAAATATCTGATGTACTGAGAATCAGTCAGCGATTCGGTGTTTACGGTGGCAAACAAATAAATTTACACTATGAATTGCATATTGAAAATGAAACATAAAACATACACACGTGAAATTAATTGGGTAAAACAACCGAAGTATTCAAGGTTAGTAGACATCTATAATATCCAAGATCGTACTTCACTAGCTCTCAGTATCTACAGCGTGTCTTGTAGATACATTTTCAGATGATATAGTTGTAGAAGGTGGCAAGCAATCTTACCGTCAGGTTGTACGTAACTTTGACGAATTTTTTACTTTTAATAACAGACAACTTGGCCATCAATTCAGATATGATTACAAGGATAAAATTTACGAGACAAGTATGAGGTATTTTTGTTGGAAGTGATTTGGGTGGTAATGAAATATACTTACGTTTGTTAAAGTATTTTCAACTTACTTTTACTATTCCCAGTCAACAGACAACACATGTCTACATATAGATAACTATCTATGAAAAAATCATTAGACTGATAACTAATTAATAATGTCTAAAGAAGTGTAGTATTGGAACAATACTTTAGATCAATTTGAAAGCTATTTTTATCAACATAAAAATCAACGTTGTGCACATTTTGATTCAAGAAGATTACCAGCTATTTTCACCTAATTCTCATCTAATTATCAGTGTTTGAGTTTAATGACATGTGGAATCATTAAAAAGATCTTAGAATCCAAAATAACAAATATGCCAATTATAACTGATCAGGTTCCACTACTTATATTTCTTTTCTTTAATACACTGACAGAATTCTTGAATTCATCAAATGATTTAGTTATAAATGGGTGTATATAATTCTAGCTCAGCAGACTGCGTTCTAATTAAGATGCGATCTGAGATTATATTGAATTTCCAATCACATTTCAGATATTACTGTTTAACTCGCGTTTCAAATGTCGCGTATTGTGCTTAGTTTTAATTACGTGTAGAATTAGTCTTATTAATGCATAACACCCAGAGTTAATCAGGAAATAATTGAGAATTTGTCAAACAACAAACATTTCATGTCGTTCATAGGTAAAAGCCATTTACTATCGATAAAATGTATTTACTCTTGAGTATTACGGTTTAAAATCACTTAATTGGATTCATACAGACTCACAAAGTAAAAGATAAAACAACCTTGTCTTATAAATGTGTAAAAACGACAAAACAACAATAATAACTTTAAGTAAAGTTGATCAAACTTTGTTAGATTCAGTATTATGAGAAAATGATCAAAGGAGTAAGATAAAACATTGAAACGCTGATAAAATACAATGCAAATGTGAAACAGTTTCACAAAATGTATTTCGCATTTCATTTGATGAAAGCACAAATGTAAAATTCGATGGAACTGAAATCCATATCAGATTCTGTGTTAAGTACAGCTCTACTAAACAACTGAGTCAATATCTTATGGTTAATAATTCCAATTTTCTTTCAATTCATGCAATAAGACTATTACAAATGTCAGTAATTATCTTATGTTAAAATCTTAAGATAGAACAAAATTTCTGTCATCATCTCCATATGACGCTAGGCCATAAATAGACTACATTGAAGTTGACACTATTTTCATAAAACCATGTAAAAATGGTTAACAGTTTACTTCTTATATAAATATGATGGGAATTACTAGGAAATCAACTTAACACGATTAATCTCAAATTATTTTTTCCTCTATACTGACTCCTTAGTAGATTCGAAATATGTACAACCGAAACGTTCCCAACGTAAACAGTGAAATATTGTTTTATGGTCTGTTGACTAAATCGATTTTATGTCAAGAATATTCAACAGTGAGATACTACTGAAAATTTATCTAACCAATGACTATACGAGTGGAGGTGAATTCAAATATTATCAGGAATAATTTTTTTAAAAACTATTTGAATAAATCTAGCCGTTTCATGTTACATACCAAAAATTATTTACTCATATAATTTTAACTGCACACATTGCAATTCAAGATAACTTCTTTTTTGCTTATCACAGAGAGAAATGTCAATTAATTATTTCAGCATCAGTAACTTCTCTGTGATTTGATTTATATTGCTGTAGAGTTCATGGAATAACATTCCTTCTAAAATGACTTCCTAACTTATTACTAATGAACTTACCTTTAGAAATCTGTTTCTAGATAAACATATTAATGCATTCATAATAATTAGGAAGTTAATGACTGTTTGTAAAGTTGTTTTCATTAAAATCTAGTTGGGTATAGGTATTCAACAGTAACCTGAGCATGGAAGATATATTAACTCAAACTTAATATTCTGTGATCTGAAATAAACTGATGAAGACGTTCAATTCATAAGAACAACTTCAACTCTAATGTTTTTAACACTAATAAGTTAATTTTATTTTTATACGTAAACACATCTGAAAATTATATAATTTTACAGTTAATTACTTCAAATTCTATGTCATACAATTGGATTTGATTAAATTTTCTTATACTTGCAGTAATATTTTGAAATGTCATTCTTTCTTCAACAGTTAAAAAAAATGTTTATGCATGTCACTGATATTTTGCGGAGCAGATCTCATGGACAACACATGGTTTCCATACACTTGACCATATTTTCATATAAACGAAGTTATTCGAATGAAACATATCCTTTTCTACAAATTCTCACCTCAGGTTTTACAACTGTGTCCATAATTAGTGATCACGAATGAATAAATATCCAGGTTTGAGGCAAATATATCATTATTGGTTTAAACGAATATTGTATTCAATTCTGGGATTACTTGTAAATTACTATTGTTAGGGTTGAAATAATAATTATGTACTGTTTGACATGAAAATGTTTTTACGATAGTCTAATTGATAATATTATTAATACTTACATTCGTCGCAGATTAATCTAATTTGGATATCACTTAAAACCAAGAAAAACTAGACAGCTTATATGTCATAGTGTGGGACTCTCCAACGATACGCACCTTCGATTGAGCTAATGAATCCAACCTGAGGCATTCAGGTTTACGGCGAACGGTTCGCTGTTATCACTACTATGTCCACCAGGGGCTAATAGTAGAATTCTCACTCCAATTAATTTGTGACAACGTAAAGATTAGTTGGTGATACTAGTGACAATCATCTCACTTCCGACAGATCTCAACTCCGTTTGTTAGGAATTTTCACTAGCACTTTAGGAACGTCTTAAGTTTAAGCGTTCACCACAAGATATGAATGTCCTGTGTTCGCTTACTATCCTGAATTGTGGGTACGCGCTGATGTGTCCCATACTAGAACGAAACAGATGTCCACTGCTCCCTGATTTCCTATGGTACCCTACTAACATCAGTCTGTAACGTATTCAGCCAACTAAATACTAATTAATTAATCATGAAATATACATGTAGGTAACATGTGAATATACTTATAAGTACTGTGGTGTAAAATTAATGGGCTAGAAATCTCTGTCATGTTGTAAAATGGCTTCAATCCTAAATGAAGTCATTTTGGTACAATGAAAAATAATTTGTGATAATTTACCTTATTAGTTTGACTGTTTACTGACGAGCTCTAAAAAGGAGATATGTCAGTTGAGTGATCACTACCTAGCATTATGGGCTTAAACGATATTTGTAACGAATCTTCTGCTGACGACAGCTTTGGTTTGACATCAGCGCGTAGTGTTATAACCTAGAGAGAAACTTTTATCCCTGACCTTCCGACAACCATCCATTTTCTTAGGTTTTCATACTTTAATGATGCCTTACGCAACAACTGTTAAGTAACATAAGCAACATACTTTCTAGTTTGGGGATGACCATGATTCGCATTCCGACACAGCCAGTCACTTCTGCAGCACTGGAACTTGGTATACGGTTTTTTGAATCAGATGGAAACATCAATCACGAATCAATACCAATATCCTTCAAGCTCACAATGCTAGAAGGTGATCACTCAACTGACATATCTCCTTTCTATAGCTCGTCAGTGAACAGTCAAACTAAGAAGATAAATTATCACAAATTATTTTTCCATTGTATCAAGATGACTTCATTTAGGATTGAAGCCATTTTACAACATGACAGAGATTTCTAGCCGATTAATTTTACACCACAGTACGTATAAGTATATTCCACTGATTACGAGTCAAAAAATTAACACGACTCATCTCCAAATATTTTTTTATTGGACCAAAACAATCGTCAGTTATGGTTAGGAAAATTTTTAAAAATTGTAAAATAATTTCTAATCTATAAATTGCATCACATTGCGGATAAATATATTCCCAAAAGTATGACATAAACTCATTATAACGTACTACAGATACTACGAGATGACTGCAATCTAGTATTAATCAAACCAGATAAGGACTCTTGAGTAGTATTAGTAGATGAATCCGAATAAATGCAAAACATTGTAACATGATGATCCAATCACTCTCTTACGTTTCATATACATTTTCAACTATTTTATCTGTAAGAATCTGCCACAATTTGTCTTCAGCTAAGATAGTAACTTAAAAAACCCTCTAAGTCAAATTTAACCAGAAACTTGGGAAAAAGATTTATTTTAGCACAAGGAAGTAGTGTAGATTGTTTAATAACCAATATATTGATCTACAGTGATGGGAATGTGTGAAACTGGTGATTTCATGCAATCGTATTATATATATAGTAAGTCCCTGTAATAACAGGTGAGTCATGAATGAATGATTAACTGTCAAAACTGTTCTTCAGAAGATATATATTTGATTATATATGCAGTGAACATTTTTCTACTATTACCTTCATATCCCATTCAGTCTAATCGCCAGTTTGACCTTTAACGTTTTCATTCACAAACTAAAACTAAGTATTTCTATTACTCTGCTTTCCTATCCCTAATATAGTTGTTTGTATTGCTGCATTTATTTTAATTGGTCTGTTTTATTGTCCAGATTTGTGTGTTTTTATATACATGAGTGGCTTAAAAAAGTGAATGTGAATACAGCTTGTACAGTTTACCTCAATAATACTGTATTCATTCTATTTCTACTAATGATTAGTTAGTATTGAGAAAGACTTACAGGTGTAAAATAACACTATGATATCATTAACTGGTGCATTAGTTTAGTTATGGTTACATTCCTAACTGTTCAGTGTCTAGGGCACAACATCATTTCACTTAAAAGAACAGTTAAGAACCATTTGGACATGATGATTCTCGACTTCGACTACGAGCAATGAGGTTGCTATTATTATCTATTTAAGGTTCACTGATAAACGAGGAAATTACTTACTCACTACTACATGGGTAAATTCTGCATTTTCTTCCTCGAACACCAGTTAGTACTAAAATTATGTGATAACACATTTTTGATCATTCGCAGTCCCAAATATAATCTAACAGCATTTATAGCTAACGTATTTCTCAACAAAAGGTGTATACACCAATAAACTACGACTGGTTTAGTTAGTCATAATAAGTATTTTTGACCATTACAGTATGAATTTCCAGTCTGTGGATATTTGTCAACAATGAACTAATAGAGTGCTTATTTCTGTTCACATTATGATTTTAATTGCCAATTCTGTTTTGTCACGTAATAATTAATTAACATACTTATTTTAATTGACGCTAGTTTTTGGGAGTAACTACTTATGGTGTAGTATGAAGCCGTGACCTGTAAATGCATTCATATCAGGAGTTATATAGTAAATCATTACTGACATATGATAAGTATTGCAGTGCATCACAAAATGACTGAATCTTTGCGTACAAATCAGCAAATTTCAAATGGTTATTATGTTTATATTGTTTCTTTTAACAGTAGTTAATAGCTGTATCCTTAATTATGTAATGAGCAAACAGTGCACGCATTTGAAAACCCTCCATATTAGGAAAGAATTGCCGCCCACCGCTATTTGATAAGCAGAGATTCTACAACAAAAGTTAACTGTCTATTAAGGTTGTCTTCATACCTGATCAAGATGAAATTAGGGGATAATTAATATTTGAAGTATAATACAATTTTATAATTCCTAATGAACTCTACAGCATATCAATGAAGTTTATAACTTTTAATCAATTACGTGTAAACATGGACTTTAGTCGATAACTCTCAGATTCAATAAAGTAAGAGGTCATTCAGTAAGTCATTATGAAATGCTTAAGCAAATCAATATGGGGCATTATTCAGAACTATAAGCACATTTTATTACATGCTGAAATAGAACTGTTTAAAACATATTGAGTTATTCAGAATCACATTAGATTAAGGAAAGATATTTCAATTCGGTGTTTATATTTCTTCAATATATTTAATGTTTTCCATGTATCGGCCGTCGATGCTTTTAATTCGAAATATTTTATGTAAAATGCCCCCTAATCCTACAATCCAACAACTCTAGAAGACCGATTTCCTAAAATAAACACTCGACATCCAAGTGAATCTTGTTAACATATTTTAAGTGACATGCATGTTTTCTTGAATTTCAGATTGATTAATGCTGCAGCTCTGAATCAATACTCTAGAACTCTTGGAATTGTAAACTCGTCACTCAATAGGTGAGTAAAAATCGCTTGTAAACAAATGAGAAATCCCCCTCCCTCCCAACTGATCTGTTGTAACTATTTTGGATAATCACTTTAATTAGCTCTAAGTTACATTTTAGGCTCTACCAGAAGCATTCTTTATTCTGTAACACTAACTCCACAGTCATCACATCAATTAAAATGTTATAACTTTCATTCATTATCGTTCAGCTGTTACCGCTGAGGTGGATTATCTTATGTTTTTAGCTCTCTGTCAATTTAATTACTGATTGTGACAACGTCTACTGTTACAACAAACCCTAAATTGTACATTTTTACTCTACCGTTAATCTAATTGAATTATTTTAAATTTATTTGTTTCTGAAAGTGAACCATTTGATTATCATCATAGCATAAACAGATTTTCGTAATGATTATATCATGTAGCAAATCTTCATAAGTTTATTGATGGCGACAAAAATGAGAGCAAGACTTTCTACGAATTTTACTGGTGTATAAGTGAATAGTGTCTTATGTTCCAACACTAAACATATATACTGAATGAATATAAAAACTGTAAGATTCACACGAGCATTGTTCATATTGAACGTTCAAATATTGATATTCATCTAACGACACATTCTATTTACCTTTTGTTTATCACGTGTTTTAAGCAATAATAAATTTATTTCCATTAATTTTGGCATACCATACACAAATGTTACCACTTCAATTTCATTCTTAACAGAGCATTTTCAGGGTTTTGTTTCCAATTAGGAAGTTGTTCTTTAAAATCTATGAATTCTTAAATGAGCTTATAATCATCTCCAACTACCAAAAACGATGTAAACAAAGATTTTTTCAATGATATCATGTTTAAAACTATCATAAATAATGATATCCAATTGTGCATAAAAAGTAGTTTCCTGCATTTTAATGATTTTGTGGAAAATACTTTTTGTATGGGGAAAATTAGCTGTTAGAATTATTAAGCACTGAATACTAAAAGGGTACAGTTGATATTAAATCGTCAGTGAATAAAAGGTGGTCTAATTATGACTTGTTAAATGTAACTTTATAGAATGTGCACGTATATATAGTAAGATGCAACAGTCTGTTCTTAAAGGGAAAAGTATGGGTTCAAGAAGCAATACAGTTTTGATCGGATAAAGTGGTCTTTTCTAAACATAGTTCAACTCAGTGTTTTAATGCATTATAAACAATGTCCTGTTAAAATCATCAAGATCTAGGATTACGTATTACATAGATCCCTTTATTCAGTATTTCCAAATCTATTTCAATGAGTTTGTAGAAATAGCTAGAGTGGGACGACCAGCAAGCCACGTACGACGTTTGCTATTAAAACTACGAATGTTGGACCTTAGTTTTATTAGGTCCAACTAGATATCGATCCTACGTACATATAATTCTCGTATATAAGCTGACTTCACACACATAAATGATTGAGTGGATGCGCATAAATAAAGAAGCCGATACGTAGAGTTAGGTATGAATGGATTTTGGAACCCAAATAATCCAACAAGCACCCAAGATTCAAACAGACCGGGAAAAGAGAATTCAATTACAGCAAATAAGCGCACACACACAGAAATGTACAATTTAAAAGTTGTCATGTTGAGGGGATAATCTGAGCCTCTACAAGTTTGATAAGACAGAAGACAAAAGATTTAATGAAACAGCACAAAATATACAACATTTAGATGAAATAATACAAATAATGTTGAATAAAACACATTGTCCAGAGACTAGAAATTGTATTATTTGCTTAACGTTGTAATGATTCTGGTGGTTCATGTAACGCAAAATACTAGTAAAGTGTTGTGTCAAACCATCATGTTCATAAATTACTAATCAATCACAGTAAACACTAAAATATACATTGAACATTTTTATTTAAATATCATATTAGAGATTGTGACTTATCCACAGTTTACCTATTCAGACAAAATTCATGGTGTAATAAGAATGCCTAATGATAAATAAATGTATTATAATTCATTTAATTAAATAGGTGATTCAACTTAGTGCACTATGCCTCAACTAGACGTTGAGTGGTATATTTTTCAACGGTAGCTAATAATAGTTTACGATTCCGCAATACAAATTAAATGAAGTTAGAAACTTTGAATTTATGATTTCATAGCAACTATTCTTACTGTCTATTCAAAGCTAAACTAATATAAAAGGATATTCAAGTGAAGGTTGAGTAGGTTTTTCTGACTATTTTGATATAAAATCAGTTGACGATATTGTTTGTTTTCGTGTTAACTAAAATTTATTTATTTATCAAGAATATCATCTATGATGTTGTGTGGTTCACTCATTCCTGTAGCGCCTGTTTAGTGTAGAATGCAGTTATTAACCTGGAAATACACATTGCCTACTAAAAGATTACAACAAGTGATGTTATAAATTATGAGTGACAATGTAACCACTACATTTTAGATTTATCCGTTAGATCTGTGTAACTGTGCATGAAATTTAGGTCTCAATAGCATACTTCAGTGTTATGTATATATACATGGAATTATACACAATAAGAAACTGGTGTAGTGAAAACAGTTTGAATTTACTATTATTATTATTATTATTATTATTATTATTATTATTAGTGATGTTCATACACTTGTTCCTAACAGTAATTTGAATA